>JAWDEX010000001.1:282007-344103 GCA_035221805.1 Trichilia hirta | reverse complement strand
TATAATGACACACAAAAATAAAAAGTAGCAATTGAGTCAATTACCTATGAATAAATATCAAAATTAACACTTAATTGATATTCAATTATATAATTACTATGCATACCTACCTTAGCCATTATAACTACTATACATAAGTACTATACATAAGATTATCAAGCTATTGAGAATAGTTCCTCTTCCAATGTCCCTTAAACCCACAATGAAAATACTTTTTTTGGGCTATTTTATTTTGGACCTTTTTTGAATATGAGCTTTTTAAGTCTTCTTGGCTTTCTTTTTCTTAGGACTAACTTTTGAACCTTGAGATAGGCATTGTAACCTTTTACTAGTCTTACTTGTAGTGATCATGTGGACATCCTCATGTCCTCTACCTTTATTATTTTGTTTGAAAAATTCTTAAATCTCATTAAATAACTCAGGAAGAGTACACTCATTCCTATTCAAATTATAATCTATTATAAAACTTTTAAAGTTAGGCAAAAGTGATTGGAGAATTAAATTTACTTTTAGACAATAAGGCATCTATATATTTCAAGTGTCTCATTGCCCAAAGATATTAATGATCTTAATGACATGATCATCAGGCAAAATTGCCTCCTTGAGCTTTATATTAAAAAGAATAGTGCACATCTCATACTAGACTACCTAAGAGTTTTCTTATGTAACTCTTGTAAGACTCTGAATATCTCATCCGTAGCCTGCATACTCTCATGTCATGTCTATAGCATTTGGTTCATAGAGGCTAATATGTAGAGTCTAATCCTACCATTATCAACATGCCATTTATCAAAGGCTTCTTACTCCTCAAATGAAGCATCTACCTACAAAGACATTAGCATCTCTTTCTCTAATTATAGCTTAAATTTTCAAACTCAAAAACTATTCTCAAGTTTCTTACCTTGTCCTTTAGATTTGGTCCAGTAAACATATTATTGTCAAGAATCTTTTGAAACACATTGGCTAATAACATTTTTAAAAGCATTGAGGGAGTACTGGAAAGAAATAGAAAATATTTCTTTAGTGTATTAAATTACAAAATGAATCTAATTATTAAAAATATTTTAACAATTACACTGATTAAATCAGCTCCTCCTATCTAATTTAAATCCTATAGTTCTTAAATAAAACTTAAATATTTGTTGAATTCTAAAAAAAATTATGAAAAATTGAATTATCATTTCTAATTAATTAACCTCATATAACAAAAGACTTGGTTAATTAACTTCAATAAATAACAAACTCTTCCTTTTTACATCTCATGCAGGACTTAATTTATTTTCTTGCCTTAGTTTTAGACACCTCATATTTTAGAATTTTGGTATCCTACACTAATCATATTTAAACCACTATGCTTTCTAAAATAATATTCTCATTCTAACCTCATATTTTAGAATCTTGATCAAGATTTGAATATTACTGAGAACCAGATAACCAACTCAATAACACAAACCTCATAACTATCACATTTTAGAATTCTTGAAGTAAAAAGTTTATGTTAAAGAATTATTAACTATCCTACAATAAAAGGCTAAAATATAATAACTTTTAAGAAGTTTTACCAAGAATTTCATTATTCACACTTATGTGAATATTCTCTCATTTTAAATAGCTTTTATAAAGATGTTTATTAAGACCAAGCTCTAACAGCCTATAATTATTCATCTCATGAACAATTATTCATATACACACATATATATCTCTTATACATGCACAAAATACATATAAAATTGCTTACCTATCCTATAACTTCGATTTTAATAATTTTCACATTTACTTGTCATAAAAGTAGTAAATGCTTAATTAATTTGTATTAATTGTCACACAAGCAAGCTAGTTACTGGCCCGACCTATCTTACTATTTGCAAAATAGTATGACTATTTACATAAACAGTACTACTATTTACATGTTCAGTTGAAATTATTTATCCAATAAAAAATTTTAATGTTTATGAGGTTTTATTATTCAATACATGAATAATCACATTAATGGTTGAAAATAATTTATTAAATACGATTTTGATAATTATTGAATAATTAATCAAATCGCACAATGATTTGGATTTTTCAATCTTTTATTAAAAGGATTTGTTGTTTGGCTCGACTACTCATCATACAAGTAATTGTGTTATTTGAAATATTTTTTAATTTGTCAAACAAATTAAACAACTTAATTCAGGCTAATTAAGATTTTCTAACCCTAATATTGTCTCTAATGTTTTCTAAAACATTAAAAATAAATCCTTGGCAACATTTATCAAATTATACATAATAATACATAACAATATAATTTAAAATTAATTACATTAATAATAGGCCAATTATGTGTTGGCAAATTGCACTAATATATTAATATGGTGTTAATGAAAACATTGCAAACAAATTAAAAAAATAATTATTATTTTGATAATTTCAAGCTTAAAGTCAAACCTTAGGCCAATTAAAATTTGCCAAAATACATATTAATATATTAATGAAAAAATAAGATAATATCCATTCATAACTATTAATTTAATAATCATATGCGTTAATTATGATATTATGCATCATATGCCATACATACATCATTATACATACATCATTCATCATATGCATATATATTATCAAATAATATATATACATACATTATTAAATTAATTCAAATATATATTATCACATAATATCATTGAATTAAATTAATTAATTAATCAAATTAATCAATTACAATTATAAAATTATATATACATACATCAATCAAATTAACACACGCGCATGCGCAACCATACACACACACATACATGTATGTATGTGCCTATATCACAATTCATCAAATGCAATTAAATCAAGTAACATCTGATAATTAACACTTAATCATCTTATTATCTAACATGGCTATATTTTCATAAGTCATCCTAATGGCTAAATGAATATTGTTAACAATTAATAACATTCATTCATTAACGATAATGCATATTTAACAATTAAATTATGCATTATGCAACAAAATATAACTATTACATTTTAAATACATAATGGAAAAAATTAATTATCTTTATTATGATTAAAATTCAACAATTAACAATTAATTACATTCAATCATAATCAACATATATAATTGGTTAACTATTAATTATGCATAATTCATCCAAACATAAAACTTTTGCATACTTGATTTATTATGGTCAAATTTAGGGTTCAAAGAAAATGATCAATATCATCTTATCATATATGCCATCAAAATATCACAAACACAACAATTGTGCATGAACATCCATGATGGCTGAAAATACCCATGTGCATTCATTATGTTTTTCACATTTTTATCACATGAAATCATGCTTCTATGGACTCAATATCATCATATGATATTTTTAATAACATTAACACATCAAGATGACAAACTATTCATCATCTTTTTTTATTGAAAAACAAAACACTTTCATAAACCCTAAAATTTTAATTTTACTCCTAAACTTCAATCTTTTAAATCCAATAATTTGAACCACAAACCAAGTATATAAACATCATCATAATATAATCTAATACTATTTTGAAGGATGATTAGAAGAAAATCTCATGGATTAGGGTTTAACATGTATTAGGAAGCAAATTAAGCATAAAACTTAAAATTAATCAAATTAATTCAAAGTTTAAGCTAACCTTTAGCTTATTAAAGACTTAATTAGCTTTAAAATCACAAAGCCTCCAAGATTTTAAACTCTTGAGTATAAACCTTGCCTTGGCCAAATTTTGAGAGAGGAAGAAAGTTTGTTTTTCAAAAATGGATAATTATGCTTAATTACTTAAAAAAATGGAAAATGACCCCTTTATATATTTTTTGGCTTAATTACTAAAATGTTCTTGATATTATAATCAAAGACAAATAAGTCTCAAAACTTTCATTAGAAGGTTTCTAATAATACAAATAAAATAATCATTTTACTCTTATAAGACAAATTAATGTCAAAATGGTCCTTAAGCTAGTCAAACTATTTGACCAAACTTATTTTAATTATATTTTTATATCAAAATATTAATAAAATATTACAACTTACTCTAAATTATATTTGGGTTAATTTTGCAAACTTTAAATTTTGTTAAACTATTTAATGTGTAAATCGTTTATACTTTTCGGCCCTCTATTATCTCTAAGAGTACTAATTTTCTTGCAAATAATATTTAATCTCTCTCAAGATAAGAACTAATACAAGATATTAGTTGTGACCTCTTAGGTTTATAGTAATATTAGCTGTGAGTCAAAATCGATTATATCGAACTCATTTTAAACTATTTAGGTATTTAATAACTACAATTAATATTTAACAATATATTATAGCCTTTAAATCATAAGAAAAAAAGTCTTCATTGAATTTTTTATGTCAATTATACATTTTATGTGAATAATCTTCTTCTATTTATCTAATCTCAACTAAGTCAGGGCTTATGAATGTCAAAAATCCTAAACTCAATCATATATAAACTATTAGTTAGTACGTGCTAAACTTATTATTATAAATTCTTTGTATGACTTTTATTAATTTCTGACCAAGAGTATTTATATTTCAACCGTTTACTGATGTTCACATAAGAACTCAAATTTGGATTAAATCAATGAAATCTCAAAATTTTTTATATTGAGATAACAGATCTCATCTGACAATTATTTACATCTCAATATAAATAAAACATAACAAATCGACTTTTATATATAAGATATAATTATTCTCGCATTTATATACTAAACTATATGCATCTATATCGATTAATAACTATAATATTTCAGGTTTGAGGAGTAATTGATACACTAGTATAATTATATAATAAATCATTAACTATATACTTTTGTGTAATTTGTTATATCTTTTATCATGTTTGATAAATAGTTCGCTAACTATTAATCTATACTAATATTATAATAATATGACTATCATAATATTCACACTAATATCATCTCATGATATTTAGTAAAGACATTTAGCATGTTTACTATGTGATATCAATGCTTATTTGATATCACTTTTGTACGAAATAATTTAGATAATTTAATTATCTTAGACGATTCATATTCATATTTTTTTATTAATATAATTAAATAAAAGAAGCAATATATATATATGAACAAAAAATAATTTTTTTATTAATAATTATGTACATTACATATTATAATAATTCAATATAAAATGTCTAAAATTGACAACACGAATGGTTTAAGGCATACAACACGAACAAAACATGTTTGCTCAAGAACACATTCTAAAGTATTTTGAATGTTTAAGTCAAGGACTCTTCATAAGGTTGGAATGGCTACTGGATACTCACAGTAATAGTTTGATTGTATTTGCTTCTTGTGAAGCCATTCAAGACCAACTTGGTAAAACTAACAATTGTGGATTTAAGGCATATTTTCAGGTAAAGTCCAAAAAGGATACGAGACTTTGATTTTTACTATTGTTGTTGAGTTATGAGAATTCTAGAAACCAATATTTGAGACCCCATCCTATATTGGACTTGTTAAATACACTACATGCTGCGTCATTCTTTATTTAATTTGGAAAGCATTTGTTTCATAAAAACGGATTAAAAAAATTATTGTTTGTGTTTAAGTTTGAAAGTCTCTTTGTCTTGCTAAAGAACATGGAACTTAACTATTTGATTGTTTTTCAAAAAAACACTCTACTGTTATTTGTGCAGGTTTATTTGAAACTACAAGCAGATGCAAACGCAAGAATAGGAAGCAATGGAAAACCCTCGTCTGCATTCCCCGAGGCCGCAACCATTACATACTTCGCACGATCAACTAATCCAAAAAATCATCTTATGTTGCACAGATCAAAAACTACCTTGCGGAAGATGAATTTTTAAAGAAATACCTCCCAATTGATCCTTCATCCAATGATCCTTTTGAGATTGTGAAGGATGGAGTTCTTCTTTGGTAACTAGAAGTTCTTGTTGATTCTGCATTTTATAATTGAGAAACTGTATAGATTTTGGTGATTTTCTTTTTCTCTTGCTTCCTGTGCTGCAGTAAGCCTATCAATGTGGCAGTTCCTGGTACAACCGATGAAAGGGCTATTAGTACTAAGAGATTGCTCAATCCATGGGAAAGAAATGAAAACCATACCCTTTGTCTAAACTCTACTAAGGCTATTGGATGTACTGGGCTCAATATAGGAACCCAAGATTTCATTGAAGGAAGGGTATGTTTATATGCCATTCAATCAATCTCCCCTGTAACCTTGTTTCATTTAGTTGAACGACTTATATCAGTGTTTCAAATCATTCAGTCATGAAGTGCCATCAATCAGTAAAATTGAATCCTATATGGTTTTATTTCTGCGTCATCTTGTGCTTGGAGTGATTTCTCAAATCATTAAGGTAATATTATTCTGGCTATTTTCTTAATTTAAATTTTAGGAGATGATGAGTTAATGAAAGCTTCATTGGGCTCTGGAACAATAAAGTTGAAGGAACACATGACCATTTGCTGTTAATTTATATACTGTTTGACCTTCCTAACTGTTATGCTATTCCAGATACAATTGCTGGCAGACCTCAACCTGAAGAAAACACCTCAGTTGATGCAGTTGGTTGATGATACTAAGGTAATAATGTCATCCTCCAGCGGAAGTATTCGTTTGTTTAACGGTTATGTACAATTTTCTATTAATGCTTTTGCTTATTCAAGTCACCTTTTATATTGAAACCGACAGTATGTGGAAGAGTTGATGAGTCTCCTCCGGAGAAGATGTTACCGAGGATGAATTTTCATCTGAAGAAAGCTGGATACAAGAAAATAGTAACCAACTTCTCTTCTGATATGAAGGTAGATAAGTGCAATAGACCACCTGATTTTCTTTCCCTTTCTTGTGACTATTTTACTTTCGTTCTTCAAATTATGATAATGTTTCGTTAATGGAAACCTCAGCAAAACACACAACCAGGAATCCACAACGGATCCGGATTCCGGATGGATCCATTCTTCTTTCATATTTCAGGATCTAATCAAGTCTCTTTTCTTCAGTAATTAAATTAGATCATGTGATCTGCATGTGAATTTACGTTGCGTCCTAACCTGTCAACTCAATTCACTTTGGTAGTTGATCTCATCATGTCATATTCGTATTCATGTCTAAGATGCAGAAAAAAAAAATAAAAAAATCATTCATAATGAAATTATGTACCCAAAAGAAAAATAAGATAAACCTGGGATTAACATTAAATGGATGAATATCTAGAGAGAAATCATGGAAAGAACATTTTCCAATTCTGAAGTTGGTACGTGATTCCCGTCGGCCATTTTTTTGGAAGAATGAAATGAAATAAATAGTGCGAAAGACGAAAGTGAAATTACATACTCCCTTTTCTCCCTTTTTCACCGGTTTTTCATTTTTGCACCCAAACTCTTTCCTCATCTGATTGTCTTGTCGATGTCAATCAAAGATTCAAAATTTTACAAAAGAAAACGAATAAATAAATAATAAATTCAACAAACACAAATTAAGGAAACCGAAATCATAAATCATTAATTTACTCTTAATCACACAATAATAATAATAATAATCCCATTGGAATTCTAGTTGTACATGTACATAATTGCAATGGAAATGGAAGGTGTCATTGCAATATACACCGCATATATTAAAAAACTCCATCACCATGTTCACCATTGCATATTAACAATATCATTCAGTTCCAACACTCAAATATATAAACATATATTATATCTATATGCACGTAGTCCTTTCCCTATAGAATTGAAATCTTCATTAGCCCGTCAGTAGAGCTTGTTGCACTTGGATGCTGCAATCCTCTTCACAAAAGACAAATTGGCAGCAAGCAGCTGGAGAAGAAACCGAGAATACCCTTCTGAAAACGAGAACCAAATCACAAAGAAATGTAAATAATATCAATAATAGATTAATTAATTAAATAATTAACTATACAAAAATGACTTGTAATAAATATTAATATTTAATTGCATTATAATTAATATAGTATATACCTTTCTGTTTTTAGCGTCGAGGAGATGGGGTGAAATCTTGTATAAGTCTTCACCCATAGGTTTCCTGTTTGCCCTACTACTGGCCATGGAAGGGCTTCCTCCTCCTGATGCTTCCAATTCCATCTCTTCACACTTCTTCCAACTTCGCTTCTTTCCATCATCCTTATTACCATGAACAGGATGCTCAACAGCTTTTCTCTGAAAAAGTAAAGGGAAATAATTTAAATCAGAAATCCAAAAAGATTCAATCAATTCCATCATCATCATCATATATACATATACAGCTATGTACGTCTATCTATCCGTTTACCCGGTACCTTCTTTTCATACACCTTTATTGAAGTTTCTGCTTCATAAAAATTAAATGTTAATGGTTGTAAAGCAGTTTTCTACAAAATTACAAAAGCTAGAGTAAATTTGCTGGTAGCAAGCATGGGCTACTTTTGCTTAATTTAATGAAAATGAATTTTCTTTTTATATATATCTTTAATGCTCTCTCTCTTTCTAGGAGTAGTTTTTGAAAGCTAGCTAAAATCTAAAAGCAAAAGATGGAGAAAATTTGAATAGACGAGGGTTTCTGCGTCCATTACCAAATGCTACAGTACACGATGCAGTTTTTGAGTGAGTTTTTTCATACCCTTCTTCGAGGAACAACAATCATAGCCGGAGTGATCACATCGTTCTCATACAAATCTCCTGCAACATACAAATCACGATCTTCAGAGTAACTGTAACGAAGCAACCCAGCTTGTCTTGCCGTTTCAAAACACTGAGTGAATGGCAAATCACTGTTCCAATCCCAGCTACCAAAAGCTGGTACATGACCACTCTTGTAATAATAATCCTAGAGACACAACAACGAAATCATATTAACTTCATGCATTATCTAACATATATGTTAATTAATCATTGTAACCAAGAATAAGTAGAGGAGGAGGAGGAGGAAGAAGATGCTTACTTCCATTTGTATTGATCTTGCAATATTGAAGATTTGAGCTTCTAAAAATTTTGTACTTTTTTTAATTTTTTTTCTTTCTTTCTCTCTTAATACTTCTTCTGCCAAGCGTTGGTTGCTCTAACAATTTAAAAGGAGTTGAGAAGAGAGAGAAGAGAATAGAAGAGGAAGGAGTAAAGTAAGTGCATGGGGATCCAAGGCAGTGACAAATTTGTCGCCAAGGAAAGAAAGAAGGAAAGAGATCAAAACAACCCAAATAACCAAGTAGCAGACACAGAGACAATTAGGTAAGGTATGGTAAGGAAGTAAGGTTGCTTTTCTTTTGAGTTTTTTAATATTCTCAAGCTCTCAGCTCTCCACTTTTTTCCTTTTTTATAATGAGGATTCAGGGGTAATCTTTTGCTTTTTCTCTGTTTGTCTGTCTGATCAAATGCATATTCCAATGGATGATAATAAATAAAATGTAATGAATGATAAGAGAAGAAGTAGGGTCGTTGTTTATTGGTTATCCAATTTACAAGCAAGCATAAGAAAAGGGAGAGTGAGTGATTAAACCTTTTTTAACCCCACACGCGTATCAGTATGATCAGAGCTATAACTTTGTGCTCCGTGCAATTTTCTACAGAAGACTTCTCTCCACTACACCGAATGATTTCAATTCAAAAGTAAATAAATGGCTAATAAATATAATTAATTTTTTAGTACAGATCGATTTCTTTATTCTCGTACATGTAGCTGGGTTAGGTCAAACACTAATTGACATGCATTGCTCAGGAGGTTTCAGTCTTGAAAGTTCAAACTTGCAATGTATAAAGGACTATGCACAAGATGCAAAGTAAATTAATTAAAAGCCATTACAAATGGAAAAGGTTAAACACTGTGCAAAGAAGGCGTGTGAGCTGGGCATCTTCAATTCAGATTTTTCTCATTTCTCAATATGATACGATTTTAAAATGATTCTTGAATCCTGATGATGATAGATTTGGATTGGCGGATGTAGAAATCTTTTGAATTTAAATTTGCTTAAGGAAATATAAATCTTATCGATAACAACAAAGAAAATTATGAATCCATAAGCCATTAATTAAGATGGAGTGGGCCTTCCTTTTAAAGGAACCTTTTTTTTATTTCCTTCTCTTGTCAATTTTCATGGTGATTCCAGGTATCTGCATCAATATTGTCTCAAAACCAGTGCAACGGAAAGAAAAGAAAAATGAAAAGAGAAAGGCTATTACAAATTGGAGGTGCTGTCTTTGTCTCAGTGGTAGGTATATTGGTGGGTATTGCTATTGGCATCCATGAATTTCTTCTTTATTCTTCCAATTTTGTCTATATATATGTATGTTTATCAATGCATAATGAAATGATTTTCTCTTTATTCTTTAACCAGGCAGCAGCAGTAGCTATCTTTACGACTTGTGTTTTGTAATATAGTGTGTATGCATGGCCCAGAAAGTTCACCATTGTTAGTTCCATATTCAAATATAATCTGGAGAAGCATTGGTAATTGCGTCGCGGGGTTGAAGTGACGCCCTAAAATATTACCAAATAATGGGCTAGGTAGGGAAAGAGCAACCAATCCATTTATAGATAAGGCCGAGGATCAGAACAAAGTTCTTATTTTGAGTTGAGCCTGAGCCCAAGCACATAATTATTGGTTTCGCCCCACAAAAACAAATCGGTTTTGATCCGCAAGGGAATTAAAATTTCATTATTGGATGGTACATATCAGTATTTCCGTTCACAAACTATTATAATGATAATTTTGGCAAGATTTCATAGCTAAACTATCTGTCCACTCCACTGAACCAACTCACCGAACAATATATGTGATAAAATCTATCAGACACAGACAACAGAGATATCACATATCATATAGACAGATATAAAAGACATAATAATCTAATCGACAGTTCCAATTTTCATTTGTTTTGCATCTCTTAACTTGGTATCTGTTTTTCTAAACTTCTGCTTCCTCTTCGTCTTCAAAAGTCTTAGTATTATCCTCATCCTCCTGATCAATATTAATTAATGATTCTGGATTTTCATCATTTTTTTCGATCTCTACTTCTTTTTCATCATCACCATCTTCTTCTTCTTTGTCATACACACCGACTTGGGCTTCTTCTTTTTCAGCACTTGGTGTGGGTACCTTTCCTTCGACGGTAGGAATGTCCTTATTCACCTCATGATCATGATCATCAACTTCTGTTTCGAACTGAAAATATATTATCATGAAATATCTTATCATTAATTAATACGCTAACTGACACATAAATATACGTATATGCATGCATGTTTCACTTCCAAAGGTATACTGTACATATAATTAACAGGAAATCTAACAGAGAAAGAGAGCAAAATAGAATACCTGCGTCTGTGTGGATGCCATGGATTGAGTTAAAGAGATAATGGACGAAGTAATTAATTAAGAGCAAAAGATAAGCTGCAGCTACGAGATGGGTTCTATCTTATGATTTTGATTCAAATGACGGAGGGACTATATATAGGTAAAAAAATAGTGTTTTAACGAGTCATTAATTAATATTCTATCCATTTGTTTAATCAGTTGATCAGTTGTTGAGTTTGTATTCCACTTGGACTTGGTGATTCTTTAATCGGATCATATTGCATAAAAATAAAATGCCTTCATCATGCGATGCATCTGGAAGTTGGCAGCTGCCATGCATAAGAATCCTTAGATCTACGCCAAATGCTTCATTGATTGCAATCCTTTTAATCACTTCAAGAACCAATTCTATTACGAGCATCAAAAATCCATACACTTGCAAAATTATTAGGAATTGCGTGGGTCCAGGTCAGCTGATAATATGCAAAGCAGAAAGAAAGGAACACAGGCACACCTTTTCAAGGTTCTTCTAAGCTCTCTCTCTCTCTCAGAAACGGACCTTAATGGAAAAGCTCATTAAGGCCCACTTAGTGTAACTAGATGCTGTAAATATTCAGTTCCAATATCTATGATTTGTGGTTAAATAATGAATACCAAAATCCTCTTAGCAGAGGAGAACACGGGGGCCAGTATTGGTAGTTATCAAAGACCAGAATTTTCCTTACAAATCAAGGACCCCATCTCATAAATCATTCAATTATTCTTATGAATTATAAATTCACTATTCACCGACTGAGACTGGTAGCTACAATAATTTGTAATCTCATCGTCAATTATGCACTTAATGAATCCCTCATCCATGTGGCATCATTTCAGACCACATAATTTAAAAACAAACCAGGCAACATTAACAATATACCAAACCAATTCTGTACAAACAAGTCATAACAACAGTTGATTCACCCGTGACTCTTGCATACTGCCAATTTTAGTTCACGGACTCCAAAATTGCGGCTGTTCTATGCCCAGAGTACGTATATAAATACCCCCAACCATGTGCATAATCTTGAGTGCAACTTGATCATTTTTGAGTTTCATGGAGAATATGGCAAACAAATTTGTAGTTATGTTTTTGTTTGTGATGTTAATGGTTTCCGCCATGTTTGAAAGCTCGATGGCCCTGAGTTTGTGTGAAATGGACGAGAATGGTCTTTCTGCATGTAAGCCATCTGTCACAAAACCAAATCCGGTACCTCCATCAGATGATTGTTGCAAAGCTCTTTCTGGGGCTGATTTATCATGCTTGTGTGAGTATAAAAACTCCCCGATGTTACCTGCCCTTGGGATTGATCCGGGTCTCGCTTTGGATCTTCCTCCAAAATGCAACCTTCCTCTTCCTGCAGGTTGCCAAGGTACGTACGTAAATTTTTAAGAACTTTTGTGGTTAAATTAAATACGACATTAATTAATCTTTCCATTGTCTTCTAATCCTATTGGTTTTGTTCTTTTTTTCACAGGTTCATAAATGTGTCCGTGGATTAATTGTTTTGTTGAACATATGGATTTATGTTGTGTTGTCGTTTTTACTTCATTTGGAATATATCTTTCCCCTGCTTAAACATAATGGTTTTTTCATAATAATTAATACAAGTTATGAGTTTCAACAAGGGAAAGTGGTTATCCTCGTATCTTCCACCTTTTAAAATGGTTGAATCGGATTAGAAAGGCAATTAACCTTAGCGGATCACATTAATGGGGAATAATCATATGTGCAATACGTGGTTTCCTTGGAATTGAGACTACCGTGACCGAATCAAATCTAATTGACGACCATTCTCTATGCAAGAGTAGCCATTTGTGTGCTACCAATTGCTGTATCAACTGAAACCAACATTCCCAAGACCACCAAGTGCAACTGTCCATGCGGGTGTAGCTAATTCAAAGTACGAGAATGGGGAACGCAGAGAAGTTTTTGGATTTCTTGACGATGGGAATCCCGATGGAATCGAGAGCGAATACTGGAGTCGAATCACAAACGAACCAAAGAATTCGATCCAATTGTCTATTGATTAATTCTTGGCGACTGTTCTGACTTTGCTGGCTACCGCTGACTTGTCTTGTTTGTGTGTGTGTGTGTGTGTGTGTGTGTGTGTGTATCGAGACTTCTCTTTGCGTTTGCTTGGAGACAACTGTTTGGAAATTTATTCCGATTGTTCTGGGCATTCCTCTCCTCCAAACTGTGGATATAATTAATCAAATTCAAATATACTACATATTTTAGAGATATATACATACCTATGCTAAGATTTTATGTATTGCCATTTATTAAAAGAATAAGTGACAGATATGGTCAAATCTCCCGTCTGTCTATAATTATTAATTAATCATAGTTCAAAGTACTATTCCTTCCGAACACATCGCCATCAAACATCAACATTTGCAGGCAGCAATAAGAGCCCATAAGGCCATTCATTCCAAATTTATATATTCACAATTCATAGACGGAGACTGCTGGAATAATTTCATCATCAATTCTGTTTAATGAATCCGCAACATCCATCTCAAAGAATTAGTACAGTTACAAATCTCTTCTAAAGTTTATGGAAGTCATAAAAAAAAGTTTATAAAAATTTACACAAATCTTTCTTATTATTTATCAGTTTATTGACTAATTAAAAATATAAAAATGTTTAAAATAACATCATTTCTCAATTTAATTATATTCATGCTGTTATTCTCCTTTTTTGTAGGCAATACAAATAAAATTATTTTAATAAAAATATATTATAATATCAAAATAACTTATTTTTAACTTTTTATATTAAAACTACTAATTCACAAAGAGAATAATAATAATAAATTAAGAATGTATTAAGAACATTATGCCAAAAAATTATTTCATATATTCAATAGGAGCAATTTTTTTCAAAATAGATAGAAATATATTTTTTTTTAATTTTCTAAAAAATAGATAGAAGAAATTATAGTAATAAGAAATAATTCTAATGACCAACAAAAATAACCTAAAAGAATAGAATTTTATCTATTTTATAGAAAATAAGAAAAATATTTTTATTTAATATACGAAATAAATTTTTAAAAGTTTTATATACATTCTACTTTATTTTTATGTCTATTATTATTATTCTTTGTGAATTAATGATTTTAATAAATAAATAAATAAATAAATTTAATAAAAAAATAAAAATAAATTTCTTCGGATATTACTCAATTTTTTATTGAAATAATTTATTAATTATATTTATTAGTCTACAAAGAAAAAATAATAATATAAATAAGTACAAATTAAAAAATAAAATTATTTTAGACATTTTAATATTTTTATTTGATCAATAAACAGTCAAATAGATAGATATATTGTAGCAGAGTAAGTTTATGCAAATTTTCACAAATTTTCTCTTTAGCCTTAGTTTTCACAAACTTTGAGGTTTATGGAAATACTCATCTATGTATATGTGTTACCCGTGACTCTTGCATGCTGCCAATTTTGTTCACGTCCTCCCAAATTCCATGCTGCTATCCCATCTACATTCTCTATATAAACATTCATCCAGACCCATGTGTATAAATTTGAGTGCATCAGCTACCTTGATCATTTGTGAATTCATGGAGAATATGACCAACAATTTTGTGGTAATGGGTTCTGACATTGGCTGGAAGCTCTATGACACTGATTTTTGGATTATGAACGAGAATGGGGCTTTTTTTCAGCATGTAAGCATCTGTGACAAAAAACCAGATCCAGTTGCTCCATGTGCTCATTAATTGTTGCAAACTCCTCCTGGGGCTTATTTCTCCTGCTTGCGTGAGTATTAGAGCTCCCCAAAGTTGCTTGCTATTGGGATGATCCAGATGTTGCTTAGGCTCTTCTACCTAGCCAAATGCAACCTTCCTCTTCTTGCCAGCTGCCAAGATATTTAGAGAGGGATGGCATTGGTGATAGTCGAATGCAGATATTCAATTGTCTTTGATTGAAAAACAAATAGATAAAATACTCTAAAATTAATATTAATGCAAATAATTTAATTTTTTTTTTTATATTTAACTCATACAAATAAGGACAAAAATATATTTTTTAATTCTCTAATATTTGATGGTTATTTGGTTATAGTTAAAAAAATTTTAATTTTAAAAGATTTTAAAAAAATAATTTTAAAATATAAATAACAATAGTAATGATAAATCTTATTATAATAATTAAAAATAATAATAATAATAATAAAGTTTTCCACTTAAGGCTTAGAAGAGCTATAATAATTTATCCTAATCTAACAAGTAATTAATGAATTATTTTTAATTTAATTTATTCATTTTTTATATGCTATGCACGGTTCATGAAGATGAAATATTAAATGGAAAAGAAAAAAAAATGATGAGTAAGAGTAAACAGCTTTTTAATTCAGTTTATGATGTTTTGAATCGATCTAGTTTATAATATTTTTATTTTATGAGATTATGTAAATTTCATAATAATATATTTTGTTTCTTTATATTTTTTTTTGTATTATTAAATTATAAATTTTTTAAAATCATTATATTTTTTATATTATATATTTTGTTAGATATTTTTAGAATTTTATTGGGAATATATATTATTTTAATAAGTATAATGAGCTTAAGAATTTGGGACAGTAATCTGTGTGGTTTAATCTTTAATTTAATAAAAAATAATTATTAACAAATATTCAATATTTAACGGATATCACTTGTACTTTTCAGATAAAAAACTCGAATATAAATACAGACATGAATATTAAAATAATTTCTTTAAATAATATCAAAAATAATCATGCAACGTATTTGAAATATTACTACAAATAATTAATGATTCAATATTGTTTAACACCACTGTTTTTTTTTTTTTATTATTTATTACGCTAATGTAATGAGTGTATATATATAGAGAGAAAAAAAGTTTATATATATATATAAGTTTATATTAAACAGATTTCACTCATCAATAATTTGAGATTAATTTTCTTTCATCTCCTATTTCATTCCCTATAAATTCATCTCAATTTGATTTGATTAGTGGCATTCCCACATCCCTAGTTGTATAAGAAGTAATTCGTGCAAAGGGGGTTTCTTAATTTGAGAAACTAACGTCTATGATCATGGTCGTTCAATTCCAACGAAAATTTACAGTACCACCCCACTGTCTTTTTGAATGAGAGATGTTCTATGTCCTAATTCCTAAACACTAGATGGTGAGAGCATACTTGCCCGACAGATATTATACTATGCTCATTGTATGAACAGTTTTTTTTAAATTATCGGAAAGGATCATTTACTCTTTTCTAACATACCATACTAAAATATTTTTTGATTCATCAAATATTGTTCATTCTAATGGCCATTCTATTCTAAAATTTAAGCCTTACAGTTTAGTATAATAGATAGTTCCCGTTCCCTGCCCACCAACTATAGAATACAATGTTAAAAGATGATTCAAGAAATGCAAATTATGGTGTGTGTGTGTGTGTAAATCAGTAGCCTCATCTTGCTTAGGCTCTTCCACCGAAATGAAACCTTCATCTTCCTGAAGGTTGCCAATATGCCTAAATTATTGAGAATTTGTGGGTTGCTTTATAGATGTTGTTGTACTCTTAATTGGAATGTATTTTCCCCCTGCTTTATGGGTTGATTTATAGATGTTGTTGTACTCTTAATTGGAATGTATTTTCCCCCTGCTTTATTCTATTTTAATTTCACAATAATATATAGGAAAGAGTTGGAACAAGGGACCGTGGTAATCATCATATGAACTTCCAATTTCAATGTTAAAATCGTTGATTCAGATTAGATTCACAATTAACTTTTGACAGATAACATCACTAACTAGAGAGAACTAATCTGTGAATTTCTCTTATCTTTCTTTTTCAATTTCTTAACAATTTGGGAATTAATTTTCTTTCATCTCTTAAATCAATTTTTATAAATTCATTTCAATTTTATTATATTACTATAATTAATAAAATTAATTTTGTAACAAAAAATAATTTTTAATTTAATTAAAATATTTTCTAAAAAATAAATTAACACATCTATCCTAACTATCCCATGAAAGTGTCTGCCTTATGGTAAATGGACTAAATGGTAGGTACCATCTCCATCCAGTTTACTTTCTCCAAACTGGGATTTCCTAATCCCAAGCTTATATATCCCACCAAATCTTTTGTAAATAGAAAATTAATCCATCAACCAAATGGTAATATCAAATAGGATCTAAGTGATGATTTTGTTGTCATGAATTAAGATATTCGTTAAACAAGAGATGTTCTATCTCCTGAACCATGAGACAATGAGATGATCTCTCTCTCTCTCTCTCTCCTTGCCCAATTGCATGCCATATATATAATACTACGCTTTATGAACACTTTTTTGAAATTGCCAGTATAATGTATTTAATGGTACGACTAGCTATATAGAAGGATCTTTCATTCTTTTATAGTCCTATACCCACAATAAATTTTTTATTCACCAATCACTCATTTTAATCGTCATTCTGTTCTAAAACTAAAATCAGTTCACTGGCAAAGATAGTTCCTATTCTTGGACCAGAATCTGTAACAACAAGTAGAATACAATGTAAAACCATGCCTACAACTGCAGCTTATAGCTGGGGAACGTCTTGAAGACAGGAATGGATGCCATCAGATGATGCATCACTAAATAATTTATTTAGTCTATCATAGTCTATTGATGATGCATTTAAGCCAATCACGGAGAGTTGTAAGAGAACGAACCAATACCAGGCACAATCACATTGCGGCATGTCCCTGCTCAGCCGATGGCTTTGACATTTCTTGTTTGTGTTTGGATAACCGCCGGCCCATTGTTCGTTCACTTTTAATGGGATGGTTTTGTCAGTTCAGTCCTTTTGTCCTCACCTCAGCTGCTCGTTCTGCTTCTGCACTCCGACGTACTAAATAATTTACTTTCCATTGTTATTTTGCTATTTATAATAAAATGAATAAGTGATATGGTCAATTGTGATAACTCAAAATTGGGGACATCCACTAATGTTAATCGTTGCATTATATTTCGAGAAATGCCATGATTGAGATACTACGCTCATGCCATATAGTAGTAGCACTCTTATCTTGTCCTTGCTATAATGTGCTTTTTAATCCTGTTGTCTATAATTATTGATTTCATAGCAATATTCATTTTGAACACAGGACAATTAGAATGCGCAAAACCGTAAGTTATAAAGATATAGAAGAAATTATGATGAATTTACATTGACTTCTTCGGGGTTTTGAGAAACTAATTTTATGGTCGTGCGAACAGAAGAGCAGGAGTCGTTAGTTCCGTTGCAAATCATACACATGCTCTAACATATTCACGAAAAGATAACTCCCCTTGACGACTTTTTAAGAACTTTGGTAACAGGTAGAATACAAGGCCGAAAGACTTCAAGAACTCAATTATAGGTCATGATTTATGTATTGTTGTTTATAATAGGAGTGCTGATATATATATATATATATATATATATATATATGGTCAATTAACCATCTATGATAATTGGTTAATTCACAATTGACAACAACATTAATTTTGAAACACATGATTACTACAATAGAACCACATAAACTATGATCTTTAGCTTTGGAACTGAATTATTTTCTTGTGTCTGAGAAAAATTTACCAATTAATAAGAAGGAAGCTTAATCAGAATGAATCATAATTTTTCTTCTTTGATTAATGGATAGAAACATCAATAACTACAAATTGGATCAGTTTTTCTTTGACAAATAAGCACTACTAACAAAATCCTATCTAATGGAAGAGGTAACAAAATGCTATACTTTGCATTACATAACTAATAAACCAGAAAAGTATACACTATTTTGTAAAAGAATTTTGGCGCTTACTAAAAGTAAAATTTGTACCTGTGAAAATTATTGAATAATTTGGCAATAAAAAAAAAAAAAGACGCTCTATTTTGTTAACAGTGTAAAATTGAATTTATTAATTCTCGAATAAGAAAATATCAAATGGGATACATAAAAATAAGATACCCAGTAAGCCACATCCGATATTTAAAACATCTTCTTGGGTTTATTGTGAATCTTTTAGATAACGGATATTTAGAATAACAGTCTTATAGTTCAGTTACAAAAATAGTTCCCGTTCCCAGACCAAAATCTATAGTAACAAGTAGCTATTTAAAAGATGCACAAATTGTAGGGGAACATTTTGAAGACAGGATGCGATCACATGATGGTTTTCACAAGGTAACAGAGGCCCAAACGGAAAGTCAAGCAAAATAACTGGTTAGGGTCTCATGGAAGTTTCCTTCTTTATATATATATATATAACCAAAGGACATAAAACCTTGTGCTTTTCATTGTAGAGGACAATCAAGAATCAAGGAAATCCCATCCCATCCCATCCCAAACAGGAACATTTATAATTTTGAACCACCGGTAAAGTACGAAAGCATCCACTCCAAACATTATTTGTTGACAAAACAAGATAACGTGGGCATATTTTAAGCAATCAAAAAAACTAAAAACAAAAGGCGTTATAAATCTCGTTTTTCTCTAGAAAAAAATGAAAGTAAAAAAGCATCGGCAATAATCATGATTCATAAACTCAAATCGAGGGCCCAATGATCTAGCTTTCCTCAGGAATTATCATGAATTCAAAGATTTTCCATTTAAAATGATGAATACCTCGTAAACCCACGAGAACCGCCCTTTTTCACTTCAGTCACATTACAGGCCCCACGTAAGAAGTCTATTCAATTCACACATTGCCCACACAACATGCTAGCCTAAGCAAGAGCACAGCACACGCGTGTCAATGTCTCACTCGACGCTCACTTTAGTAGCCCTCCTCAACAATACTACCTGCAAGGCCTCCCTTCTCGGTCCCGACTCTTGAAACTATTTATTATTTTAAAACAATATGAAAAGACTTGCGATTAAACAAACAAATTCACAAATCAACGAAGAAAGCAAGATATTATCCTCCCTCTTTAGAAAATATATAAATATATATTATCGTAAGGATGCAAACCAATAAACTACCACCCCTATCCATATCCAAACCATCAATAAATAAATAAGATAATATATTAGTAAAAATAACTGCCAGCTGTCAGTTCCCTTTTCAAAATTAACCAAACTATCATCCATCATCGTCAACAATTGAACAGGAAAATATAGATATTCGGAGTCCTAAAACGACAACGACTATTCATCAACTACACGAACCATTAAAGACAAACAACAAAGGATAGTCATCATAGATCAATAGCATAATCAGATATATAGGTTGGATCAGGTCATTATTAAGCTTCCACGTCAATCCCGCACTTCTTCACCGGGGAACAAATGAGCCAAGTGAAACCGTACGGATCCATAACCTTTCCCACGTGCCCACCACAGCACGAGCCATTTTCTTCAGCAACCTCGCCATCGGCAGAAGCTCCAGCGCTCACGGCTTTGGCGACGGCAGCCTCCACGTCCTCGGTTTCCAAGCAGATAACGCATCCGGGCCCCCCAGTCTTGGCCCTAGTCAAACAGTTAAAAAAATAATATAGAACTCAAGGCTCAAGCCAAACACGGAGCAACATATAAATCCAAAATCGAAACGAGCCAAAATAAAAAATAAGGACCAACTCTGGTTAAACGGTACGTAGGTTCAAGAATGAAAATCACATGCCAATATTTGAATGGATATAAAACTACTCCAACAAATAAAGCATTAAACTAAAAAAATTATGCCAGGCGTGTACTCGTATAGATCTTAATAAAAAGATCACAAATAAAAGTAAGAGACGTAAAGAGGCTCTGTCATTTCAAAGCATAAACGGTATAAACTGTAGCAAATCATAAAATACGAAAAGCAAAATTAGATTTTCGCGTCTAAATGTTCAATGGAAATTAAGATACAAAAAGAAAAAGTTAACACTACAAAAACCAAGATCTGGTCACGCACATAACATTAAAACTAACGACACATATATGTAGCGAGGAACTTACGAAGTAGCAGACTCATCAGCTAGGTCAGCGACAAGAAAGGTTGAGCCGGCAATCTCGAGTTGAGCGCAGGAGATGAGAGGCAGTTCCTGCTCAGCCTTACGTTTGGGTAGCATGCTACGGCCGATCTCCACAGCGCCAAACGCGGATTTGTAGAACTTAACCGCATCGGTAGCCTTGGGTGCCTCCACCAGAAGCTGCGGCTTCAGCCCCGTAAAGCTAGGAGAGACAGCCGGAGCAGCTACTTTCTCTGCTCCAGTTCCGTTCTGAACCTCCTCCACAGCTGCCATTGATAAGAGTTCGCGTGTTTCTTACAAAATGAGAACAAACCCTAGGAGAGAGAAAATGAAGAGAGGAGATGAAACGAGATTCAGGTGGCAGTTGTGAAAAGGGATTTTATAGAAGCGGGGAGGCGGAACCGCAAGAAAGAAGCGAGGGTAAAACGGATATTGTCACAACTTTCTTGTTTCTGATTAACCTTTTTTTCTTCAACAATTTACGGAAGATGCCACCGTCAGTTTATCCCCTGTCCCATGCTCAGTGTTATACCAAAAATACCCTTGGCGTATCGCACGCTCCAACCATGGGTTTTGTCATTAACAGCACTGACTAAATAATCTCAAAAAAGAAATGACAAATGCCCTGCTTTTGTGAAATAACAAATATCGTTCCCTATTTTTTGAGACAAAAATTTGTTGTAAAGCTCGAAAACTTATAACAAATATTTTTGAAGTGTTATTTATTTATTTTAAGATAAAATTATTATTATTATTATTATTATTATTATTATTATTATTATTATTATTATTAAATAAGAACTCAAAATTACACTCTATAAGTATAATAATAATTTTATTTTAAAATAAGTCAATAATAATACTTTAAAGATATTTATCACAATTTTTAAATTTTAAATATTTTTATTATAAAAAACAGAGTAAAGAATATTTATTATTTTATGAAATTATAAAGACATATTTATCATTATCCCTAATTTAAAATAATATGTAATAACTCTATATATTCTCTTAATGCAAACAATTTATTTAAAATTATTTAAATACAAACTATTTCTTGAGGGATGAAATTTTGAACAAAACCTCACAGTAAAAATTCGGTATTATTTACTATTTGAAAACTTGCGATCACAATAAAATACCACAGAAATGTTAACTGTCGGAAAAAAAAAAATTTAATTCGCAAGTCAAATCTTAAATTTTTTATTTGTAAGAAAGGACAGTAATTTGACAGCATTAAAGAGAGGGAAAGAGTGGGGAGCCCACGAAATAATTCAACTCTCTCTTTTACCTTACTATTCTTACCTCTTCATAATATATTTTGGTATGTATATAGGATTGCTGTCTGTCTTTTAAAAAGTAGCCATGTGAGATTCTTGAGAGATGGATCATGTATATGGAGTTAATAATTTTTTTTCTTAAAAATTGCTGTAGCAAGAGGCTTTATGAATAATTAATTTAGGATCTGTCACGTAATCTTAAGAGAGGATTAGCACATAATTTTAAGAATTATCACGTGTATTTATGAGATATACAATATGTTTAATCTTTTTACAACTTATTTTCGTATTAAGTGTTGTGTAGCCACTGAATAGTAGACTTTACCTCATATTGGATAATTTTTACCTCAGATCAGGTAGATTTAATCACAATTCAGATAGACTTCATGTCGGATCAAGTAAATTTTACCTTAGGATCAAGTTAAAGTCAAGGTGGAATATAGCACTGACTTAAGCACTGGATCAGGTCACTCTTTACTGAAGTATATTCTATCAAGGTGAAGTATAGCACTTCACCTGAGGTCACTCTTATCGAATCTTACTGAATTTTCTCGTAATTCTTCCTAAATACTATTAATAAATATTATTTAAAATTTATGGACGGATAAATACACTGTATAATCATGTACGGCGTCAGAATATTTTTAAAAATAGAAGCAACGGCTGCCGACTGGCAGCTAGTGTAACTGGCGCAGTGCCTGATTAAATAATAAAATTTTAAAGTTTTTATTTTTTATATGTGGTAATGTTTATTGGTTTGGTTTTTTATTCCCGGGTTTCTATCCATTGGCGATGAAATTACTTGGAGAAGAGAGGGCGGTTTTTGGAAATGGAATTAGAACTATTTTTTTAAAAAATATTACTGTCTCTGGTTGGTCTGGTCTGGTCTGACACGGGTATCAATGAGACTGGTTAGGATTTTCGAAACTTTTTGGCAGTATTGTGAGTAGGGTCAGGTCTTGGAATGTCCGTATTCTTTCATTTTTACTGCACATTCATTTCATTGGATAGGGTGGCTCCACTAATTTCTTCTTCTTCACGCGCCTCGTTCAATCTTGCCCTGCTTAACTTTTACGGTGAGTTTAGCCGGAGGAACCCAATTACACTTTTCCTAATAATTTTTATTTTAAAAAATATGAGAATATCACACAAATAAAAATATTACATCAATATATTTAATTGACATTTTTTATATAACTAACTGTATTTAATTAATAGTAATACAACATTATCTATATTAATTTTTTTTATAAAATTACTTTTATATTAATGAATGATCGAATTACTTGTAGATTTTAATTATTATCATATAAAACATTTAATAATATTCAATCTAGAGTATTAATTAATATTTAATTATTAACATTATTAGACATTAATAAATATTGTACTAAAATATAAAAACAGTTATTAATATTTACTTGTTAACAAATATCGCACTAGAATATATCATAAAATAAATAACATTAATATATTACTGCTCTACTATATTATTAATTATAGGCTAAAGAATAAATAAATTTGCTGTATTAACAGTAGTAGACATTAATTTAAATTTTTGATGTAATACCAAAAGCATATTGATGCTTACAATCTATTACATCAACCGTGCCTAACATTACAATCTATTGTGATGGGAATGGAAATTAAAGATTCATTTCAGTTTCATTTTATTACCTCCTGGGGCACATTAACATTCGATGTCCACCACTAACCTTTTTTTATCTCCTTCAATTCATATCACTTTTCTCTTTCCCAGTGACTGCTTGATGGTAACCATCAATTTATTACTGAATATTTTCATTTTACTGCAATAATTAATCTATCCATACGACATATTTGACTCACACAGCATCAAATATGCTTTTATTTATCATATGAATCACCTATCATTACAATATTAATTGTTCTGTTATTTATTTTTAACAAAAATGCCTTACTTGTGTTACTTTTAATAGTTTGGTAGTTACATAAAGGAAGGCCAAAACAATATTCATGTCAATCAAGAGGCTTAATTAAAGCCAGGATCAAGGTAAAACCATATTTGCAGCATCTGACCAAATGATTATAAAACTAAAATCTACAAAAAGGAAAGTCAAAACTTTGCATTTCTTGAAGTCGAAACTTGTTCCACCTTAATGAGTACTAACGCAGTAAATGGGAGTGCCGTTCACAGTACAAGCCAAATAAGTGTCCCAAGTCTCTAACCCACAAAATGATATTGAGGAGAGCGCAATGATAAGAAGCAATATCAAGAGAAAATAATGGGTTTACAAATCACAAGTCAGCAGCAGTTTTTTCATTTGGTTGTTGACTACCAAAATTATCTAGGCAAATTCATTGTCCTTAGATGATAACTATAGCTTTGTGCTTCATAATTGAGGGATGAGGGGACGTTACTCGTTCAGAAGGTCCTTTAACTTTCTAAATTCAAGAGGAGTCACCATGAAAAGAATTTGTTTGCATATATTCCATGGAACATTTTCCAAAATTGTTTTTGATTAATCTGCTTTTAAAAGATAAAAACTTTTCAATCTCCACAACCATCCCACGCAAAATATCTTCAAAAATATTATTACAAGTCATTTACGACTCGACGTGAAGATTTTTAAATTTTTTAATAGAAAAATTAGCAAATTTAGAGACTAGTAAAAAACTTTTTACAAAACTATATATGGAAAAAAATTGTACAAAATAAATCAAAATTTTAATTTTTTAACAAAAATACCTTCGAAATCATTTTATTTTAAAATTCTCTTAACTTTCAGTGAAAATTCACATTGTTAAACTCTAAACTTGTCATTTTATGGAGAAAAATTTGTTAAAATTAGCGATTTTTTTTTTTTTTTTTTTAAATAGCTTTGTTTACTTAAATATTTACCAATTTGAACTTATTTGTTAAAGTTTTAGGAAATAAACTTGTGAATTGATGCAAATAAAGACTTAGAATGTGTGTTGAGAAAATGTTAATCAAAAAGTTTTTTTTTTTTTTAAGTTTGAGTTATTCTTGCAATGTCAAAAATTGATCTATTTATTTTCGAGAATTGATCAACTCTAAAAAATAGATTAATTTCTAGTTAATTCTAAAAAATTAATTAGAATAATTTTTATTTTAAAAATATTTATTTATTTATATATTATTTAAATTATTTTTTGTTTAATTAATTTAAATTGTCTTTTACTTTGTAAAAACTTCGATAATAATTGAAAATTCATGTAGAATAGGCAGTCGATTACTGTTGCATTTACTTAAGTATCTATGAAGATTACAAAACCTAAAGCCTGCCGTCTTAGCTCAGCCGGTAGAGCGCATGGCTTTTTAACCATGTGATCGCGGGTTCGATTCCCACAGACGGCGCCCGTTAGTCTTTTCTGCAGTCCGAAACCCAATAAAATTAAAGGACAAAAACTTCTCACAAGCGCACAACGTGTAATCCTCTTCTTCTCCGAATCCAATTTCAAAGCCAGAGCGTTGTTCGTCTCTGGCACTGCACAGAAGAACGGTAATGAACTTCATTGAATTCCCACCCCATGAAATCCTTCTTACAATTTCATAGAAGCATTGTTCCTCACCTCTTCCAAAACAGCCTTAAACTTCTCAACCACTTCCAAATGGGAACCCTCTATCTACTCTTCCCACCAAAGCCACATTTTTGTTATCCGTCCCCTTCAAATTTGCGTTACAGAATCTTCTTCCTCAATTTCCTCCGAGAATGATTCTTTCTCATCATTGTCTTCACCAAGAAAGAAGCAGTCGACGACGAGGTTGCCTTCCGTTGCGAGAAAACACAATTTACAGGTTTGCGACGCTTCGTGAATGCCACTCGACGCCTTGATTCAATCTCTATATTCGTTTATCTCAAGTTTCTTCCTACAAGTGCTATGGTGTTTCTTCTGCATGGTTAACGGAAGAAGAAATCAAACGATCAGGATCTTTCTTTTATTCTCAAAGGAAGATCAATTTTGTAATTGGAAGCTTTAGAGGTTTTATGACCGAGGCGAAGGCAACCATATAGATCTAAATTAATCCAAATCGATCTATTATAAAGTTTTTTGAATTAATTTCGGTTGATCAATTCTAAAAATTTTTGGGTTAATTTCGCTTTGACATTTTAGAAATTGATAATATCTATATTCAAACCATTAAAATCAATACAACCATTAATTTTAAAAATATTAAATTTATAAAAAATATAATAATTAGTATTTTAATTTTAAATTAAAAAATAATTAAAAGTTATATATTTTTTTTTAATTTACGTTCATTTAATAATAAATTATATTTAATAAGTTTAAATTACATCAATTTATTATATGTTATTAATATAAATTAATTTAATTTAAGAGAGTATGGCAAATTTTTCCTAACAATTTTCTAAAATTTCAAACGTTCCCTGCATCATCTTTACAAAAAAATGTTATAATTTTTTGAAGTGATAAATAACCTCGCCAATAAGTTTTTGACAAATATTTTTTCTATAATTTCAAAAAAATGATAGATACTCTCTTAATATAAAAATATATATTTTTATTATATATAATTCGTAATTTTTATCATACCAATCTCTTATTTTACTTTATAAATTCTTAGAAAAAATTAATTTTTTATTAAAATTTTTTTAAATTTAATTTAAAAATTTAACACTTTAATTTACAGTATTTTATAATAAAAAATATATAAATTAAATTTTAAAATATTTTATCAAATATTTTTTTATTTAATATTCACAAAAAATTATGAATTTAATTTTAATTTGTAGTCTAAAATTATAAAAATTATTTTATTTTTATTTGTAAAAAAGAAATAAAAATAATTTAAATATTTTATTTAAATTATTAAATGACTATAATACTTTATATTATAAAAAATTAAATTTATCATTTTATATTCATAAATAATTTTAAAAAGGTTTATTAAATATAAATAAAAATTATAAATTAATCTTTATTGTTGGAATACTTTATACTAAAAAGTTTGAATTTAATTTCTAAAAATTAAATATAAAATATTTTTATTTTATATTCATAAAATATGTACTTTTTGTACTTTTATTTTGAGTAAGGGGGCATCTGTAATTTTTGTATATTTTGGGGGTGCATTTGCAAAAGTTTATGGGTATTAGAATGATCTCAATATTTTTTTCATCATTTTAGTCTAATTTCTTGAGCGGCACAATACATATCAATCTAATACAATTTTTAAGAAAAACTATTGTATGATAGACCCTGTAAAATTGCTTCGTTATATATATATTATTTTTTTTATGTTTGGTATGTCCGTTCATTGGGTGATAGATTAGTTTTTCACTATTTTTCTTATCTAACCACCCCCCGCCCGCGCAATCGAAACTCCAAGCCGCAACAAAGTCGAGAAATGTTGCAGACAACCGTCCGTTTCATTCCATTATCTTTACCATCTACGGCTCATAATAATTTATCTCTGCATTTAATTTCATTCAAATCGCAGTACTGCAAACAGCAGTATCCCCAATGGCGGATAAAACAACAGCGGAAGAATAATGATTCGATACAGAGATTTTGTACCGGTTATGAAGTCGGTGGAGGTTACGCAGATGAAGAGTTAGACTTGCAAGACCATAGTTATAGAACACAGCAAAAACAACACATAAATGGAAACCAAAAAATTGAGGAGTCCGAGTATGAAGCTATACTCAAAGGGGGCGAGCAAGTCACTTCTGTTCTCCAAGAGATGATTACTCTGGTTAGTTTTCCCTCTCTGCTCGTTCAATTCATTTTACTTAGAGGAAACTTCTGTATTGCTACAATAAAGTGTGTTTCTAGAATGAGTGTTAAATTTATAAATATGTGGCTGCAGCTAGAAGATATGAACATGGATGAAGCATCTGAGGAGGTGGCTGTGGAATTGGCTGCTCAAGGAGTTATAGGTAAAAGGGTTGATGAGATGGAGCCGGGTTTTATGATGGCCTTGGATTACATGATCCAGCTTGCTGAAAAGGACCAAGACGATAAGGTAAAATTCGAGCATTACAATAGAGTTAACTGGCTTTGATGTGGATGGTTCTTCGAGGATTTCTCGTTTCCTAAGCATGTAAACTGCTTCAAATTCTGACGGTCCAAGTTTTTTCTTATTCAGGATGAACAGCAAAGCATGGTTTGTTATATTGTGTCTTAATTTCATTCAACCTGTAATTGTCATTTGCATTCTATGGCTGCTTCAAATGATTGAAAATATTTACAATTTGGTACACTCTTGTTTGAATCTTCTTGAAAGTTTGAGGAGGAAATTTGATACATCAGAAATTGTGTGGATATGAATTATTAAGGTAGGTTTACTTATTAGCAGACAGACCATCCTAGTACGAACTGGTTTCCATAGATTATTAAAAATATGGTGCATTAATGTGACACACACACACACATACACGGAGAGATACCCTTCCATGAAATTGATGGCCCATTTAATACCCATAGCCACTAAGACCATCTTATTGTCAAAATATGTTTGATAAACAACTTCCAGTTTCATTCATGATTTAAGTGGCATTTTCAATGTCACTTTGTGCTTGCATGGTTACAATTCATTGCTGCAGTTTACCATCGTTTTGTTGCTGCCACGTGTCTTACACTTTGTGCACCTTTTATTGTCATTGTGGAACTTACAAATGGTTTCTGACTGCTTATACATTATCTGTGAAGCGAAAGTCACTCTTGGAGGTGGTCAAGGAGACTGTATTATCCCACCTTACAAAAAAATGTCCACCACATGTAAGGAAGTTTCTTGAACCTGGTTACAGATTCTTGTTATCACTTGAAAGGTGACTCTAGATTTAATTATTTGTCATTGGTCCTAGGTTCAAGTGATTGGCCTGCTTTGTAGAACTCCCCAGAAAGAAAGTAGACACGAATTGATGCGTCGAGTGGCTGCCGGTGGTGGTGTTTTTAAAGGTGATAATGGTGTTAAACTTCATATTCCTGGAGCAAATGTCAATGATATAGCAAACCAGGCTGATGACTTGCTAGAGGTAATTTCTTCCAAAACTACTTTATTTGATTTCTTGATATTGAAATATATGCTTGCTGCATATTTTGTAAAGTTCCATTGTGTTGTTCATAGACAACAAAGTTTCTGCATTTAACCATCTTTCTTTCATGATCTTTAGCAAACTCTACCCATTATACCCAGGGAAGAAAATTTGAAACCTTTTTCGGATAGGTCATTGAGTTCATCAAATAAATTATGGTCACGGTAGACATTTCTTGGTGTGGCTGTATATTTACTACGTAGGAGGACCATTATACTTTATAAGTTTTTTTGTCTCTGTGTTTTTTAAGAAGCAAAATTTGGACAGTGGGTGCAAAAGAATGAAAGAAGAAAAACAATTATAATACATCACTGATGTTGCATGTTCAAAGAAGAAAATAAATGAGAAGGTGGTTTAGAGTATTCGTAGAGCATTTAAATGTGAAGACTTGACACAATGATAAATATGAAAATCTATCTCATTTAACATTAGTGTAGCTCTGCTTGCTATTGATGAGTTCTATATCTTTTAATTCTTGCCTACATCCGTCAATGCTGCTGCAGACAATGGAAACTCGACCAGTTGTTCCAGATCGAAAACTACTTGCACGGCTTGTTTTGATCAGAGAGGAAGCTCGAAACATGATGGGAGGTGGAATACTAGATGAACGAAACGATCGTGGTTTTACTACTCTTCCTGAATCAGAGGTCACTAAGTCTGCCTTTATAATGTTATGATTTTTTAAAATATCTGGCTGCTTTTCATTGTCCTCAATTCGCTCTTGCCTCTGGAATGTCCTAATGAATTCTTTTTTTCATCCTGAATAATTCATACATAATAATAATTATTATTTTTCTAATTGATGATAATTGACATAACTACCGATCAACAATGCAGGTGAACTTCTTAACGAAACTGGTGGCTCTGAAGCCTGGGAAAACTGTTCAGGAAATGATTAAAAATGTAATGCTAGGGAAAGATGAAGGTGCCGACAACTATGGCAGCGATCAGGCCCCTGTTGCTGGAAATTCCAGTGGAATTGCAGGAAGGGTAGGATTCGTTAACTGATATGGGCTACATCTTTTCATAATTCCAAATGTATTGTCTTTACATTAGGTCAATATGTGTTCATAATTATGTGTCAAGGTATATTTTCTGACCTTGTTATGATTCCCAGGAAAGTGTGACGGGAAAGAAACCGCTTCCTGTGCGCCCTGGCATGTTTCTTGAGACGGTCACCAAGGTAATCACTTTATCCATGCTGTAAGCTATAAAGTTATTACTGAACAGTATTAAGCCCAATGCACTTCCGGATTTTGGAAAGGGGATTGGGCTAATTGAAACATTGGGAACAAATTATGTTAAGCTTATAATGCATGTTCTCTTGCTTACTTTTGCTTAGGCCTATCTGATAATTGTGCAATATATTATATAATGACCTAAGCAACCAGCTGATGTGCATAAACCAATACTGATAACCTTTATTCTTGGACTTGTTAGGTTTTAGGTGGTATATACTCCGGAAGTGTCCCAGGCATCACAGCACAACATCTGGAATGGGTAAATACTATCTCGGTGATAATGTGAAACAGATTGCTGAATAGATTCTTATTAAAATCTGTTTGCTTAGTGGTCATAATCATTAATCCACTAGTGATCCATTTTGTTTATTTATCTTGCATGCAGGTCCATCAGAAGACACTTCAAGTTCTTCAGGAAATAGCATTCTAATCATAATTGCAACAGGTGGATAAGCTCTGTTACATTATTAAACCAGTTTTGATTTCTGTATGCTGTTGGGGGAAGATGAGGTAGTGCTCAAATCTAGTAAATATTGCGTCCAAGTTCTGAATATAACTAAAAGTATCAATCATCAACAAGCTGAGTACTTTTTAAATGTGTTGTGTGCGGGTGCGTGCGCGCATGTATATATAATGTTGCTCACCATGAAACACGTTGTGATATTCAGAATACTTAATCAGATCCTCAATGATAACAGGAATGAAACCCATATGAACTCTAAAATTATGCTTTTGTTACATCCTGAATCAGCTAACAATGATGAAGTTTTCAATTTTCCTGTTAACAATAGTGGAATGGCATGTGTATTGGGAGCCTACTCAATAACAATTGTGATAAATTTTGGGATCAGTGCAGCCCTTTGTAATGATTTGAATGTAGTGAGTAGTAGGAGCGAACACAACAAGGATTACTACATATTCCTGCAATTATTTAGAAAAGCAGCTTTTCCCCACAAGCCCTCTTGTGTTTTGCCTTGACTGTTGCCTTTTTATTAAAGCAAATATATATATACAAGTCTCCCACCGACCTGGATTTGTCAACTCACCTTCTTGTTATCTTATGTATCACTAGCTTTGACCCACTTTTGCCTTTTCCTGCTCTGTCCCCAAATGCTCTCTAGTTCTCTTTTTTTTAGATAAAGTATTGATGTGTCTCCATGAGCTTCCTTTAATCAACTAATAAACAAGTTGATATCACAAGCTGACTTTAGGATTTGCATCTCTAAGTTATCACCTGTATTAATGGTTTATGTACCTGTTTGCTCTTCATTGCAATTATAGAATTTTAGCGAGACAGTAAAAATTCAACAAATACAATGAATTAAGAGTCCCTGAAAGATTATGCACATGGGATTGATTTTATTTTACAGGATGAGGATTTAATGTTTGTCTGGATTGCATGCTGCAGATATTCTTGTTGGTCTGTATTTCCCTATGCTGAGATTCAAATTGTTCTCTCCCTTTGAGCAACAACAACAACAAAAAAAAAAAAAGGGAGGTTTCAAATTGTTCTACTGACAGATGAAAATTGATGGATACCATGAACTTATACATCATCTTACTATTAGTACATTCAATTTCTTCTTCAAGTATCTGTTTTGTATATCATTAGTTGGACAAACCAAGAAAATATCATATCAGTTTTTGTCCATTTCCTTATGGATCAACACTGGTAATTACTTGCCGTTGTCATCATGGTTGTTTTGGGGTTATCTTTTCTTACCGAGCAAAGTTCAATGTCTTTTCCTTTATAAAGATGAAATAGATCTGTTAAATCACTTTGCGAAATTTCTCATTCAAAATGGGAGTCAAAGCTCTCAATTAATCTGTGCACTGTTGCAGCTTGTTACTGAATAATAATATATTAAAGGGGAAAAAGTAATGAATGTTGGATATAAAATTTAGATTCATACCCTATCTATCCATCTATTAATATCATAAAACACCTCCATTTCTGCTACCATATCTCCTTCTGGTCCCCCTCGCCCCCAATCACCTTCCCCTTCTTTCCTCTTTGTAACCTCTGTTTTTAGTTCATCAAGACGGAAAATTAAATTTAAAATCTTTTTCATACCGACCATGTGAATTATGAATGCTATTCCTACTTAACAAGTGTGTATGTTTTTATTTTTTGTTCTTTTAACTGTGTGTGGTGGTAACTTGAAGAAAAGATTTATAATACAGAAGTCACCAAACGGGATTTGAAGTGGAAGGAAATTAAACCTGAAAAACGACCGTTATCTGTTCTGTTCTGTAATCAACTCAAAACTTTTTGGAAAGCAAGCAAGCTTTTCCTTTCACGTGGGGGCCAAATCATCTTCTTGTAGTAAATTACTACATTGTCCTTGTAAATTAAATTTTAATTGGATCTCTTAAATGAACCATTCCTAATTTCAATCAAAATATCACACATCATGCCCACCTTATTTTAATTGCAGTTCATGAATCTATCGACCAAACAACACTCAGTACATTAACTCCACGATGTAATTTTTTATACTTTTGAGTATTAATTACTACGTATAAAATTAATGTAATAGTATTATAAAAAGTTTTATTTTTTTAAATTAAAACATGCATTAATGATATAATATTATCATAAAATAATTATATATTTTAAAAAGGATGTGATTGTGTTATTATATGTTTTATATTTTTAAATAATTAAAAATAAATTATATAAAATAAATTATAATAATAAAATATTATTATCACATTAATTTGTATAGATAAATTTTAAATATATAATATTTCACAAAACTATATATTATCACATTATTGTTATTATTTTTTTGAAAGAGTTTTGAAAGCAAGCTAGAGGACAAATTAGTCGTGCTATAAATTTTGAAAAAGACAATATGTGGCGCAGCCCAAGTATGTAATGGGGCCCAAATTCCCGATCGGACAGAGAAGGGTAATAAGCTTTGGAGGGACAGAATGGTCATAATATGAATTCTAATTCAAAAAACACCGGTTTGCTCCACTTGCAGTTGCAGTGTGGAAGGTATAAGAAACAAAAGATACAAAGGAAGGAGATCAGTGCATCTCATCTGCAACGAAACTCGTAGTTTAAAAAAGTTTTGAGATACGAAATCGGAAGAGAAATATAGAAAAATGTCAGGTTATGTAGGGATTGTTGTATCAGATCCATGCCTTCAGAATCAGTTCACGCAGGTAGAGCTTCGGAGCTTAAAGACGCACGTAAGTTCATCTGATTTTCTTTTTCTTTTTTAATTTCAATTTTGATCTGTTGTTTAATTTGTAAAGAAGGAGAATGTGAATATGTGCAGTTCATGAGCATGAGAAGAGATAGCGGAAAGCTAACAGTTGGTGACTTGGCATCAAAGATGTCGAGATTGAAAGTGGTTGGAGAGAATCTCAACGAAGAAGAAAGGGCTTCACATATTCAAGATTTATATCAAAATAATCTCCTCGATGAGGTTGATTTCGAGCTATTTTTGAAGGTATACTTTTTCTTCTAAATAAATTAAACTATCCTTGCTATTTAAGTCGATTTATCTTCTTTCAACTGATTATTTCTGTGCTTTACTCTGTTTAGATGCTCATATTGTTTGGTTTTTTGAATTGCAAATGAATTATAATGTGAATATGTGTTTGGTTTCTAAAATGGAGGATGGCGTGTCACCCTCTGATTTTCTGCATACTTGATCAGATGTTCATCGACCTTGTAGATGAACTGCAAATCAATTAATGATACTTTGTCAGCTGCCAAACAGGATTAAAGATGTGCATTTTTATGTTTTTTTGGATTGGTTTCTATTCTCTAAGTTTCTCTGGTTGTTCAATGACTAAGTCTGAATTTATCATAAATTCATAAGCATGTCGTTGGTTGCTCTTCTGATTTGACGATGCACGACAAGTCATTCTTCCGTTATATCTGTATTCGACCAGTTGTTCACTGACCTTAATAGATGGACAACATATCATTTAATAACATTTCAGTTCTCATTATCTTCTTAGATGCCAAACAGTTTAAAATTACCCTGTTCTTGATTGAATTTGAAAGCATTTGATTCGTAAAACAGATTAAAAAAATATTACTTTTGTTTAAGGTTGAAAGTATCTTTGTCTCGCAAAAGAATATGAAATTTAACTATCAGATTCTCTTTTAAAAAAATCTAGTGTTACTTGTATAGGTTTATTTGAAACTACAAGCACATGCAAATGCAAGAACAGGAAGCAATGCTAAAAACTCGTCTGCATTCCTCAAGGCTGCAACCACTACATTGCTTCACACGATCAGTGAATCTGAAAAATCATCCTACGTTGCACATATCAATAACTACCTTGCTGAAGACGAATTTTTAAAGAAATACCTCCCAATTGATCCCTCATCTAATGATCTTTTTGAGATTGTGAAGGATGGAGTTCTTCTTTGGTAACCAGAAGTTCCAGTTGATTCTGCCTTTTATAATGGAGGAACTGTATAGATTTTGATGGTTTTCTTTTTCTTTTGCTTCTCGTCCTGCAGTAAGCTTATCAATGTTGCAGTTCCTGGTACAATTGATGAAAGGGCAATTAATACTAAGAGATTGCTCAATCCATGGGAAAGAAATGAAAACCATACACTTTGTCTAAACTCTGCCAAGGCTATTGGATGCACCGTAGTCAATATAGGGACCCAAGATTTCATTGAAGGAAGGGTCTGTTTATATGCCATTCAATCAATCTCCCTTGTAACTTGTTTCATTGAGTTGTCACTTATATCAGTATTCCTAATCACTCAGTCTTGCAATTTTATTGATCGGCAAAATTGAATCCTATATGGTTTTGTTTCAGCGTCATCTTGTGCTTGGAGTAATTTCTCAAATCATTAAGGTAATATTATTTTGGCTATCTTCTAAATTTAACATTCAGCAGCCAATGAATTAATGAAAGCTTAATTGGTCTCTGGAACATAAGTTCAAGGAATGCAAACTACATGACCATTTGACCTTCCTAATTGTTATGATATTCCAGATACAATTGCTGGCAGACCTCAACCTGAAGAAAACACCTCAGTTGGTGCAGTTGGTTGATGATGGCAAGGTAATAATATCTTCCTTCAGCATAAGTATTGGTTTGTTTAACAGTTGGCACGAACAGTTTTCTATCAATGCTTTTGCTTATTTAAGTTGCTTTTTTTTTTATCTTAAAAACCAACAGGATGTGGAAGAGTTGATGAGTCTACCTCCAGAAAAGATCTTACTGAGGTGGATGAATTTTCATCTGAAGAAAGCCGGATACAAGAAAATAGTAACCAACTTCTCTTCTGATATAAAGGTATATAAGCAAAATCCAATGCATGATGTTCTTTCTCTTTCTTGTGACTATTTTTTTTTTCATTCTTTAAAGCAGAAGAATATGTTGCTTTAAGTTTGTGTTTGTGAAGAGTAGTATTACCCTTTCTTCAAAATTTGAAGTATTTATAACTGTTGGTCCTTTGTATAGCCCGAACTAACAATTTAGTTTTACTTATTTGACTTTTAGAAGAGAACCTTGAAAATATTCTTGTACTTCATAATCTTTTAATGTTTTACTGTCTTTCCATCATGGCTGAAGCATATTTCCCCTTAAATTTGGATGACTGTTAGTTCCCAAGAAGTTAGGACTTGGGTGCCACCTCTTGCTGGAGAATGATTGTGAAATATGTCTCATAATCCAATTATCTTGTATTTGAATTATTGTCATAATTTAGCTTCTTAAACCAGAGTTGTCCATGAGAATGAGTACTCTATACAAATTCCTCTTCCTGATATGCATGCTAAAAGCAAAGAAAACTGATAATTTTGTGTGATGGCATGCTGTATTGGTTTTCAATGTGTTTGATATTAAGCATACGCTGGTCTTTCTCCAGGATGGAGAAGCATATGCTCACCTTTTAAATGTCCTTGCCCCTGAGTACAGCAATCCATCTACATTGGCAGTCAAAGATCCACTGCAAAGAGCAAAGTTAATTCTTGAACATGCAGATAGAATGGGGTGCCAGAGATACTTAACTGCAAGGGATATTGTTGAGGGTTCCCCAAATCTTAACCTTGCTTTTGTTGCACATATTTTCCAGCATAGGTAAGAAGTTTTGCTTATCTAGAGCAGTGAAATTTTTTTGTAATGATTAACTTTTGACTTTATACCGATTATTGCTTTGTGTCAAGTCTCATCATTTTTCGTTGTAGGCAATAAGAATCCAGTGTCTTGGAAATATATTACCTACATTTTCTAATACATGATGCACTTTACACATATGCTCTAGCTAGAAAATTCCTGTGTTTGGGATTTACTTTTTCAAATCTCTGCCTTCTAAAAATCTCAAGATTGGACAAGCTGTTTGATATAGTTTACAAAGTTATTCCTTGATATTACCACACAGAATATGGTTTTTCCCTGCCCAACGAGGAGTCGGTGGTTCCCGGACTTTAATTGCATTTGACAATAAAAAGGTTTACTCATTGATACTTGCATAATATGTATTCATAAAATTGGTCTTTTCTTGTAACAAAGAATTTAGAACCGTACAGTTCTTCTCTTATTGTATACCATTCTTGCTTTAAGATGAATTTTCCTAGATGTTTTGTAATTGGTATAAGATATTATTGCAATGCTTAAGTTGCAGAAACAAATGAAGCTAATACTTTCTTCTCTCTGTAGATACAATTTATCACTTTTATAGAGTTGAATTCACAGACTTTAACCATTGCTTTTGCATGCAGGAATGGACTTTCAACCCAAACGAAAGAGATATCTTTTATTGAAACTTCACCTGATGACACTCAAATTTCTAGAGAAGAAAGAGCATTTCGTTTTTGGATCAATAGCCTTGGAAACTCAACTTATATAGACAACGTCTTTGAAGATCTTAGAAATGGGTTAGTGTCAATTTTAGTTGAGCCTCAGGATTTTACTCTTGCTATTTATAAGAGATTAATATCCAAATTTTTAAGTCGTCAATTATATTCCTATTATGATTTTAGCAAAACTTTTTTGTGAATGAGAATGAGATCTTTATCAATATGATTTTGAAATTGAGTTTTTTGAAAATAATTTTTGTATAACAAAAGCAATTAACATGTAGTTTGACCTAATAGTTCCTAAAAAACTTTTGCGTGTTTTCAAATACTATTTTGCGGGACTCAAAATTCATTTCAATCTCTTTAAGTTATGTATTTTTTTTTTCAAATAGTAGTGTACTCACGCTGACTTATCTGTTTCTAAATTTATAATACAAGTTACAGAAACAGTATCTAGGGGACATCTTAAACATTTTCAACCACTTCGCTGATTAAAGTGAGCCATTACTCAAATATATGAAATATTGCAGTGAAAAGTTTGATTTGATTAGTGTCTACTATTTCAAAATTTTTCATGGCTCCAAATTGAATTGAAGTTGAAGTATTAAAGATTCCTCCATGATAAATTCACAAATTTTGTTCTCCTCCTAAAATTCTGCTTCGCCACCTAAAAGATGTGTTCCTCTGCAGATGGATACTTCTAGAAACTCTTGACAAGGCGTCGCCAGGGATTGTCAATTGGAAAATCGCAAATAAACCTCCCATTAAATTGCCGTTTAGGAAAGTAGAAAACTGCAACCAAGTGGTAAAACTAGGGAGGCAACTGAAGTTTTCCCTGGTTAATATCGCCGGGAATGATATTGTACAAGGAAATAAAAAATTAATTTTGGGTAATCCTCTGTTATACCATTTTCCTTTATGTTATTGTGGAAGCTTGCAGTGTATTTTACAGGATTCTTTGGTGACATTCCTAATCTTGCATCAAGGGTTTGTTAAATATCTTTGTCCACAATGAAAGTATTGGCTTTTCCTTTCAGCATATTTGTGGCAATTGATGAGATGTAATATCCTCCAACTACTGAGGAACTTGAGATTCCATTCCCATGGAAAGGAAATAACTGATGCTGATATTCTACAATGGGCCAATGCCAAAATGAGAAACTCAGGAAGCCAGAGTCGCGTTGTTAGTTTTAAGGTATAGTTTTAGAGGAAGCCTTATCACAACTATTACATAATTCACTTCTACGGTCTGATTTTAGCTTTCAAATCTTTAACTGGTCTATTGACTGGATCTGTTCAATAATTACAAAGAACCATTGAGCTTAATACCTGCTTTTTTGTATATGTTCTGATAAAATAAATTTAAACCTTGTTTCTACTTGTTGGACAAGTAGAGTGATCTTCCAGTTCAGCCTTATTCTAATTTTACAGGATAAGAGTTTATCAGACGGCATCTTTTTCCTTGAGCTACTCAGTGCTGTTCAGCCTAGAGCTGTAAATTGGAGTCTTGTCACAAAAGGAGTAACCGGTATGTTTTCTTCCAATTTCATGTGATCTAATCTACCTTTTTAGGCTATAGCGTGAGCTGTTACTGGAAAGTTGATGATTTCTTTTGAGCTGTTGGAGCTTTCGATTGAATTATGGAACATGACTGTTTCTAACATATAATGTGGATCCGCCTGTTTCTTATTGCCAAGAAGTAATTTGCTTGAATAATGCCAGTTTGATTCCTGTGCCCTCTCTAATGCAAACATTTTTCTTATTCTTTTTAGATTATATGCAAACTAATCTAAAGATTATATTATTTCTCTTTTTTTCCCCCACCCCAACTTTGTGGCAATTTTAGATGAGGAGAAAAAGATGAATGCCACCTACATCATCAGTATTGCAAGGAAACTTGGATGCTCAATATTTTTGCTTCCTGAAGACATAACTGAGGTATTCTTGTTCATCATATGTTTAATAACTTCCTCTTTTTAGGGCGTAAATATTTCAAAAATGCAAGAAATAAGACTCAATTAGACTTTTCTTGTAGATGGACAATTTATGCTATGACTTGCATTTAGTTGATATAGCTGATTTTCTCTCCAGTTTTTGCCTAATCAACTACTTTGTTAAGTTCAGCCTCACTTCTTGACCTTTTTTTACCTCTCAACCGGTTCCTTAGTGGGATGGCATCTCAATTTACTATTATTTGAAGATCAAAGAAAATACTACTACTACTACTACTACTAAAAATCCGAGTTTGAAATTCTGCACGTTTGCCCTGCCTATCACGACATAACTTTTACTATTTTGATCCCTCTTTTTTCAGGTGAATCAGAAGATGATTCTTACGTTGACTGCAAGTATAATGCTATGGTTCATGAAACAACCGGTTGAAGACAAACCATCCGCAACTTCAGATAGTGAAAATGGAAGCCAAACAGAAACCATCTCCATTTCAACATTGGATGACTCCGCTTCTGAATCATCAATCGAAGAGAATGGCAATATATAAATCTATTGGTTAATTATTGTTACAAAACTCAAATTTCTGTTTGGGTTTTCCTCTCATATTATTTTTCCCAATTAAATTTGATTGCAAAGTTGTTGTATGACCCCATAGGAATTGGATTGTTCCTAAAGCAAATTTTGCTACAGCATATGTGAATAGTTTATTGGGCAGCAAGTCAATCTTTATTCTTTGGACTAACGGCGAAATTGGAGAGTTAATTAAGAACAACTAATCAAAATGCAAATTCGTTAGAAGAGTAATTAAGAAAGAATGATACATGTTGCTGATTCAGATCGCAATGGAGTGGTCCTAATAAAAGAAAGCTGTGCAAAACAACTAGCTAGTAATAGCTATCTAAAACCTTAAGCATAATTATGAGTTGGTTAGAGAGTCTAATTGAATAGGCTTGATGTATGTCTATAACAATAGGCCCACGATGTTTGATCTTAGGCAATGGTAACACCCTTTTAAAATATATAAACTCCAATTGAGCGAAGCGTGCAATTTGATTTGCACGTCTGTCGCTTTGTTCTTTTCCAGTTATATTTTGTCCTTCTATTCATATAGATCACAATTCAAACACCACTACAACTACCCATTAATTACTTAAATGACATTAAAATTAATTAATGATAGTAATTAACTTCCCATATGTACTAACCGAATGGTACCGTTTTACGTCCACCTAACCCTAGAAATTAAATCCCTACCGGTCTGGTCCCATACCATTCTTGCATGGAAATCTTTGGGCGGCTCAAATCTTATTCTATAGGCCGAGGCTGTAACCCAGATTCTCCGTTGAGTATACGTGAGAAGGACGATGCAACATCGAAGATGAAATTACCAAGAGATGAGAATTGAGATGGAAGGAGTTGAATGTTACTATCAATTAACTAATAATATTTGGCTTTCGAAAAAGTTGTCATTTTGATTCACACATGCATGCCACTTCAAATATATATCATCATGAATGTGGTCCTGCTTCCATGGATAAATAACTATAGAGATATTATTATAATGAAGAAGGCATTCACGTCAAATAAATTCGTGATGATAAATAGCAAATGAGAAGGTTGGCATAAACTGAAGGTATGATCTAGAAAAGTTAATTACATATCTTCATTGAAATGTTTGTTCTTGATTAATTAATGATCATGACTGTTCAAAACATTTTTAAAAAGGAAAAGAAAGTTACCCAAGTGAAAAATGTAACTCTTCAAGAACAACAATTAAGTAGATATTATGGGTTATAAATATCGTGCACTTTGAACACAATTTACAAAAGAAGAAAAAATTATAAAAAATAATTTGTTAATTTTTTTTTTTCATATTGGTTATTAAAATAGCTTAATTTAATCAATCACAATAAATATATGACTACAACTCATGATTTCACAATCTTTTTATTGAAAGTCAAATTAAATTTATGGTAGGTTCTTTCTTTTAAAGTTTCTTTTTTAAGTCTGAATTAATATTATTTTTATTATGTGATTAATTAGTTGTTGAATTGAAGTGACATTCATCCTATTATTCTCTGTTTAATCTCTCATCGCTTGATGCCATTTTCTCAATTTTACATATTTCTTTCTTTCAACTATAAGTACTATCTTTACAATCCCATGAATAATATATCATAACTATACTTGTAATATCATTACTATAGCTTAAGAAATATGTATGCATGATATAATTAACTGTAAATGCATATACATAGATAGATGGATGGATGCATATATCTATATCTATATCTATAACGAAAATTCAATTGCTTGTGATTTCTCAATGGGAAAACAGGAAAGCAAAGAGATCATGGAGTGATTAAGAGCAAGATTTATTTAATTGGAATATAAGATGCAATTCTAATATTAATTAATTAAAATCAAAATTAAATTATCAAATCTAAAAGATATTATGATGACCTAATGTTTGCTTTTTTACAAACAAGCAAAGCAAGAGTAATTAATTAATCCGATTATTAGAGGACAAATAACATTGTTACACTATCATTACCATAAAAACAACCAAAAAAGAAATTGAAATTTTACCTAATAATAATAAGGTTCCTTACTTGTTAACAAAGTTAATCAATTAATAATTTGATTAATTAATTAATTAATATTGTCGATAGAGATGATTCTTGGAGTCTAGTAGATTTCTATTTTGAGTGCCGACATTGTATCAACCCCATCAAATCATACCATGTGTGTTTGCCGCCCCCAATTTCACTATCACAAATAGTCTTCATTAGTTAAATAATTAAATTAAATTACTTAAATAAAGATATAAAAAATGCAAATATGCAATTAAAGCAGAATTAAATGACCCCACATTAATCCAATTGGTGGAAATGGAAATGGAACCATGTGCGATCATATGGTGGTTGGCAATTTTAAGGCCCACTAACTCCTCTTTTTTGTCATTCGCCGAAACCCTTAACATGAAAACGATGTAAAAGAAAATAATTCAGTTATTTAATTAATTAATATTTTATGATCAAAGCTAAGATTGATTCTCTTTAACACCTCCCATTTTTAATCCCTTCCCTTCTCTTCAAATTTCCTTGACCACATTTTCTCTCTTTCTCTCGTTCTCCTTGTCTTTGTGTTTGTACTGTATCAGATTTTGTGTGTCAGAAGCTTTTGTCCTTTGAGAGTTCTCTTGTTTATAGGCCCCCTATTCTATCAGAAGAAAATCTATTTCTCTTCTCATCTCTGTTCTCTCCTACTAATTTTGTTTGCCTTTTGATTCGTCTATCCATCCCATAGAAAGAAAGTTTCATAAGCAATACCCGACTGTCAGAAACCCTAAATTAGCCGACAACCCAAAACGAAAAATAAGTAAATAAATTAATAAGCCATGAATTTGATTAAGAGCTTATCTTCAAACCCTAGTTCTTTGAAATCTAGGTTTGGCAGAAGGTTTCTTCGATCTTTGATAAGAATAAAAACTGAAACACCATTACCCATTTCAGCTTCTCCTCGAGAAATCTTTCTACGTTCTTGTAAAGTTAAGCTTGCAGCTGATAAATCAATGGCTTTAGCTGTTGGTTCAAAGAGAGCTTGGAGTAGGGCATTTATTTGGAAGATTCAGTACAAAGCAAGACGCCATCGTGCTTCAGTGAGAAGAATATTCCCCCATACCAATATCCGAAAGAAACGTTTCAAAGAGAAGAAGAAGCACAAGAACAAGAACAAGAACAAGAACAAGAGAGATGAGGAAGTTATTGGAGGCGGACTTCGAGATGCCGACGTGCTTCGAAAGCTTGTTCCGGGCGGTGAAGGAATGGATTTATGCAGTTTGTTGGATGAAACTACACATTACCTTAAGTGTCTTGTTACTCAAGTACAGGTGATGAGAAGTATTGATGAATTCTATTCTATCTGAATTAATACATAAACAGATAGAAGTAATATAATCATAAATAAATCAAAATGAACAGATAGTTAAAGTTTCAATTATAGGAGCAGATATAAAATTAATACAGATAACCGGGTTTTATAATTGCAGAAGAAACTTATAAAATGAGATTTGTGGGTTTTATATACAGTTCTTTTTTAGATAGTTTGTTTGTAAACCTTATTATTATATCTAAAATTATAAGCATTTTATTGAGTAATATTGGTGTAATTTAGACCTCATATCCACCATAATTTCTTTTGTTTTGTCTCACTTGTTTACTTTATGTTGAATTTTATTCTCTCATATCTCTCTCTATGATTGAAAAGCCAACTTCATTTCACCTTAGTTTTGCAGCTGAAGTACATTATACATATCAATAGCTCAGTTCAAGGTAAGATTGATCTGTATATGAATATATAAGATCCATAGTCATTCTAAAATTGATTTTAATTTATTCTTTCAATCACAAACTAATTTTTATATATAGCGCAAAAAAAAAAAAAAAAAAAAAAAAAGCTTATGTTCTTTAAAAAAAAATTATGTTTATTATAAATTTTTTAATTTACATATGGGTCCAAGAAAACTGATTATAATGCTTTCTTCTTTCTTTCTTTCTTTCTTTTTTTATTCTTGAAAACCATGTTCTTGACCCTTGTATATGTTCTCCAATTAATTTTTCATCTTTTAGGGTTGTCATCCATTTTGCTTCAAAAGTGTTAAAACAGAATGATTCCTTTTATCCACACGCGTTTCTCTTCTCTTCTCTTCTCAACATTTTATATATTTAAATTTTCCTTTTAAAACGAATGCTGTTAATTTATTGTAATTACTTTAAAAATCATAGATAAACCCATATATTTTGTCACATATGTGTGTGCGCATTATCAAATCCTTGTTTGATGTACAATCAATAGATTATATATCTATTCTTGTTATCTAGTTAACATTTTAAATAACATGATTCAAACTAACAACTTAATAATTATGGAAAATGACAAAAGCATAAGAAACAATAGAGGGTCCATAAACCTCAAAATAAGTTGCTACTGTATTAAGCAGAACCAAACAGGTTAATTTCAAAACAATTATTAAAGACAAGTATACACAAATCTTGAAAAATATTTTCAATTTTGGAATTTCATGCTTTTCTACATATATAATCTTCCCTGGTAGGATCTTTTACAAACTGACATGTACATATTTTAACCAGCTTTGGTCAATTACATGTTATAAATAATAAGTTTTATCATCAGGGCATATAGTTCTAACTAATCTACTAGTTAGTATTTTCAATTAATCCAATCTTTACTTGTTTGCAAATACCTTGAAGCAAGATTTGATCATATTCCATTGCTTTTTCAGCATATGCATTTCTATTTTGTTGATATAGAAATTATAGGTCAATATTAATAAGTGCTCAGTCTCATTTTTCCCTTAAATCTATCGTGGCAATAGGAACAATAGCGTCCTCTCCAGTCTTTCTGATCTTGTGAGATATAATCTAGTTTTAGGATCCCATTTAAGGTTACTATTTTTTTAGATATTTATTTATATAACGTAATTCCTATTAGCTTGTGTGTTTATTAGAACCAAAAGTAGAGGGAAAAATGAAAATATTTCTTCTTTTTCCTTCCCCTTCTTTCTGCATGCAGGGCTGGCATTCCATTATTATGTGTGGCTCCAGTTGCAAATCCACCCCCCCATCCAGTCTTCTTGGTCCTTCACCTTCTACGTGCATTTTTAGGAGTAAACTGAATTAGCCATCATGATACATGCATGGCAGAAGCATAAGCTACTGCTGAAGAATGTTGCATAAAAAGTACGTATAATCTCTATCAAGAATATAATCAATATTGGAATGGCCATGTGGTTGCTTGATTCAATAGCATGGATGAATGAATTATGATTTTTTTGATGATCGATAATTAACGATGAACCCTGATAATTTTCATCTATCGAAATCATTGGAAGAAAGGAATAGAAAACAAACTAAACTTAAAGGATTGGACATGCCAGAATAAGTTTCATTAGAGAAGAAATGGTCATTTGGTTTGTGTGGTAGCTGTGCATCCATGAGAGAGTTGATATGTACATTATCAGAGATTGGTAGGGTGTTTTTTCAGAAGGAAAATAAACAGAAATCAAAAAAAAAAAAAAAAACGATTGAAATTGAAATGTACGGCTCAGATAGATTTAATTTGTTTGCATTCGAGAGGCTTCAGTTCCCTACCAAATCAAGAATGCATGCAGATAGAAATCCATCAGTTTTTGCTTTGTCATATGCGGGAACGAACAAGGAAAATATTCATGGTTTGCTGGATTTCGTGGTTTCGTTTCCTCCTCAAAGAAAGAAGCGACAAAACCTTAAACCTCTTCTGGGGTTGCAAAACCTAGACCAGAAAGCCCCAGGAACAGGACGGGAGTCAAAATATCCGCACAAAAATACAAGTCGGGTATCGTTATCGTCGCGTATTCTCGATTGGTCATTGATGGATTGAATAAATGAATCTAACAACTTTCTGATGGAGTTGGGTTTGGTAAGATCTTTTCCCTTTTTTATAATATTATTGGGTCAGTCAATTTCGTTTTATGTAGGCTCTAAGAGTTTAATATTATTATCCACACCCTTCGAATTCCTATCGACACTCCATCGTTTAAAAGAGTCATGGCACCCAACGTTTCCGTTAATTTACGCAAGAACTTTATTTTTCAACGTTTGAAAGTTTACAGTCCAATTGTTTGGGAGGAATGATTTTGATCCACTATATGTTATTATAATATATATACTTATGCATACAATAGATTTAAAGAAACTAACAGGTAGTTGGATATTCCTATATAGTTGCTGGCCCCTGGCTTCCTTCCTATTTCTCTGTATCCCATATATTCCTATATTTTTGTAGCTGCATTTTCATAGAACTCATGTTGAGGGAGGATCGCTACAATTTTCTGTCAGAACTTTCCAGTTCCACCGTCCGCGCGTGGGTTGCTTTGATTCAATCTTTAGACCTGATACCGATTCATTTTGTTAATTCATTAAGCGTTCACGGTGGAATCTGTGTTAGAGATGAATAAGTTTGGTAAGTCCCGGATACGATGGCCACTGCCCCAGAAAGATGCAAGGCAAAGACCCATGGTAGCCATTGCCACCACGGAGCATGCTGGTGGAACTGCTTGACTGTTGCCGAGGAACTGAGTGGCAAGAAGCCCTGCTAAGGTGGAACTTTGCATTCCAGTGCACAACGAGACTGTCCTGCTAACTTCTTCTCCTTGCCTGGTACAAAATTCATTTTAGCAGACATGAAAGTAGAAAAGCTCTATAACAACACATAAGCTGTAACTTAAATAATTTATTTTTAAGTGTATGGTTTAAGATTCAAACCAGCTTCTTTCATGATAAATTGCTCAAGCATATCTACAGAAGCTCCCGTTTGAATGATTTATGGAAATAAGATTTTTCTCCTCTCTAAGAAAAAGATTCCACCAACAAATTGGGTGATAGTGAACTTTTCCAGGGGAGGAGAGGGAGGGAAGACTATATGACATATTACATAAAAAGGAAGAATAGACATGGCAATTAATTTACATTAGCCTTATTGTTACCCTATTAAGACCAGACTTAGTAATAACTCACCAAGCTAATCATATATGGCTGACAAGTCATTCATATCAGATATTGAAAGTAAGGAGAGGAGAAAAGAGCTTTGAGATTAAATAAAATCATGAGAGGAATACGCAGAAGAAATGTTCTTAGATTATTTGGAGGATATTTTAGCAGCAGAAACGAACATGTTGCAAACACACAAGAAAAGAGCAGCAAACTTGAATAAAGTTGCTTTCATATCCACAACAAGCCCAAACTATACAGCACAACATCAGTAGAATGGTCTCCAATATTTTTTTATTATGCCTTTATTTGATTCCAGCACATAAGGATGGCATGGCGTCAGACCTGCTGTATCTAGTGGCAAAGTTTAGAAACCATACACTAGCTAACCTATTACCTCAGTCTAACAAATTGCAGATGAATAAACAGGTCACAGAAAGACCTCTGTTCTTTCTGGTAACGCATTCAGAACTTGAAATAACTAGCAACTAACCAAAGCCCAGAAAAACAAGGGCAATAGGAAGGAGAATCAGCATTTTCAGTGATATCAAGAAAAAGTTCTTCCCCACCATTGGTAGGATATTATACTCGGAAAGTTAAAGAAATTACCTCAAAGCCGGAATTTTTGAGACCCAGTATCCCGCAGCAAATGCCACAGCATGAAATGTCAACACTGGAAGAACCAATTGAAGACCCTCTGTGGATAAAATCTGACTCCGATTGATTGCAAGAGGGCTACCAATACACAATGAGGTACATATCATAGCAAGGAATGGCATCACAGGTTGAAGAAATGTTGCGACTGGTTTTGCGTAAGTATTGAGGACAAGGCCAAGAGTAACTGGAACTAAAACAACCTGCAAAGATAGTAAAAATCTCAAACTTCAAGCAATGGCCAATAATGAATAAACCAAACAGTTCCAGCATATCTTTCTGTCCTCCTAAAGCACCCATTACCTGCAATATTGACTTGGACATTGCAATGGCATCAACTGGAACAACAGACCCAATAAGAAGGCCAGTTAACACTGGTGTGACCAGAACCGATGCAATGGTGGTAGAGCTGGTTAGGAGAATGCTTAGGGCCACATCTCCTTTGCTCAAAAAGCTGGCATAGCTGGACAATTGAGCCCCTGCAACGCAAGATGTGAGGACAAAACCTGCATAAAATGTCATAGAGATCCCAAATGCCTTCGCAATTAGCACCCCAAGGATTGGTTTGAGTACATACTGCGCAACAAACCCAACAGACAGTGGTAAAGATCTGCAACAGATGAAAGATGAATAAACTAGCGAGGATCTACAGTCTGAGAGAAGCAATAGTTAAAAATAAACTATATACAGTGTACACCACAAAGAAATGAGATCTCATACCTTTTAAATGCAAGAGCAAAATCGTCGATGGAAAGTCTAATTCCAATAGACAACATGATTCCCCCTAGAGCTGGGGCATATAATTCTTTGGATACCCTACACAAGTTTTAACCAAAATCCTTTCTGCCATTAACTACTGGTATTTTAGTTGTTTTAGGAAGCAAAACAGCTCTAAAGTAGGGGAACAAGAAAAAAAAAAAACAGACTTCAGCTGCCCAGATTCTCATTTATATGTAAATCACAAATAAAACAAGAACCTTAAATGTAGAAATGAAAAATTAATAGATGACTAAACTTCTGGTCCAATACATCTTAAAAAGCCAACATTTGGATTAAGAATCATATTAATGAGTCTTAAAAAAAGTAAAAAATGAATTCAAACAAAAAAAATCTTCGAGTATTTTAATGTAATTTTTACGACATATTAATTCAGAAACAGATATCTAGAAAAAAAAAACATATTAAATAAAAACCTCGGACTTAAAGATTATATAAATTAAACTTATTCAAATAAAAATGAGCTTAAAAAGTAAAAACAGAACAATTGAAGATTAAAAAAACCCACCAGATAAAAGTTGCAGGTTTTACTAGAGCAGCAACAGCAGTAGCAGCAACAACAAAAGGAAGCATTGCCGACAAAACCTCAGACGAATCATTCTTCGCTGCGTTAGCTACAGAACTAGAGTTTATCCCGAAAGAAAGCAACGAAACATTCCCATTTCTCCGTTGCCACCCGAATTTTCCCACAAACGGTGACGTAGAACAAGCCAATGTATATAACCTGTTACTTACTTTAACGCGCTTTTGAGGCTTCAAAATAGAATTACTACAGCGAAATGAATATAAAGAAATAGTATCCCTTTTTTGTATACACAGGTTAGGTGTTGTGAATAATATCGAGGCCATTTTATCAAATTCTGAAGATATAAGCTTTTCTGGGGTTCGTTTATTTTTCTTAACAGTGTCAGAAACGGGAGTTGGGTCGCCGGAAAGTGGCTGTTTCCGGCGAGCGATCGAAGAGGTAGGAAGTGGAAGTTGAGAAGTGATGAATAGATAGAGTCCCCTTTGTATTTTGTATGGTCGTCTAAGGATGCAGCGATTTGATGGTTTCCAGAACAGGGAAAGTTGTTAGGTTTTTACTGTAAATCATAAAGCTGTAGGGGCGTGGTTTAATCATCGGAAAATTGGACGGTCATGATGTGGTCAGTTGTTGACTTTTCCATATATATTTTGATCTTTGCCAAAAATCTCTATTTTTCTATAATTTGGAAACTTTACCCTAATGTTTCAATATTTGGTCCCATAGGACACAAGTGATTTGATACTAAAATAAACAATCGGGTAGTCTTTGAAAATACATAAAAGAATATAGGGTTTGATTTGTAATAAACAACGATCGATAAAATTGAAGACAAGGAAGAAGGATTGAAGCTTCCTTGGATTTGTCAGATGATTCTGAAAACGATGAAGCTGCATGTCCATGCATGGCAACTGACATACCATCATTCTGCCAAGTGTTTGTATTATTTATGTAAGCATGCAAAAGCTAAGCAGCCGTTTCTTATTACATATAGAATAAAAGATAAATTAATTTGGAAATGGCAGTTATTCTACTTCTGACATGGAGATGAAGAAGATGCAGTTTGTCAGCCATAGGCTTGTTGTAGGATAATATCATCTCGCATCAAGTTGTGATGTTTACTTTGATTTTATTGTTTATGTTAGTATCAGCATCTTATCAACTCAATTCAATTCATAGTAAACATTGAAAGTATAATATCTTAGTGTAATGAGACTACTCAAGCGAATACCCAGAATATAAATAAAATAAAGACAGAAATCCCTTTTTCACCGTTAGCTGTATTCAGTCACAGATCTCTATCTCTAGATTGTTTGTTGTCATTAGGTAAATACAATATTGCCCTTTCCTTATTTCTACTTCTCTCATGTACCACATGGATTGAAAAGGTAGCAATTAGCAAACTTACCTTTTAATAAATAAAAGGATCTTCAACTTTAAGCACAGGTATTCTGTGGAATATTTGCTACTTCTTTGACAAAATGAAATGGAAGTGCCATCTAAGAATTGGTTTGATAACAGTAACAAGTAGTAAGCTTTGTCCCATTTGACTATTGGAATGTAAAAATATAGATGATAATGGATAGTCTGATGGAATTCAAGTAATATCACTCAAAAATGGAACCAAAGAATATCTTTTATTTTGCGATTCCAATCTTCAACGAGTTCTGTTTCAAAAGATGAGTAAGCAAACAAAATGTTGGGACCAGCAAATAATTGGGTTTCTTTCCCCCCCATTCGTAAAAGAAACCCCCTTCATTTCATCACTTTTCTTATAAATCATAATCTCTGGAAAAATGTCACTCCAGAGAATTCTACTTTACTGATTCAAAACCTAATATCTATCCATGGGAATATCTAAATATACCATCATAACATAGCGTTGACAATATTTAGAGTTAGGCATTTTAGACACATGCCACGTGTCAAACTTTTGAGACACTTTTGGTGTTTAAAACACATTAAACGCAAAAAGTGTTGATAAAATTTATCATAACCATGAGATAGACGGTATAGTGCAGAAATTAATCCGGTTACCAGGATTTGATAGTGGATATCTCACCAAAAAACTCATATTCACATCTCTGAAAATGTATCCAGTAATGAACCAGGCAAGAAATAATCAATCCAGTTCCAAATACATCTCAGGTATAGGATTTTTTTTTTTTTTTTTTTTTTTCTGTTGGAACAATCAGAATTTTTTTGACATGAACAAGGTGCATTAACAAAGGAACACTTCAACTGTAAATAAAATAGACAATACGATGCTTTCAAAGCATAATAGACTGATTAAGAAGACAGAGGAACATGCAAAGCAATCCTACATTCAGCTATATTCAATCATGATGTTTCCTTTCAATAATTGATGGGTATATCAAAAATCCCTACAGATAATGCTAGTCAAATCTTCCTTAGAAAGTTCCACATATTATTGTGGACTTTGGAGGCAGAATAGTTAGACTTTCCAGCCAAAGCAGTAAAAAAGAACGACATGTCATTTGATTTTGGTTTTCCGATGTAAGGATTAATAATGTGCACTTTATCAACTACAAATTTCTTTACCTCATACAAACAACTACCAATCTATTGAGACTTCCACTTACTGAAACCATGTCAAATGAGCAAAGAAAATCATTACAAATTCTACTGAGATATCAATAACAATATTGATTGAGAAAAAAATAAAGAATAAAAACATGAAAAAGGAAAAAAAAAAAAGAAAAAGAAAAAAAAAACAGAGGATAGCCCAATCTAGTATAGTCACCAAATATGTCATGAGAAGAGCAATATTATGCAGGTCAGTCAAGATAGTGAATGTCAAGTGACAACAGGAGAAATTCTAATCCTGAATATACTGAATATGTTACTAAAAATTTTTTTCTGGAGATACAGCACAGAGGAGCTTTCCCAGAAATGTCTTGAGTTGTATGTGAAATAAAAAGGCAAAGTTTGGGTATGAACCGGTTTGGTTCAGCTAACGGATTATATGCAACAAAATTAAGTCAAGCTCTTCCAGATTGTACTGATTTGCACAAGGTTCAAAAACTAAAAATCTCAAATGATGTTCAACTTGTAAGACTGTCTAATTCTACTCTAGATCTCAAAATTCCAACACTTTCACCTAAGCAGCTTCCTAAATTTGTACCAGTCAGTGAACTAAAATAACTTGAGCATAAAAGCATTTTAAAGCAACTGATGAACAACGAAATCCAATGAAGTCGGGAGAAAAAAAGGAAGATGAGGAGTAAACACTCTGTGGGATGGCTGACTGTTAAATTACATGGTTAAAGTTTCAGAAAATCTAAAATTGTGGTATAGCAGCATAATGCATTGTGCAAGTAAACAGATGCAAAACATAGAAACAGACACCAACTTCGAAGCATCTGACTAGAAAAGCAAACATCATAATTACTAACCGTTGAAATTAACAGTGAAAGAAAATAGGGGCAACTAAAGGTAAAAAAATGAAACAAATTTTGACTTTGACTGATGACTGCTAGTTAAAAATCCTAAGAGAAATTTTCTCTCATAATCATAACTATACAAACCCTTGGCTCAAACTCTCTGAAATGGAAACTGAGTGCGTCGAGGGTTACACCTGAGCATAAAAATGTAGATATAAGTTCCTTTGAGAAAGAACAAGACACGTGCAACTCAAATACGAATTTTCCAATACTGCCATTCATCTTCCCTTCAATTTACCCATTAGGAAACATTGCAGGATACAGAACTTAAACCAAAAGCATGTGGAAACAAAGTGGTGCAACAGCATGATAATGGAGTTAGACAATATAAACAAAGCTTTCATTTATTTGATTACTTATATCAAGAAAATGAAGGTATGTGTCTCTCATTCAACCTAAAACTTATACAAGTAAAAAAAGTACTCAATATACCGCCGAGGCTTATATTCATAATACAAATAAAATCAACATACAAATTAATAAATCTTGCAGAGTTATCACCTGAAATCACCTCAACCGAATTATCCTGCTTCTCCTTATCTTTATCCACCATAGATAGGAATTTTAATATCAAAGCCTCAAGAAAACTTCTCCGTCAAACTCTCTGGACATTCTCTCTTAGACAGGAGTCGGTCTAACTTGTCTGCAACTTTTGCACAATATGGAAAGGAAAAAGCAAGCAACCACACAAAATTGATGCATAGGATCCACTATAGCAGACTCTAATGACTTTCTTTTTACAAGGGGACATGATGAACCAAGAACTAGCTATTGAGATACTGTGTAGAACTTCAATAATCCTCCCCGTCCTTCAAAATTTAAATCACATTTCTTTCACGTTCAAATGGATACTCTCCAGAATGATGCTGCATGTAAGATAGCAAAATCTAAACCAACAATTTCCATTTCAACTCTCGCAGATTATTCTTTTTAAACATTATAGAATCAAAAAATAAGCCAGGATTTTCTTAATTACATGTTACCGATATACAAAATAAAAAGAAATGACAGAAATGGAATTAAACCTTGTAAAGTGATTCCACTATAAGCTTGCCATCTCGAACACCATATCTATCGGACTGAACCGCCATACAATCTCTGGGATTTTCAAACAACGACACAGAGAATTGCTTATAAACGACACCGACATCAAAATAAATAAGTCCTGAGCTCGGAACATCAACACGAATTCCCTTCACCGGAAACCACAAAAAAAGCTCTTGAGCCGAAATTCCCGACAATGATCCGATCTGACCATAGCTCAAAGTTCCCGAAACATTTCTATCATAATGCAATTCATTTTCAAATTTCGCATTGCAAGCCTGATCCAAATAAACTTCAAAATGCCCAGTTTCGTCGATACTGAATTCATCAATTCCTTTTGGAAGTAGACCCATTGGCAGCCCGTGCACTTTCAGGATCTCGTAGATTGATTCCTCCTTCGAGTTTACTCCTGACATTGATAGCGTCAGAAATAACCAGAAAAGCAGTGGAAAAATCATTTTTTTCTTTTCAGAATTTGTAAATTCGGTAGTTGCAATGAAGAGAAGTGAAATCGAATTTATGAAATGTTAGGGTTTAAGGATTTGATTGAGAGCAAAATTGAGAAGGAAGGTGACAGTGGTGACAGCCTGAGCACAGAGAGGATTGGGAGAATGATCAATTATTGGTGGGACACGTGGGGTCTACTTTTTGATGGTTCAATCTAGTGTGTTCGCAATTTGGGTTTGTGATTGTCTATCTAATAAAAGTTTAACACGTGTCGCTTTTTTAATGTTACCCGATTGTAAATTAACGCCGGAAGCCTTGCCACGTGGTCGAAGAAGTTTATCGCAGTGGTTTTGGTATTTATAGAAAAATTAAATTAGATTGACTTTGTCAATTTTGTTAAATTGTCTATCAAAATTTTGTTAATGAATAATATTAATTAAGTTTTGTTGATAAGTGTTTTTAAGTAAAATTTATATTAATTTAAATAATTAATTTTATTAAAATTTTAATATTTAATATTGATAATAAATTTTAGTATTTAATATAGTAATTAATGATAAATTTTAATATATTGCACCCACTGCGTGTAACTGAGTGTTTCCATCCTGAGGGGGCATTTGTGTTGGTCTTGAGTTTAAATTTCTTGGAATGCATTTAGGTGTAAGAGTCTGGTGCAGTCGAGGTTTTCTCCTGTACTTGGTACCACTGTAATGTGGTCCCTATACATGATCTTAATTGATTCATGACAAGTGATGTGTGATCTGCGAACACATACTAAAAAAAAGTGAGTGCTTGGTCCCTGTATGGCGGTCACCGCAGTGATGACTGAGTATAGGAGTTTCCTCGTCATCCCCAAATTTTTTTTTTAATATATTAAAAAAATATAATTTATTAAATATAAAAAATTTAATAAGTAATTTAGACACCCGTTAATAAAATCTTTAATCAATTAAAAAATATTATAATTAAATTGAAATTAAATAAATCTAATTAATTTGGACCAATAAATTATATATATATATTTTTACGGCGTCATAGAAATTGATGATTAATAAATTAAAAAAGAAAATGAGAAAAGCGTTAAGTCGAGATAAAACGGTAGGACGTGTTTGTCTAGAGAGCAAAAATCTGCCGTGGAAAAGGCTGTCCATACAACTGGTTTCCAAACAAGGATCCATTGAATTTCTTTTCCCGTTCCTATTAAAAGGAAATAAAGACAAATGATGTGAAGGAATGAGATATTTGTGGCGTGATTAGGAAGATGATTTTGTCTTGGCATTAATTATAAACTATTATTTGGACTTATTAATCCTGTTAGTGCATGTGCATGCTGGTATGACAGGAAATGAGGTTATATTAGTATACATTTAGGTATACGGTACATTTTGTATATGACTTCATGCCATAATACATTTACATATCTTGTATATTTTAGTTTATTTCAATAAAAAATTATTAATTTTAATTTATTTATGTTAATCTTTTTGTTTTATTAAATATTTTTTTCAAAACAAAAAACTCAAATTTCATTATTTTTAGAAATAATTCAAACGTTTAATTAATCCAATGTGATTAAAGTGATTTTACCAACTATTATCGGAATTTTATTTATTTATTTTTAAATATATCAAATAAAAACAAAAATTAGTTAATAAATTAAACTAATATAAACTGTTATAATAAAAAATAAAAATATTTTTTCTTTCCAAATATTTTAATTGTATATTTTTTTCATTTGTCACTTGGAAATATTATATATACTAAATAAATATATCTTAACTTAGAAAATTATTTAAGGTGTGCAAAAATTATAATACAGAATACTTTTTAAATATATATCTATTTTTTAAAAAAATATTTAATTATTTTCAATTATTTATCAAATGGGCCTTGGCCAAGATTTTATATTTGTGTATACAATGGGCTTTGTTATTCATAATCCAAGCTCTCTCTTTGGTGCAATAACACTATCAAGCAATGATGTTAAGCATAGCATCATTAATATTCTCCTAGTTCTTACATCGAAAGGTGCTTCCAAGAACTATGAATTTGATCAAGTGCCCATTTTTGGTTTCGGTATTATTGCCTCTTATATATTGTTCATTCAATTCTAGACCTTGGTTTCTTTTCTCTATTGAGTGGCCATAGGATTAGGGTTTCTCTAAGTTCATTTTTTTCTGTTTAGTGCTATAGGATTAGGGTTTCTTTGAGTTCATTTTCTTCATGTCAATATGATTACAATTTAGAAAGATGGATTAATGAAACGAGGATGCATATATAGTTATTGGGATTGAGATTATGAACTAATGAAAAGGTAAATATAATGTTATAATTTGAATTTTCCACCATATCGATGTCGTTGATTTTGGTGGAAAGGAATTGTTCGTGGCTTTGTTTGTTGGAATCGATCGAAACTCATCCAAAATAGCTATTGTGATTTTAAGAAAGTAAGTGACTTATATTCAATCTTTGCATCATTTCCCTTTATTTAGTGATGTGAGATTCTTCATCCAAAATATTACATTCATCTATCCTTTTGTATATGCACGGTTTTGTGTGTAGGCTTCTTTATGCAAAACCATCATCTTAAGTTTGACACTAATATCAATTATCACGTACTGAATTTTGCACTACAATAATATTGTTCGCAGAGTCTTACATTCATTCTACATGTGGGTCTTTTTACGTGTTAACCAGAGCAATAAAGTAAGATTTGACTTTGATATTAATTGTTAGAGCTCAGATTGTTTACCACAAGAATGAACGTGTATATCTCTTCACACAAAATTACCCTAAAATTGGTATCACCTTAGAGAGTCTGTCATGATTTTAAAAGAAGCCGTGACTTACATTTAGCTTTCACTTCTTTTATTGATTGGGATTCTTCATCAAGTTGTTACAGTAAACCTTTCAATTTCTTGGTTTTAATTCTTGTGCAAGTACATGCAATTACAAATTTCGGTTTATGTTGTTGTATATATTATATGGCGAAATGAAACATGATTTAATATATTAATTTTGTTATATTTTTATACCTCTTACTATAGCCAAACAGAAACTAATGAAAACCGATCTCGCTATAACTGGAATAATGTATTAATCACCGTTTTCAATTTCAACTCTGTCAATTGCTAGTGGAATGTTATATTAAAGGAGAATGGTAAGCATCCCAGATATGGTTTTGTTAAACGACATTCCGCTAGCAACTAATATCGCTATACCCAGAATGATGTTATAATTTAATGGCTGTTTTCAATTTCAACTATTTCAATTGCTACAGAAATATTATATTAAAATAATTCCGTTGAAATTAAATTTAGTAATTAATTCAATGAATGATTTCATAATTTGCTAGGAATAGAAAGTTTCAGGTTCTCTTCATGAAATTAATTCGTTGTGTTGCACATTGTTTGTTTTCGTGCTCCATTACAGTTTATTGCTTGTTTTTACTTAATCTTTTCTTTATAATTTGTGGGCTGTTTTCTATTGGTTGATGATGCATGGCCATGACCCATGTTTTTTTTTAACTTCAATTCCATTACAAATATTTTGTAAAATCCATACTTCAGCAAGTTTGAGTTTAGTTCAATAATGGCTAGTTATTTTGTTATCACGGTATGATATAGTTGATGTGTATTCTCAATAATTAATTTCTCTCAAACCAATTTACTTCGCTGACGATTGCTCAGACCACAATAAATTCCATCTTCAACTTGCAAAAAGCTCAGCCCTATTTGTGTTGTGTGGAAGGATCAAATTGTTTTCTTTTATCTTTTTTATATGGGCAGAGCTGTCGGTCAACAAAAGATGACTCCTCTTTCGTTGGTTCCATTGCTTTCAATAAACAATTCATTTAGGCCACTTCATCAATTATTAACGGACCTACAACTGTTAAGTACACCGTGGCTCTGGTTTTCGTTTTCTACAAATTCAATTATCGGCTCCCATTTTAAGGAAAAAGAAAAAAATTGGTTCCTCTAGTTGTTTCCCTCTGATTGCGGTGTGATTTTATACTCTATAACAAATAGACCGCTGAATGTTTTTACTGTTCCTAATCCCAAAGCAAACACAACTTAGTTTAACTTCTCTCGAAACTGAAGGTAAGATCACCAACTAGAGATTTAGAGAGCGAGCGAGAGCGAGACAGGGATCCAATGCTGTCTGGTTCTCTGTGTTATTGTCTTTCTTTCTTCTGCTTCTTGTTAACTGGTTGTTTGGGAGACGACCCTTATGTGTTCTATGACTGGACTGTTTCTTACATCACTGCTTCCCCGCTTGGAGTTAAACAGCAGGTTTGTGAATGCTGTTGTATTGTTTTTGGATTTAATTTTCATATGAATTAATGTTAGTTTCGTGGAAGTAAGTTAAATTCTACTTATGTTGGGAAATTTCTGGCATCAAGTATTGAGATTGAGTTTCATATCTGACCTAAATGATAAGTTATGCGCTTTTAAGCTGGAAATTGGACCAAAGATATTCTAACTGCTAAGAAATGAAGGTTTACTTACTTTTTATCTGACGGCCTTTTCCTTTTCAATATGATTTTCTAGGCGATTGGGATTAATGGGCAATTTCCAGGACCAATTCTCAACGTCACGACAAATTGGAATGTTGTTGTTAATGTTAAGAACGATCTTGACGAGCCATTACTTCTCACGTGGTATAATATAATAATACACATTACAAATAGCTAGAAAAAAAATGATATTATGGTTCATATTACTTTAAACTTTGAATGTAGGAATGGCCTACAGCATAGGAAAAATTCTTGGGAAGATGGTGTCGTAGGGACGAATTGTCCGATTCCTGCTGGTTGGAACTGGACATATCAGTTTCAGGTTAAGGACCAGATAGGAAGTTTTTTTTACTTCCCTTCCTTGAACTTTCAGCGTGCAGCAGGTGGATATGGTGGAATTATCATAAACAACAGAGATGTCATCCCGTTACCCTTTCTGATGCCCGATGGTGATATTACTATCTTTATAAGTGACTGGTATACAAAGAGTCATAAGGTTGGCATTATTGTTGTTTTGCTTACTGTTTTTGGTTTATATCAGCGATTCTGGTTAATTTCTGAGACGGTAACCAACAGTGATGCATAACAGAAACTAAGGAAAGATGTTGAGAATGGTATAGACCTTGGCATCCCTGATGGTATCCTCGTTAATGGATTTGGTCCCTATCAATACGATGCAGCAGTTGTGCCAGATGGCATTACATACCAGATAATAAATATTGAGCCAGGTAAGTTCTAGATGCTTATCTGATGCTTGATTTTCTGCTATTTATTTGTAATGAACATTTCTTTGCTTAAAGTAATTATTTTCTTAGATTGTGACGAAGTGATACTTCCACATGGTTGAAGAGTTCAGCTAACATGATGTCATTTGGAATTTCCTTCTGTTGCACTTTTGATGAAAGCAAAATGCTACATGTGTTATCTAAAACAGGAAAAACATATCGTTTCCGGGTTCACAATGTTGGAATCTCAACCAGCTTGAATTTTAGGATACAAAATCATAACTTGCTTCTTGTTGAGACCGAAGGATCATACACTGTTCAGCAAAACTACACAAATATGGATATTCATGTCGGTCAGTCGTTCTCATTCATGGTTACAATGGACCAAAATGCCAGCAGTGATTACTACATTGTTGCCAGTCCTCGGTTTGTTAATTCGTCATCTTGGGATAAAGTTACTGGGGTTGCCATTTTGCATTACACCAACTCCTTGGGACCTGCTTCAGGTCCTCTTCCCGATTCTCCTAATGCATACGACACATACTTCTCAATGAATCAAGCTCGATCTATAAGGTGCTTGATTTTTTTTTTTTTTTTTTTTCTGATTGACATAGAATATACTGAAGTATTTATTGACCTTTTCCAAGGTTCTTCATTCAATCATATGAATGTAAGGGAGCAGCTGAAAGAGGACTTTACCCTTAATCTGAACTTTTCTATTTCTGTAAAAATTACCAATATCTTCGGGAGGGGATGTGATAGATGCTAATTCAAAAATCTTGGAATGGCTCTATTGTTTATCCTTTTCCCTCCCTGTGTTCTTATGCTTGAAGTTTTTGTTTAAATTGTTGATAGCCTTTTTATTTCTAATGAATTTGTGGTGATTATTGTGCATCATAGGTGGAATGTTTCTGCTGGTGCTGCTCGTCCAAATCCACAGGGTTCTTTCAAATACGGTCAGATTACTGTGACAGATGTGTATGTAATTCTCAATAGACCTGCAGAGCTCATAGATGGGAAGTGGCGTACCACGCTCAATGGAATCTCATACTTACCACCTTCAACACCTCTAACACTGGCCCAGCAATTCAACGTTTCAGGGGTTTACAAGCTTGATTTCCCTTACAGACTGATGAACCGACCTGCGAAAGTCGATGTCTCTCTAATTAATGGTACATACAAAGGTTTTATGGAAATCATCTTTCAGAATAATGATACCATTGTGCAGACCTATCATATGGATGGCTATGCATTCTTTGTTGTGGGGTGAGCTTACATTTTGATATTTCCCTTTTTTTGATTTTTGTGGATCCTGAAAAATTAGATTGTAAATTCAAGTCAACAATTTTCTGTCTGGTTGTAGTATGGATTTCGGAGTGTGGACAGAGAATAGCAGAGGTACATACAACAAATGGGATGGAGTTGCTCGCAGCACTACACAGGTAATCCTTGTTATAATCTTCATATCTAATGCTCTTGTATGAAGCCATCTGTTGAAAACTTTGCAGGAAAGCTTGAAGGTATCAAGTTGTTATTAAGAAATGAGTTGATGAAAACATTAAAACAGAAAAGACCTCAAAATGTCAAGGATTTGTTAGCAGTCAACTATCAAATCACTGAGTTTACTTACAGTCTGCTATGTTTTCTGAAGGGAACTCCTATACATTGTTATTTTAGTGCTGCCAACATGAGGATGAACATGCACAGCTCACACAAATACAGATTAATTTTTTCCCACTTTTGACATTTAGGAACTTAATTGGCAATGACATACTTCTTGTTTCTCACACGATTGCAGGTCTTTCCTGGAGCTTGGACAGCTATATTAGTTTATCTTGACAATGCTGGCATTTGGAATCTCCGTGTCGAGAATCTCAACTCATGGTATCTGGGCCAAGAAGTGTATGTGAATGTAATAAATCCAGAGGTTGACAAATCTGCACCTCCCTTGCCTGACAATGCCATATATTGTGGTCTGCTTTCATCCTTACAAAAGTAAGTGATCATAAATACAACTTTGTTGTTGTTTGAAGCAAAACAGTCTGCATGTTTTTTCTTAAAATATTTTGGTGGCAGCAATAAATGAATGGATGTGTGGTGAATAAATTCTTTAATTTTCCTCATTCCAAGCTCCTTTGCTGATCGTTAATATTTCTTCCCTTCTCCAGAAACCAGGGTCAGAGAATTAACTTTTCTGGTGCACCATCAACTTTCGATACAAGTAGAACACTTCTAGTTGCATGTGCTATAGCCATCTTTGGTTATTTAATTAGGTAAATAATTTTGGGACAAACTGTGAGCAAGCATTACAATATATAGTCCAGTTTAACAAAACTGGGAGTGTGTTTCTGCAGTACGAGGGAAAGCAGCAATTTAAATAACATATCACTTTGTTTCCACAGGGAAGGACTTCATTGACCCAATGTAGTATACAATTTTGTGAGATAAAAAAGTAATCTCTTTTAGTGTAACATGTGTTATTGAAATGTAATTCTATCACTTGTTTTCTTGTATAATCCACAGAAGAGAAATGTGTCGGTTTTCTTGTACTTCTGCTAGGATGTGAATTTTGTCGTGATGTACTTTATTAGTTTTAATGATGAGTACAGCAAATAAAAATAGTTTTCCCAACTTGGAATTTCAGGTTAGGTTATTTGTTAAATATCAATTTCAGTCTCTGTCAAGCCATTGTCTTTGTCATATGGAAATGGAATGTTGTCAATCAATGTCACGCTTCAAATATACTGAATT
>JAWDEX010000001.1:255403-281907 GCA_035221805.1 Trichilia hirta | reverse complement strand
TTTTTAATTTTTTAATTTTTGCTTATATGTTATTAAAATAGCTTAATTTAATAATCACAATAAATTTATGAGTACAACTCATGGATTTCACGATCTCTTTATTGAAAGCTAAATTAAATTTATATTAGGTCCTTTCCTTTAAAATGTCCTTTTTAAATCTCAATTAATATTATTTTTGTTATATTATTAATTAGTTGTGGAATTGAAGTCCTATCTTTTTTTAATCTCTCTCCTCCCAAATATCATTTTTTTAATTAGATAAACTTTCATTTTTCCTTTATTTTTTTGTCTCTTATTTTTATTAATTACTCAATATTTTTTACTTTTCAACTCTGTCCTTATAAATTATAATATTTGACTTGATTTAATTTTAATTTTTGAAGAGCAAATTTGGAAAATAGGGAGTATAGAATATATATATATATATTTTTTGAAAAAGTAGGGGTAATAGAGTATTAAGCGAAAAAAATTTTAAAAATAATATTTTATCCTTCTTAATTTTACACATTTCTCTCTTTCAATTATAAGGAATAAATATACGTATATAAGTATCATCTTTACAATCACACATGAATGTATCATAATTATACTTGTAATATTATTAGCATTGCTTAAGAAATATGTATATATATGATATAATTAACAGTAATACACACACACACATATATATAAAAAAAAATGCATATTATAATGAAATTCAATTGCTTTGATTTGTCAATGGAAAAAGAAAAGCAAACGTACAATGGAGTGATTAAGAGCGAGATTTATTTTATTGGAAGAAAATATACAATTCTAATATTAATTAATTGAAATTAAAATTAAATTATCAAACCGAAAAGATATTATGTTGACTTAACGTTTGCTTTTTTGAAAACAAGCAAAGCAAGAATACTTAATTAATCAGATTATTAGAGGCCACAGAACATTGTTACACTATCATTCTCATAAAAATAACCAAAAAAAAAAGTGAAACTTTACCTAATAATAAAAAGATTCCTTACTTGTTAACAAAGTTAATTAATTAGTTAATACTGTCGATGGAGCTAATTCTCGTAGTGTAGTAGATTTCCATTTAGAGTGCCGACATTCTATCACTCCATCAAATCATACCATGTGTGTTTGCTGCCACCAATTTAATTATCACAGTAGTCCTCGTTAGTTAAATAATTAAGTTAAATTAAAGGAAATAAAAATAAGATAAATATATAATTAAAAGAAAATTAAATGACCCCACATTAATCCAAGTGGGGGAAATGAAAATGGAACCATGTGCGATCATATGGGGGTTGGCAATTTTCAGGCCCACTAACTCTTCTCCTGTTTTTTCTTCATTCGCCAAAACCCTTGACATGAAAACGATGCAAAAGAAAATAATTCAATTATTTATAATCATAATAATAATTAACTGATTAATATTTATGATCAAATCTAAGATTGATTCTCTTTACACCTTCCATTTTCAATCCCTTCCCTTCCCTTGAAATTTCCCTGACCACATTTTCTCTCTTTCTCTCTTTCTCTTTGTCTGTGCGTTTGTACTGTATTAGATTTAATGTGTCAGAAGTTTTTGTCCTTTGAGAGTTCTCTTGTTTATAGGCCCCCTCTTCTGTCAGTAGAAAACCTATTTCTCTTCACATCTCTGTTCTGTCCAACTAATTTTATTTGCCTTTTGATTCATCTATCCATTCCATAGAAAGAAAGTTCCCACTGTCAGAAATCCTAAATTAGCAGACAACCCAAAAGGGAAAAAAAAATCATGAATTTGATGAAGAGCTTATCTTCAAACCCTAGTTCTTTGCAATCTAGGTTTGGCAGAAGATTTCTTCGATCTCTGATGAGAATAAAAATGGAGACACCATTACCCATTTCATCTTCCCCTCGAGAAATCTTTCTGAGGTCTCGTAAAGTTAAGATTGCAGCTGATAAATCAATGGCTTTAGCTGTTGGTTCAAAGAGAGCTTGGAGTAGGGCATTTCTTTGGAACATTCAGTACAAAGCAAGACGCCGTCGTGCTTCTGTCAGAAGAATATTCAACCATATTAATATCAGAAAGAAACGTTTAAAAGACAAGAAGAAAAAGAAGAGAGATGAGGAAGTTATTGGAGGTGGATTTGGTGATGCTGACGTGCTTCGAAAGCTTGTTCCGGGCAGTGAAGGAATGGATTTATGCAGTTTGTTGGATGAAACAGCACATTACCTTAAGTGTCTTACTACTCAAGTTCAGGTGATGAGAAGTATTGATAAATTCTACGCTATCTCAATTAATATAAGCAGATAGAATTATTATAATCATAAATAAATCAAAATGAACAGATATATAATTAATACAGAGAGCTGGGTTTTATAATTCAGAAGAAACATTTAAAATAAGATGTGCGTGGATATTATTTATAGTCCTTGTGTAGATAGTTTGTTTGTAAACCTTATTATTATTACCTAATATTATTAGCCTTTTATGGAGTAATATTGTTGTAATTTAGACCTCATATCCTCCGTTACTTTCTTTTGTTTTGTCTCACTTGTCTAATTTATGCTGATTTTTCCTCTCTCACATGTCGTCTCTATGATTGAAAACTCAACTTCATCTCACCTTAGTTTTGCAGCTGAAGTACATTATACATATCAATAGCTGTGTTTAAGGTGAGATTGATCTGTAGACTGCATATAAATATATAAGATCGATATGTGTTCTCTATAATTGGTTCGAATTGTGTTCTTTCAAAAACATTTAAAAAAAATAATATGTAAATATAGAGGTTAACTCACTTATGGGTCCAAGTAAATTGATGATTATGCTTTTTTCTTTTTCTTTTTTTTTTTTTTTAAATTGAAAACCAAGTTCTTGACCCTTGTATATGTTCTCCAATTAATTTTTCATCTTTTAGGGTTGTCATCCATTTTGCTTCAAAAGTGCTAAAACAGAATGATTCCTTTTATCCACACACGTTTCTCTTCTCTTCTCTTCTCACCATTTTATTTATTTAAGTTTTCCTTTTAAAATCAATGGTGTTAATTTATTGTAATTACTTTGAAAATCGCAGATAAACCCTTATATTTTGTCATTCATATGTGCGTGTGTTATCAAATCTTTGTTTGGTGTCCAATCAATAGATTATATATCTGTTCTTGTTAGCTATCTAGTTAACCATTTAATTAATTAGAAATAAAAGTATTCAAAGTAACAACTTCATTATTAAGGAAAATGACAAAGACATAAGAAACAATAGAGGGTCTATAAACCTCAAAATAAGTTTGTTATTGTATTAAGCAGAACCTAACAGGTTAATTTCAAAACAATTATTAAAGACTAGCATACATAAATCTTGAAAAATATTTTAAAATTTGGAATTTCATGCTTTTCCACAAATATAATCTTCCTCCATCGGAGCTCTTGCAAACTGATACCTGATGACATGTCCATATTTCAACAAGTTGGTCATTACATATTATGAGAATAAGTTTCGTCATCAGGGCATGATATTTTCAATTAATCCATCTTTACTTGTTTGCAAATTTCTTTGGGGCAGGATTTGATCATATTCCATTTGCCTTCTTCTAAATTTATCAAATTCGTACTTTGACTGTATGATTCTACCTTTAGTCAATGAATACTAACTTTTTCAGCATATGAATTTCTACGTTGTATTAGTAAGTGTTTAGTCTCATTTTTCCCTTAAAGTCTATCATTGCAATAGGAACAACGGCATCCTCTTCCACTTTCTTATCTATTGAGCTATAGTAAGTGATTTAACCTTTCTATAGCTATATACATAATCTAGTTTAAAGCTCCCATTTGAGATTATTTTGCAAAAACAATATTTTTTTTAGGAGATTTATTTTATGACATAAATACTATTAGCTTGTGTGTGTATTGGGACCAAACGTAGAGAAGAAGAAAACATCTTCTTTTTCCTTCCCCTTCTTTCTGCATGCAAGCCTGGCATTCCATTGTTGTTTATTGCTTAGGTTTCAAATCTGTCCCCCAGCCCAGTCTTGTTGGTCCTTCACCTTCTACATGCATTTTTAGTAATAAGCTGAATTAGCCAGCATGGTTTTAAGTCTTGAAGCATGCATGGTAGAGGCATAAGCAATTCCTGAAGACTGTTGCATAAAAAACACGTATAATCTCGCTCAAGAACATAACTAATATTGGAATGGCCATATGGTTGCTTGATTCAGTTGCATGGATGAATGAATTATGACTTTCGAATGGAAAAGGAAAATAGTTTGATGATCGATAATTAACGACAAACCCTGATAATTTTCATTTATCGAAGTCCTTGGAAGGAAGGAATAGAGAACAAACTAAACTTGAAGTATTGGACAGGCAGAATAAGTTTCACGAGAAATGAAACGAAATGATGACTTGGTTTGTGTGGTAACTGTGCATGCATGAGAGTTGATATGGTAGGGTTTTGTTTTAAGAAGGAAAACAAAAATCAAACTATACAAAACCTATTGAAATTGAAATGTACGGCTTAGCTAGATTTAATTTGTTTGCAACCGATCAGTTCCATACCAAATCAAGAATCCATGATCTTTTCTTGCTTTTTCATATGCCGTTGCGAACAAGGAAAATACTTGTGGTTTGCAGGAGGAGCGGAGCAGAAATGCAATTAATATTTGCATTTTAGACCCTAACTTTGCATGTTTGAACTTATGGTTTGACACAATTAATAAAAGAATTATATCCACGTTTGAACTTATGTATTTGTTAATAATTTGTTTATTTAATAATATAATTTTATTTTTATTAATTATATATACATTATAATAAATAATCATATCAAATAAAAATCTTTAAATAAAAATAAAAAATAATTTCATTTTTATTAATTTTATATTAAAATATTTTTAAAAATTCATATTAATGTAAACAAATTAAATTTATATTTATAAGATTAATTATTTTTAATCAAATTAAATCAAATAATTAAATTAAATTAAATTAATAACTGTCTGATCCTATTTAATCGTATAATATAAATATAATTTATTTAATATATAAATAATATATAAATTATATTCATATTTATAATTTTAATATTATTACTCAACAAATTATATTTTTATTTACCAAAATTTTGTTACTCCCCCTCAATCCATGGCATGTATACAATTCATATGGACGAGTTATTATCAAAAAATAAAAACCGAACTTGTAACAAAGAGGCACCGCCTAGACTAAACTATACTAGGGTCAGAGTGAAAATCCGAGACCATAAAGCCCAAAGATCAGTAAGGAGTCAAAATATCCGCACAAAATTACAAATCTCATGTCTTCCTCGTTCTGTATTCTTGATTGGTGATTAATGGATTAAATCAACGCCAATACCAATTTTAACCTTTTAGGGTTTACTATACGACATTTTGTCAGATGTTTTACGATTTTTATAATATTTTTGGAACGGCCCAGTAATTTTTATGTAGGGTTTAATAGCTTAACCGGGTATAAAAACAGATAAAATCCATCAGATGAAGAGAAAATTTGGAGAAAGGCATACATACCTCCCCACAACTTGCCTGACGTTAATTTTTAGGGCAGAAAGACAATTTCAAAACTCAATTTTATTCTTCTTCGTTTGGCACACTTTCTTGTTTAGGAATTAGGACGTTTCTTTCTTGAGAAAATAGAAAGAAAAGAATGGAAATTTTGATTTTTCGAATCTCTGCATTTCATAATATTAGATACAACAGATTTACAGCAACTAACAGGTAGTTGGATTATGTATTATATATATTCTGACATTGCAACTCTAAGTCAGCCGTTTCCCCGCTATCTACTCCTATATAGTTTCCGGCTCTTGGCTCCATTCCTATTTCTCTGTATCACATATTCCTATATTTTTGTAAATGCTCCATATCGCCTAACTTTTCCATCAGTGCCTTCCAGCCCCACCGTCTGCACATGGATTGCTCTGATTCAATCTTTAGACCTCATACCGATTCATGATGTTGATTCATTAACCGTTCACAGTAGAACCTATGTGCGAGATGAGTGAGCTTGGTAAGTCACGGATTCGATGGCCATTGCCCCAGAAAGATGCAAGGCAAAGACCCATGATAGCCGTTGCAACCACGGAGCATGCTGGTGGAACTGCTTGACGGCTGCCGAGGAACTTAGTGGCGAGAAGGGCAGCTAAGGTAGCGCTTTGCATTCCAGTGCACAAGGAGATTGTCCTGCTAACTTCTTCTCCTTGCCTAATATTAAAAATGAAAACAAAATTCATTTTAGCAGATTTGAAAGTAGAAAACAGCTGGATAACAACACAAGCCGTAAAATAATTTTATTTCAAGTGTATGTTTTATGATTCAAACCAGCTTCTTTCATGATACATTACTCGGGCAAAGCTCCCATTCAAATAATTTATGGAAATAAGATTTCTCTCCTCTACAAGAAAGAGAATCCAACAACAAATTGGGTAAGAGTGAACTTTTTCACAGGAGGGAGGGAACACTATTATGACATATTAAATGAAAAGCAAGAGTAGACAGAAGGCAAGGGCATAATATAATTAATGTACATTAGCCTCTGTGTTACCCTATATTAAGACCGTAGTTAGTAACAGCTCAGTAAGCTAATCATATATGGCTGTAAATCATTTCAGATATTAAAAGGAAGTAAGGAGATGAGAAGGTGGTCTTGAGATTGAATAAAATCATCAGAGTAAAAGGAATATGCAGAAGAATATGTTCTTAGATAATTTGGAGGGTATTTTCAGCAGCAGAAATGAATGCAAACACACGAGAAAGGAAAAGCAAATTTGAATAAAGTTGCTATCATATCCGCAACATGCCCAAACTATATAGTGTACAACATCAGCAGATTGGTCTCTAATATTTTCGATTATGCCTTTATTTGACTCCACCACATGCGGATCATGCATGGCATCAGACCTGCTCTATCCAGTGGCAAAGTTTAGAAGCCTTACACTAACTGACCCATCACTTCAGTCTACCAAAGTGCAGATGAATAAAACGGGTCTCAGAAAGACCTCTGTTCCTTCTGGTAACACATTCAGAACTTGAAACAACTAGCAACTAACCAAAGTCCAGAAAACAAGGGGAATTAGCATTTTCATTGATATCAAGAAAAAGTTCTTCCTCACCGTTGGTAGGATATTATACTCCGAATCCTAAAGAAATTACCTCAAAGCCGGTATTTGGGAAACCCAGTATCCTGCAGCAAATGCCACAGCATGAAATGTCAAAACTGGAAGAACCAATTCAAGACCCTCCATGGATAGAATCTGTCGCCGATTGATTGCAAGAGGGCTACCAATACACAATGCGGTACATATCATAGCAAGGAATGGCATCACAGGTTGAAGAAAATCCGCGACTGGTTTTGCGTAAGTATTAAGGACAAGGCCAAGAGTAACTGGAACTAAAACCACCTGTAAACATGCCAAAAATTTCAAACTTTCATTGATGGAAAAAAAATGAATAAACCAGCCAGTTCCAGCATATCTTTCTGTTCTCCTAAAGCACTCATTACCTGCAATATTGACTTGGACATTGCAATGGCATCAACTGGAACAACAGACCCAATAAGAAGGCCAGTTAAAGCTGGTGTGACCAGAATTGATGCAATGGTTGTAGAGCTGGTGAGGAGAATGCTTAGGGCCACATCTCCTTTACTCAAAAAACTGGCATAGCTGGACAATTGAGCCCCTGCAACACAAGATGTGAGGACAAAACCAGCATAGAAGGTCATAGATATCCCGAATGCCTTCGCAATTAGCAGCCCAAGGACTGGTTTGAGTACATACTGCGTAACAAACCCAACAGACAGTAGTAAAGGTCTGCAACAGATGAAAGATGAAAGCGAGGATCTACAGTGAGATAAGCAATAGTTAAAAATAAACTGTATACAGTGTACACGACTAAGAAAAGAAATCTGATACCTTTTAAATGCAAGGGCAAACTCATCAATGGAAAGTCTAATTCCAATAGACAACATGATTCCCCCTAAAGCTGGGGCATATAATTCTTTGGATACCCTACACAAGTTTTAACCAAAAATTTTTCTGCTATTAACTACTGGTATTTTAGTAGATTTAGGAAGCAAAACAAATCTAAAGTAGGAAAAAAAAAAGACTTAAATCAAACCCACACAAGCTGTCAAGACTCTAGATTCTCATTTATATGAAAAATTAATAGGACTCCGTGGTCGAATGCTTCATAAAAAGCCAATATTTGGAATTAAAGCAATATTAATGAGTCATAAAAGAGCTTTAAAAATGAATTCAAGCAAAAAATAAAATCTTTATGTATTTTAGTGAAATTTTCATTGAAGATTTCTACGACATAATAGTATTCAGAAACAGATATCTAGGAAAATAATATTAAATAAAAACCTCGGACTAAAAGATTATATAATTCAAACTTCCTGAAAATGAAAATAAAAATGAGCTCAAAATGTAAAAAACAGAACAACTGAAAGAACCCACCAAGTAAAAGTTGCTGGTTGTACAAGAGCAGCAACAGCGGCGGCGGCAACAACAAAAGGAAACATTGCAGACAAAACCCTGCACGAATCATTCTTCGCTACGTTAGATACAGAACCAGTGTTTATCCCTAAAGAAAGCAACGAAACATTCCCTTCTCTCCGTTGCCACCCGACTCTTCCCACAAATGGTGACGTAGAGCACGCCAATGGATATAAGCAGACACTTATTTTAACGCTGTTTTGAGGCTTCAAAATAGAATTATTACAACCATATGAACATGAAGAAACTGAATCCCTTTTCTGTATACACAGTTTTGGTGATGTGAAATTTAATATCGAGGCCATTTTATCAAATTCTGAAGATACTAGCTTTTATGGGTTCGTTTATTTGTTTTGCCAGCGTCGGAAATGGGAGTCTCCAGAAAGTAGCGGCTCCCTCTGACGGAAAGGAGAGGCGGGAGGTGGGAGCTGAGAAGAGATGAAGAGATAGAATGCCCATTTATATTGTATGGATTTCCAAGAGAAATGCAGAGATTTAATGGTTTTCGGAACAGTGAAAGTCGTAGGTTATTGGTGAAAGTCAAGGGCTGTGATTTGATCATCGGGAAACTGGATGGTTATGATGTGGCCATGCATCCTGCGAAAAAATCTTTCTTTTTCTATAATTTAGAAACGATATCCTAATGTTTCAATACCTGGTCCCATCGGGCCATACAAGTGACTATATAAACAATTATAGGGTAGGTTTTATAAATACTGAAAATAATATGGGGATTGATTTATAATAAAATATAAATCGATAAAAGGATTAGAGCATAAATTTGAGTTTCTTGGATTTGTCAGTAAATCCTCAAAACTACGATCCTGCGTGTCCATGCATGGCAACTACTATACCATCATTCTGCCAAGTGTTTGTACAAATTGAGTAAGCAAATGCAAAGCAACTGTTTCTTTTTTATTTTGGTTTTACGAATTTTCTTTCCTTGTCCATTTTTTTTTTAAATATATGTTATATTATATAGCATTCTTTGCGTCCATGTTATCACCCATGTTTCCATTTGTTAGAGACCCCATTATAACGCATTCATTATTTCGTTCAACCATCACTTGTCAATCTGCTTCACCAATTTTGGGAATAAGATGAAACATACATCTCTTCAACGTCTTCATCATACCAAATAAATTGTTGCCGAATTAAAAAGATTAAAGAATTTAGAATAAAAAATAAATGATCTTGGTAAATGCATTTATTTTATTTCTGCGATGAAGATGACGCAGTTTGTCAGCCATAGTCTCGTTGCAGGATAACATAAACTCGCATCATTTTCGGAAGTTGACCATGATTTTATAGTCATGTTATTATTGTTAGCATCACCATCTGTCATCAACTCATATTAAACATTAAAATATCTCAGTGTACTTAGATAAGATAAAGCAAATGACTAAAATATAAGTAAAATAAAGACTAAAATCCCTTTTACACCATTAGTTGTTTTAATAGATCTCTAGATTGTTAGTTGTCATTAGGGAAAAGCAACATTGCCCTCTTCTTTCTTTTACTTCTCATGTACCCCATGGATTGAAAAGTTTACAATTAGCAAACTTACCTTTAAATAAATAAAAGGATCTTCAACTTCAAGCATGGGTATCCTGTGGAGTATTTGCTGCTTTTTCTTTGACAAAATGAAATGAAGTGCCATTCAAGAATGGGTTTAATAGCAGTACCAAGCAGTAAATTTTTCCCATTGCACTGTTGGCATGTAAAAATATATATAACAATGAATAGGACTAGTGGAATTCAAACAATATCATTCAAAATGGAACACAAGAATATCTTTATTTTGAGAAGATCAACAAGATCCGTTTTAAAAGATAAGTAAACAAACAAAATGTTGGGACCAGCAAATAATTGGGTTTCTTTCACCCCTACTATGAAGGATTCCCCTTTCATTTCATTACTTTTCTTCTCAATCATAATCTCCGGAAAAATATCACTGCAGAGAATTCTACTTTACTGATGCAACACCTAATATCTATCCATGGGAATGCTTTATCTAAATAGTACATCATAACATATCATTGACAATATGAAGAGTCAAGGCACTTTAGACAGAGGCCACATGCGTCAATCTCAGGGCCATGTTGGTGTTTAAAACACAGCATATGCAAGACATGTCGATAAAAATTTATCAGAAACACGAGATAGAAGGTACTATGCAGAAATTAATCCTGGTTACCAGGATTTTACAGTGAATGTCTCACTGGAGAATTCATATTAACACTTCTGAAACCGTACCAGGCAAGAAATAATCAATCCAGTTTCAAATCTGTTTCAGGGATAGGATTTTTTCAGTTGGAACAATCAGAAATTTTACAACATGAACAAGGTGCAAGCCGGAAAGGAAAACTTCAACTGTAAATAAGATAGACAATACAGTGCTTTGAAAGCAATAATAGACTGATTAAGCAGACAATGGCACATGCAAACCAATCCCACATGCAGCTATATTCAATCATAATGTTTTCTTTCAATTATTGATTGGTATATAAAAAATCCCCAAAGATAATACTAGTCAAATCTTCGCAAGAAAGTTCCACATATAATTATGGGACTTTGTAGACATTCCAGCCAAAGCAGTAAAAAAGAACATGTCATTTAGCTTTTACAGAATTAAGGATTAATAATGTGCACTTTATCAACTAGGAATTTCTTTACCACCCTACAAACAAGTACCTATTTACTGAGACTTCCACATTCTGAAACCATGTTAAATGAGCAAGGAAAATCATTCCAAATTCTACCGAAATATCCATAACAGTATTGATTGAGAAAAAATACAGAATAAAACACAAGAAAAAAAAAAAAAAAAAAGGAGTGTAGCCTGCTCTATGCAGTCACCAAATATGTCATGAGAATAGCAATAGTAGGTAGGTCCGCAGAGAAAGTGAATGTTAAGGAACAATGGGAGAAATTATAATCCCAAATATACTGAATGTGTTGCTAAAAATTTTTACTGGGGATACAGCACAGTGTGGCTTTCCCTGAAATGTTTCCAGATGTATGTGAAACAAAAAGGGCAAAGTTTGGTATGAACCAATTTTGGTTCAGCTAAGGGATTATATACAACAAAATTAAGTCAAGCCCTTCCAGATTGTGCTGATTTGCACAAGGATCAAAAACTACAAATTGAATCAATCTTCAACCAATCCATTCAAGATCTCAGATGATGTTCAACAAAAACTGTCTAATTCTGCTCTAGAACTCAAAATTCAAACACTTTCACAAGTGGGGAAGAAAAGTAAGAAGAAGAGTAAATACTATGTGGGATGGATAACTATTAAATTACACAGTTCAAGTTTCAGAAAATCTAAAAATGTGGTATAGCAGCATAATGCAGTATGAATGTAAACAAATTCAAAACATAGAAACAGACACCAATTTCGAAGCACCTGACTAGGAAAGCAAACATCGTAATTACTAACCCATTGAATTTATATTTAAGTGATTTCTAACAAGTGAAAGAAAATAGGGGAAACTTAAGGCAAAAAATTGAATTAAATTTGTCCTGGACTGGTGACTACTAGCTAAAAATCCTAAGAGAAATTTTCTCTCATAACCATCACAATACAAACCCTTGGCCCAAACTCTCTGATATGGAAACTGAGTCCGTCGGGGATTACACCTGAGCATAACAATGTAGATATAAGTTCCTTTGAGAAAGAACAAAACACATGCAACTTAAACAAGAATTTTCCAATACTTCCATTGATCTTACCTTCACTTTACCCATTAGTAAAATCCATTGCAGGCTACAGAACTTAAACCAAAAGCATGTGGAAACAAAGTGATGCAACAACTTGATAATGGAGTTAGACAATATATATCAGAAACTAAGCAACAAAGCTTTCATTTATTGGATTACTTATATCAAGAAAATGAAGGTATGTGTTATTCAAGCTAAAACTTAAAATACTAAAATAGTACTCAATATACCACCCAGGCTTATATTCATAATACAAATAAATTCAACATACAAATTAATAAATCTTGCAGAGTTATCACCTGAAATAACCTCAAACGAATTATCCTGCCTCTCCTTATATCCATCCACCATGGATAGGAATTTTAATATCAAAGCCTCATGAAAATTTCTCCCTCAAACTCTCTGGCCATCTTCCCTTAGACAGGAACCGATCTAACTTGTCTGCAAATTTGGCACTATAAGAAAAGGAAAAAGCAAGCAACCACACAAAATTGATGCATAGGATCCGCTACAGCAGACTCTAATGACTCTTTTTTTACAAGGGGGCATGATGAACCACTATCTAGCTGATTGAGATACTGTGCAGAACTTCAATAATCCTCCCCCTCCTCCAAAATTTAAATCACATTTCTTTCACGTGCAAATGGATACTCTCCAGAATGATGCTGCATATAACATAGCAAAAATTAAACTGATAAATTCTATTTCAACTCTCGTAGATTATTCTCTTCAAACATTGAAAAATCAAATATTGGCCAAGATTTTTCTTAATTACATTTAACATATATACAAAATAAAATGAAATGAAAGAAATAGAATTAAACCTTGTAAAGCGATTCCACTATAAGCTTAACACCATCGCTATCGGACTGAACCGCCATACAATCTCTGGGATTTTCAAACGACGACAAAGAGAATTGTTTAAAAACGACACCGACGTCAAAATAAATCAGTCCCGAACTCGGAACATCCACACGAATTCCCTTCACCGGAAACCACAAAAACAGCTCTTGAGCCGAAATTCCCGACAATGATCCGATCTGACCGTAGCTCAAAGTTCCCGAAACATTCCGATCATAATGCAATTCATTTTCAAATTTCGCATTACAAGCCTGATCCAAATAAACTTCAAAATGCCCTGTTTCATCGATACTGAATTCATCGATTCCTTTTGGAAGTAAACCCATGGGAAGCCCGTGAGCTTTCAGGATCTCGTAGATTGATTCCTGCTTCGAGTTTAATCCCGACATTGATAGCGTCAGAAATAACCCTAAAAACAGCGGAAATATCATTTTTTTTTTTTTTTTTTTAACGATTGATAAATTCGGTAGTTGCAATGAATATAAGTGAAACGGAATCTATGAAAATATTAGGGTTTAAGGATTCGAGAGAGCAAAGTTGAGAAGAAGTAGATGGAGAAAGTGATGCCAGCTTGAGTACAGAGAGGATTAGGAGAATCATCAATTATTGGCACAACAAGTGGGGTCTCTTTTTAGATGGTTTCAATCTAGTGTGTTCGAAAGTTTCGCTTTTTGTTAGTTTACTCAATAAAAAATTAACACGTGTCACTTTTCCTGTGATCAACCTGAATGTCGATGAACATTGGAAGTTTTTGCTACGTGGTCAAAGTAGTGTGTCGTCGCCGGTTTGGTAAATATAGAAAAATAAAATAAGATTGACCTTTTCAATTTTGTTAAGTAAATTAATGTTAAAGAAACAAAATTTTGCAAATCAATAATGTTAAATTAATAACAAGTAAATCAAATCAATTAAAAATATCGTAATTAAATTAAATTAAATTAAACGAATTAATTTGAACAAATAAATTAAACGTTTTTTACCACGTTATAGAAATTGATAATTACGAAGTTTAATTAATTAAAAAAGAAAAACAGAAAAGTATGATTTAATTTGAAGTAGAGAGAAAAAGGAACGGCGTGTTTGACAATAGGGTGAAAACCTGACCTGGCAAAATTTGTTAGGACAAATAATTTCCAAACAAGAATTATTTAATTTCTTTTACCGTTCACCAACTCCAAATACGAATTATTAAAAAGAAAGAAAGAGTTGAAATATAAGGTAGACAAACCATGTGAAGGACTGATATATTTTTGGCGTGATTAGGAAGATGATTTTGTCTTCACTTTAATAATAAACTATTATTTTGGTAAGTAATTAGATTAAAATTAATTAATACTGTTATAGCATGCTTGTATCAAATGAGGTTATATAATTGAACAAATTTAATATACTGTGCATTTTTTTTTTTTAAATTCTATTCATCTTTTTTAATAATTTAAATTCCCTTAGCATGTGGTTATGATTCTATTACTCAAATACGACGAAGGCTTATCGTATTTATGCTCCAAAAAAATAACTCCCTAATAAAGTGTCATATTTACCCTCTTTAATTTCAAAAATCTAAAACTATTTTAATTACTATTACCGTCTTCTAGACTTTGCTTAGTTTTTGAAGGAATTAAGGAATTTTGCCTCTGCTTGGTTATACTGCATCAGCGTGCTGCTTGCTTTTGTCAGGCTGAGGCTACCTGTTCTATATCTGGCTAATACGTTGATGAAGCAACTATGTTATGTTTCAGTTTTGTTGTTGTTGTTGGAGTCGTGCTGCTATGCTATGCTATGCTATGTTCGATTGGTTCCTAACTATTCGAAGTTTGATCTATCTTATCCCTCAAAATGCTGATTATTTGGTATTTGAATAATTAATTAATTTCATAAAAATTACATTATTTAAAAAATAACGAGATAGGCATTAAAAAAAATAAAAAATAAAAAATGATAAGCATGTGGTTGCTTACAAAGTTTGAGTGAGATTTACTCAGGGATGACAAAATTGGATTCCAAGTTAGACTTGATCTGATCTAAATAATCCAGATTTAAGTTTTTATAAATTAAATTTAAGATTTTTATATATGAACTAAAATACCAGTTTCTAATAAGTTGAATAATAACTACAATACTCTTATATTTAATATTATTTTTTAAAAATAATTATGTAGTTTTAACAAATTGTTTATGTTTTTAAAGTCAATTATATCTAAAATAAAATATTACTTTTCTATGTATCTAAAATAAGATGTTACTCTGTTATTATCTCCAAGTTTTATTCAAAAAATTGAGTTGAACTCTGTTTGACTTGGTCGTGACCATGCTAAAATGGCTTGATTCAAAATTTTTTGCCATTTTTAAATTTAATTTCTGTTTTGGATGATTCAATTTTTCATAAATTTGCAATTTTAGATTTTTTTTTTTTTTATTTCTTATTGTTATTTTTGCTTGTTGATGGAATCCGAAATCGAGTTTCTCCTCTCCAAAAACATAACTTTTATTCTTTGAAATCCCAAGAGAATAATACAAATAAAGACAATTTCTTCCTTTCCAACATGCGTTATTACACTATCAAGCCTTATTTTTACGAGGTAGCTTGGGAATCCATAGTGATTCTTATTTTAAATTTGATACCGTATCTTGTTACGTCATACATTATCCAGCATTCGGTTCATTGGAAAGGATACATTCGTAATTTTAGTCGTGCTTTTGTTGCCCTTTGTCAGATACTGATTTTAACTTCTGTTGCGTTGACGGAAGCAATGAAAACTTCTCTCGACTCCGTTGCCATAATTATCAGATGGAGCCGGAATCGAACCCGAAGGCTAGGGGTCATCATCAACGTCAGTTGATAAGTATTATGCCTCTAATTTAAATTGAACATGAAATTTGGGTTTATTCAGCTTTATAATGGAAGATGGGTAAATTCCTCTGCATAAGTTGAAAACGAAATAACTAAATTTAGCCTATAACACTTATGTCAGCTTCTTTTATTTGCATACCCTCGAAGCAATTCTTTTTTTAGATGATCCTTTTAAAAGAATAGACTTATAATAACACTAACCTTTTTAGTTACCTCGTTCTCTATTTGTAATTGAGAGAATTCTTAAAAAAAGTATTTTATTTTCATGGAGCCAAAAAATTTAAAATATCAATATGTCAAACTAAAGTTATGGTTTAATAACTATTTTTCTTTAATTTACCTTATTCAAAATCAAAATTAATGATTTAGTTATAACTCAAAAAGTTTTAATTCTATCCCATTTATTTATGCAATAAGAAACCTTATTTAAAAAGTCATTAATATTTATTGCTATATTTCTCCCCTTTTATTAATGTCTATCTTTTCGTTTTATTAAATTTTTTAAAAAAAATCTCATACCACATTATTTTCAAGAAATAATTCCGAACGTCTACGTAATCCAATATGCTTAAACTGATTTTACCAACTATTATCTGAAATTTATTTATTTAATTTTTAAATATATTAAATAAAAACACCAAATTTGTTAATAAATTAAATTAGCATAAACTTTTATAATAAACTACAAAATAATATAAAAATTATTTTTTCTTCCCAAATATTTTTAATTATATATTTTTTCGTTTGTCATTTGAAGATATTTTATATTCTAGAAAATATTTTTTAATTTAAAAATATATATTTAAGGTGTATAAAAATTATAGTAATATATATATACCTATTACAAAATAAGGATTTTAATTGGCATTGAATGGGAATGGTGTGATAGTTTCAATATTACGATCACTTCACTGTGACATGTCTTAATTTCTTTCAATATTTTAATATGTATTTTTGCAAAAACAATTATTTGAATGTTATATTTGAGTTAAAAAGAGAAAAAAAAAAATGAATGGTTATAAGTAATTACGAAGAACAAGAAGATTTTCATCATAAAAGTTGGGGATTAGGAACGTTACTTATTTATAAAGAAAATGAGAGAAGCGTCATTTAACTTTAACTAAATAGAAGAAGAAAGAACATGCTTGGCAAGGGGGTCAAGACCTAACTCATGGGTTCCAAACAACGATTATTTGATACCTTTAACCCTTCAGCTACTCAAAATAAAGATTAATAAAAAAATAATGGGAGGCGTTGAAATCGAAGAAATTAAATTCACGTGAAGGAATGAGATATTAGTGGCGCGATTAGGAAAATGATTTTGCCTTCACATTAATAATAAACTATTATTTCGGTAGGTAATTAGAATAATTAATATTGTTAGTGCATGTTTAACGTATGATATGAAATAAGGTTATATTACAATACATCCTGATACATGGTACATCGTAGGTTCATTTGATAATGCGCATTAGATTATATTAGAAGAGATAAATTGTATTATATAGTGTATTATAATACATTAAATTTATTACAAAATTATATTTGACATTGTTTTGTATTATAAAAAAGTAAATATATAAAATAATATGATTTTATTTTTTTAATATATATATATATATAATTGAACTAAATTAAATCAGTCCCCAATTTTATAGTTTATCACCGTTAACCATCGTTTGTTGTTGCTAGATACCGTCTTTAGATAGAATATCGTTTGTATCATTAAAATTCTTGTTAAGCGTTTAACGCATTAATACAATCGTCATCTAAATTTAAAATTTTAGCCCTAAAAAAATTTAATTTCAAATCTATCACGAATGATTGATCTGATGAATACCAAAATGGTACAGATGTGAGCATTTAACAAAAATTTTCATAATATAATATTGATGGACGACGATGGCTTATGGGGAGGCGAAGGGGATAGTTGAGAACACCATAAATAACAGCGTACATTTAATGTATTTTTGTATAAAAATAATAATTATATAAATTATTCTGATTAATTAATAAATATAAATATTAAAATCAACCAGTTAATTGGAGCACGAATCGATTTGAATCAATGTACACATGGTTTGAGTCGGTTTTGGACCCAAATTTTTGGGTCGTGCTAGTTCCTCTAAAGGTTCAATTCATAACAGTCCTAAAATCGCTGGGGTTCGTTAGAAAGATGAACTAACAGTCTAATCCGATTCAAATCGACAGTATATTTTTTTAATATATATAAAGCAGACAATAGGTTGCTGTCTGTTTTAACATTGCAAATTTTGCAACGTTTCTTACCGTTGCTATTAAATTCCACCTCCCCACCCTCCCAAAAAAAAAAAAAAAAAAATACACACAAATTTTATTTCAAATCTTTACTCAATTTTAACAACATTTTCATTTTATTTTTAAAATTTGTAATAGCTCTCAAATATTAATAATTACAATCACTCTTGATTATTAGCAATTTAAAATTAGTTTATTATATTAGCATATATGATTTAAGTTAATTTATTTATTAATTTTTTTTGTTTAAAAAGTTTAATTTAGCATTTAATTAATTATTAATTATTAAATTTTGAAAAGTAAATTTAGTATTAAATTAATTGTTATATTTTTGTTGTTAATAACTTAATTTTAAAAATTAAAAGTTAGTAATTTAATTTTTATTAATTAAAAAATTTCAGTTAATATTAAATTAATTATTAGGTATTAAAATTTAAAATTTAGAAGTTAGTAATTTAATTTTATTATTAATTTAAAATTTAAATTAGCACTTAATTAATTATTAAATTTTTAGTTTAGTTGTTAAATTTTAAAAATTAGAGTTACTATTAAATTAATTGTTTAATTTTTGTTGTTAATAACTTAATATTAAAAATCAAAGGTTAGTAATTTAATTTTTTATTAATTTAAGAATTTAAGTTAGTATTTATTTAATTATTAAATTTTTATTATGAAGTGCTAAATTTTAAAATGTAGAAGTTAATAATTTAATTTTGTTATTAATTTAAAATTCAAGTTAGTGTTTAATTAATTATTAAATTTGTAGTGTTAGTTGTTTAATTTTTAAAAATTTAAGTTAGTATCTAATTAATCATTAATTTTTTATTATTAAGTATTAAATTTTAAAATTTAAAAGTTAGTATCTAATTAATTTATTTTTGTTAATTATTTAAAATTTTGTTGCTTGCATTGTTATTTGTTTACTTATTTATTATTATTTTTGGTTATTAATTGTAAACAAATTTTGTTAGTTGTAATTGATTAGAATTGTTAGTTTTTTTAATTGTTATTTATTTTTAATTTTAATAATTTAATTAAAATTATATATATTATATTTTAATATTGCTAAATTCAATTATTTTTGTGTTAGAGAGTTAGAATTAATTTAAAATTTTGTATTAGGAAGTTAGTTATTTATATTTTTTAGCTAATAATTAATTATTATTATTAGTTTTTTAATTATTTTAATTTATTTTAATTTAATTTAATTTAAATTATTTATATTATATTTTATTATTGTTGAATTTAGTTATGTGTGTTAGAAAGTTAGAATTGATTTAAATTTTTGCATTAGAAAGTTAAAATTAAATTTAATTTTTGTATAAAAAAGTTAGAATAAATTAAATTAAAAATAAATTTTTAGTTATTAAATTAAAATGACATCACTCTTCACAAATATCACATTAATTTTCTTATGATATCGATAAATCAATATCTTCATTCAAACATTACAAAAATATTCTAAAAGGACAACTTCTTTTTAATATAATAAATTTACTAGAAGTTACAACTGTTGATAGTAATTAAAGTAAACAATTTTGATCTATAATATGGCAAGTTTTTAAAAAAAACATCAAACTTGATAAAGTAAGATGTAAATTTTATAGTGCAATATACGCGCACAAAAAAAAATGATAGAGTTCTTAAAAGACATAGATACAAAATATTTAAGACACTTAAAAAATTTACATAAATAAATATAAATTAAAATAACAGATGAAATAATAAGTAATAATTTTTATTTTAACCCTATTGTATCTACAGATGCAGTTTGTTAATTGTTAATTGTAGATGGTAACCATTTATACAAAGTGAATCTTTATATTTTGTTGAAATGATGTACTAACATCAACCGGCTTTTAAAAAAATATTTAGAATTATAGAATGAATATATACACTTAAAAAATTTAAAGAGATAAAATAAATTTTAATTATTATTTTAGAATTAAGTAACTGTACATTTTTATTGATATCTGACAATTGGAGAGGTGTTAATGATTTGAATTATATTTGTATTACTTGTCATGATGATTAAATAAAATAATTATAAGATTTAAGTCTTTTAAATTTTCATGTAACGTTAGTGCTATTGTAAAAGTTATTAACAGAGTTACACAAGATTTTAGGATTATAGATAAAATTTTTTATATTTTATTCAATCATAAATCTAACAATACAACTATCATTTTTCTTCTTAGAGATGCATTAAACCCACACTTAAAAAGAAAAATTTTTTCACAATAGGTGTCTTTGTCACATATTAAATTTATGTGTACAAGAAGGCTATGAAATGATGAAAACAATAATTAATACTATTAGAAGTATTGTTCTTTATTTAAAATTAGCTCTAGTTAGAGCAAATCATTTAAAAAATTATGTTGTCAACATAGGTCGAGGATAAAAAAATTAATTCTAAAAATGCCAACGAGGTGAAGCTCTACCTATAAAATGCTCAAAAATATTTTGTCTTACCGAATTTTGATTATGAAATTTTAGAATATGAAAATAAGTTATTATGAATTAATCGATGAGCATTTTTGAGTTGTAGAAGTTATTTTACAGTTTTTATCAATACTAAAAGAAGTCACAGAATTTTTACTTGGGCAATATTATCCAAGAACGCATCACGTAATTCCTATATTATGTAGAGTTGCATATATTTTTAAACAATACATGAAACATTCAATATTTGTCAAGGTAATATCGGTCATGGTAGATAAATTTAGAGAGTATTATGATAACATGCCATTTTTATATTGCAATGTATTATGTTTAAACCTTAAGATAAAGGTTTCGAGTTGTGAAATCTTGAATAATTTTATTTATTTTTAAATTTAAATTTTGAATATTTAAGTAATAAAATTCAAAGACAGATCCATCAATATAAAAAAAATTTATTATTCAATCTTTTAAATATTTTTCACTTGTACGAAATTGAATATTTTGTAGGTACTTCTATATCTACTGGTCGAGAGATTCTCATTCTTCTACCTCAACTCTTATTATTTCCACCAGTAATTTTAATCTATATATTAAAGTCAACAAGAGACTAAGAAGAGCGTTATCATCATTTAACGAGCTATCATACTATATACAAGGCTTAATTGTTGAACCAGACACAAATTTTGATATTTTAAATTAGTGAAAGAAAAATAATAAGTTTTATTCAATTTTATTAAAATTAATATGAGATTTTCTCATACTAATAGTATCTACAGTTTCATTAGAAGTACATTCAATTTGAGTGATCGAACATTGGACTCACATAAAAGTATAATGGCCCTAAAGGTATTATGGTTCTAGAGGTATTAAAGATGCAAATTTGTTTTGAGAATTAGATCAATGAAAAAAGATGACTATAATAACTTCAACAACAATTAACTCCTACAAATGACTTTAATTATAAATGGAATGAAGAAAAAGACTACGACAAAGAGGAAGAATGATAACATTTAATTATCTCTCTGTAATTAACATTTAGATTTAATAATTTTTAATAAGGTAAGGCTCAATATCTCTCTCTTTATAATATTTTTTTAATTAACTTATTTTATTTTTAATTATTATTATAATATATGATTGAATGTAAAAAAGTTTATGAGATTTAGGCTAAAACGTTATTTCATTGTATTTTTTAATTAATTAATAAAATTTAATACTGTCGAAAATATTTTTTCACGTAATTTTTACTAATTTAAAAAATATTTTTGATTTAAATTAATTAATTTAAAAAAATTAAATTTAAAGGAATTGTTCTATAAACCAAAACCAAAATTAGAGTTGGAATTGGAATCAGAACCGGAACCGAAATTCAAACTAAACCATTTAGTGAACCGGAATTGGCATGGACTGGCATATTAACGATTCTATATCCGATTTTGAGCCGGTTTAATCTAACGCAAATCGTTAAACCAATTCAACCCGGCCCATTATAGTTGTCGGTTATGCCTAATTTTATCTTTTTCGGTTCTTTAAACCGGACTGAACTGGTTCAAAATTGTCGATTCTGAACTGTTAAGACACTTTTATTTTGATTTCTATTAGGAAAAATGATATTATTGTCGACGTTACTTTAAGCTTTGAATGAAGTAATGGCTTCTAGCATAGGAAAAATTCACGGCAAGATGGTGTTGAAGGGACTAATTGTCCGATTCCTGGTGGTTGGAACTGGACATATCAGTTTCAGTTGAAGGATCAGATAGGAAGTTTCTTTTACTTCCCTTCCTTAAACTTTCAGCGGGCCGCAGGTGGATATGGTGGAATCATTATAAGCAACAGAGATGTTATCCCGTTGCCCTTTCTAATGCCCGATGGTGATATTACTATCTTTGTCAGTGACTGTTATACAAAGAGTCATAAGGTCATCAGTATTTTTGTTTTGCTTACTGCTTTTGGTGTATATTAGCGATTCTAGTTAATTTCTGAGACGGTAAGCAGCAGTGATGTGTAACAGAAACTAAGGAAAGATGTTGAGAATGGTATAGACCTTGGCGTCGCTGATGGTATCCTCGTCAATGGATTTGGTCCCTATTGCTACGATGCAGCAGTTGTGCCAGATGGCATTGCATACCAGATAATAAATATTGAGCCAGGTAAGTTCTAAGTGCTTATCTGATGCTTGATTTTCTGCTAGTTATTTGTATGGAACATTTCCTCTCTTAAAATTATTACAGTAAATTATGTATTTTCTTAGATTATTATGAAGTGATTCTTTTATGTGGGGTTCAAATAGTTCAGCTAACATGATGTCATTTGTAATTTCCTTCTATTGCACTTTTGATCAACGCTAAATGTTACATGTGTTATCTAAAACAGGGAAAACATATCGTTTCCTAGTTCATAATGTTGGAATCTCAACCAGCTTGAATTTTAGGATACAAAATCATAACTTGCTTCTTGTTGAGACCGAAAGAGCGTACACTGTTCAGTAAAACTACACAAATATGGATATTCATGTGGGTCAGTCATACTAATTCTTGGTTACAATGGACCAAAGTGCCAGCAGTGATTACTATATCCTTGCCAGTCCTCGGTTTGTTAATTCTTCATCTTGGAATAAAGCTACTGGAGTGGCCATTTTACATTATTCCAACTCCTTGGGACCTGCTTCAGGCCCTCTTCCTGATTCTCCTAATGCATACGACACATACTTCTCAATGAATCCAGCATGATCCATAAGGTTGTTGATTATTTATCTTTTTGGATTGACATAGAAATATACCAAGGTATTTATTGAACTTTTCCGAGTTTTTCTTCATCCAATAACCTTCCTATGACTGTAAGGGAGCAGCTGAGAGATTACTTTACCGTAATCTGAATTTTTCTAACTGCTCTAAAAGTTACCAATATCTTAGGGAGGGGATATAATCGATGCTAAATCAAAAATCTTGGAACGTCTCTATTATTTGTCATTTTCCCTTGTAATGTTCTTATGCTTAAAGTTTTTGTTTAAAATTGTTGATAGCCTTTTTACTTCTAACACATTTGTGGTTACTATTGTGCATCATAGGTGGAATGTTTCTGCTGGTGCTACTCGTCCAAATCCACAAGGATCTTTCAAGTACGGTTAGATTACTGTGACAGATGTGTATGTAATTCTTAATAGACCTGCAGAGCTTATAGATGGGAAGTGGTGTACCACGGTCAATGGAATCTCATGCTTACCACCTTCAACACCTCTAACGCTGGCCCAGCAATTCAACATTTCAGGGGTGTACAAGCTTGATTTCCCATACAGACTGATGAACCGACCTCTGAAAGTCGATGTATCTCTGATTAATGGTACTTACAAAGGTTTTATGGAAATCATCTTTCAGAACAATGATACCACTGTACAGACCTATCATATGGAGGGCTATGCATTCTTTGTTGTGGGGTGAGATTATAGTTTTGACGTTCTTATATTTCGCTTTTTCTGATTTTTGAACCTGAAAAATTACATTGTGGATTCAAGTCAACAATTTTCTGTCTGGTTGTAGTATGGATTTCGGAGTGTGGACAGAGAATAGCAGAGGCATATACAACAAATGGGATGGCGTTGCTCGCAGCACAACACAGGTAATCATTGTCATAATCTTCATATCTATTGCTCTCGTATGAAGCCATCTGTTACTTTGCTACCAACACGAAGGTGAACATGCATAGCCCATGTAAATATAGATTGTTTTTTCCCATTTTTGACGTTTAGGAAATTAATTCGCCAATGACAGGCTTCTTATTTCTCACATGATTGTAGGTCTTTCCTGGAGCATGGACCACTATATTAGTTTATCTTGACAATGCTGGCATTTGGAATCTCCGAGTCGAGACACTCAACTCATGGTATCCGGGCCAAGAAGTTCATGTCAATGTCATAAATCCGGAGGTTGACAAATCTGCGCCTCCCTTACCTGACAATGCCATATATTGTGGTCTGCTTTCATCCTTACAAAAGTGAAAGTAAGTGATCAAAAATACAATTTTTTTTTTTTTTTTTTTTGAAATAATACATTCTGCATGTTTTTTCTTAAAATATTTTGGTGGAAGCAATAAATTAATGATTGAGTGAAGAATAAATTCTTTAATTTCTCTCATTCCAAGCTCCTTTGCTGATCTTTCATATTTCTTCCCTTCTCTAGAGACCAGGCTTAGAGAGTTAACTTTTCTGGTGCATCATCAGGTTTCGATACAATTAGAGTACTTCTAGTTGCACGTGCCACAGCCATCTTTGGTTATTTAATTAGGTGAACAATTTTGGAACAAACTGTGAGCAAGCATTACGATATATAGTCCAGTTTAACAAAACTGAATATGTTTCTGCTGTACGAGGGAAAGCAGCAATTTAAATAACATATGGGTTCAATTTGTTTCCATAGGGAAGGAATTCAATGACCTAATGTAGTATACAATTTTGTTGGATAAAAAAGTCCAGTATCTTTGCAAGTGCAACATGTATCACTAAAATGTAACTCTTATCACTTGTTCTCTTGTATAATCCATAGAAGACTGAGATGAGATATGAGTTGGTTTCCTAGTACTTCACTTCTGGTAGAATGTGAATTTTTGTCATAACGTGCTTTGTTAGGTTCAATGATGACTGCAACGACACAAAAGTTTTCCCAACTTGGAATTTCAGGTTAATTTATTTGTTATATATCAAGTTGAGTATCTATCAAGCCATTATCTTTATCATATGAAATGTTCAGTTTGTTTGTATATGTTTTAAAAATTATTTGGATTGTCAATTTTAGAAATACTTTATTTTGTATAAAATATTTATTGTTAATAAAATTTTTTTTTTATTCACATATATGCTTTCTTTATTTTATTATACATTTAAATAAAGTATATACGTGAATTATTTAAATAATTCATTTAATTATTAAGTGATATTATCAAAGTTGTTTCTTATGAAAGCAATATTAAATAAATAATAATATTATATAGTAGGTATACTGAATGTCTTTGTTGAATATCATGAGATAATATTAAAAAGAGGAACGATAAAAGTCGCGTTATTAAGACATTAGTATAGATTAATAGTTACGAATTATTTTTTGAACATGATTAATAACGATAAATTATACAGTAATACATGTAGTTAATGTTTTATTGTATATTTATACTAGTGTGCGATGTCATTCTTTGACCTGAGACACCATAATTGAATTTAATGTAAATGCACATAGTTTATATGGTGTATAAATATAAAATTATTAGGTCTTATATATTAAAATTTATTTGATTATGTATTATTTATACGTGGAGGCGAATAATGATCTAGATGGGATCCGTTGGCTCGACCTATAAGATTAGGAGTACCAACTAACTCCATTTGGTTTTGAATCCTTAGATGAATATCGATAAATATCTTAAACATAAATTTTTTGTCAGAGTAAATTAAAAGTCATACAAAAAAAAATTCGTGATAACAAATTTAGGACATATTGATTGAATCGTAAATATAGTGAGTCTAAGATTTTAACATTTCATGAACTTTTATTTAATTAGGATTGGACAATAAAAGGATATTACTCATATGATATATGCAATCTAGAATGAATTTGATAAAGTATTTGTTAATTGTGATTTAAGAATTATAGTATATTATTAGATGTCAATCATAGACATTGAGCTTCCAAACAGTTTAAAGTCAAAGGGTTTGAAATAAATTCATGATTAATATATAATAAACTTATATAGTCACACTAATAACCTTATGCATTGATAAATATTTGAGAGAAAGAAAATATTATTGCAACTTTTGAAATAATATATAACCGAATATATATATATATATATGTAAATTATATGATTTATT
>JAWDEX010000001.1:237181-255303 GCA_035221805.1 Trichilia hirta | reverse complement strand
AAAGATGCACTGAATAAGAATAAAATTTCAATAATTATAACAAACTAGGGCCTTAAAAGATTAGAATTTATAAGTAGTAAAATTGATGTTATTTTATGTAATTGAATATGAATACCTGATTGATGATTTGCTTAAAGCAATGCTTTATGATCATATGTATGTGCATTAAATGCAATGATTTATTTTAAAATGAGATATAAGTGATGATAAATTGTGAAATGTGAATTGTGGATAAAAATAAGTGTAATGGGTATTGGATTGAAATGAGTAAGAATGAATGTGAATTAATTGTAAATAAGATGTATTTACTGACATATATATCTATGTTGCATGTTGGTTGATATTGTGATTATAAAATTAAAGTATATATATATATTATGCACGTATAAGATGAAAACAATGATACTTCGAGTAAGATTTTAAATATGTTATTAAATCTTTATATTTTAAATTTAGCATTTGATCAAAATTTTCATTGTTGTATTTTTAATAATTAGATGAATTTCTAATTTTGTCCCTATTTATATTATTTATCGTTGTTTACTCGCTAAGTCTCTCCCGAGACTTACCTCCTCACAGTTTTGCGTATTATTCTAAATCTTAATACATTTTTAAAGGATAGTTGAGTAAAGTCGAATATCAAAGTGCAATCACTAAGATTGGGTCCAATCATGCATAGTCACTTATTTTGAGTATTATAGTCTTGTATATAAATGTTTTAAATTTTGATAATGTTTAAATATGTGAATATATTTAAAAGAGTATGAGTGATAGTAATATAGCCACGATGCCTAATAGTTAATATTTTATGATATGAGTACAGTGCTATAAATGTATATAATCTGTAAGTCACAGGTTATCATTATTAAGTCATGGTTATGCATGTAAGTCAAGATTGATAGAGATGGGGTTAACCTCATTCTCTTGCTAGTCATATTCTAAAAGTCTGGGGTGTAACATGTCTACTATGTGACATTAATACCTGATTAACACTGCGTGTATAAGAAATAATTTAAATATCCAATTATATGAGCATTTATATGTATACTTTATTTATTAGTATAATTACAACAAGAAAACAACATAAGCATATGAATAAAAATAATTTATTTATTGATAATATATATTTACAGGACATATATATAGTGATATAAAATATAATACACTGAAATCGATAAAATAAATTATTTTTAGGGCATACTACACTAACAAGCACACTTAATAATTATTATGCTAGTCTATATATTTAGGTAATAATTATACAATAACTCACTGTCTAACTCTAACATTAAATCTCTTTAACTAATTAATTTTTTATTTTTTGATGCTCACATATGATAAGATGTAAGAGATCGTGCCAATAGTCATCGTAAATACCACACCTTTTCACTATAAAAGAGATTGAATATCACAATTATCGATTTGTCTTTTTTGTGTCGGTATTTATACACTTAAATATTTTAAAACTGTAGTTTTTTTCTTTTATTATTAATTAAGTACTTGATTTAAATATTAAAATTTACTAATTAAAAAATTAATTTATTTTTGACTTTCTCCCTTCTACTTTTAGGCCATCAAAGAGTCATTCTATGATAGATCTATCGACCCGAGACAAATCGAAGAGTCATTCTATGATAGATATATCGACCCGAGACAAATGCAACAACCATGTCAATAAACTAACAACCATGTCAATAACTATCAAAAGACAAAGTTTATAAAATTTATATAATACTTAAAAGTCTTTATCCCAACATACGTTAGGCATCTACATTTCTAACTATCAGTTGTAGAAGTGTTTTTTGGATAACAGCTTTACTCGCCGAGCGCGTCTTTAGGTATTCCTTCACCGTCACTCTGTCGCGCAAGCATTTGAAAAAATACAAACAAGAAAACATACGTAAAGTTACCCGTAGACGTCCAGTTGACGTAGGCGACGAAATGGTATGTTTATAACATAGTGAACAGAACTAACCCAATCAAAACACGAAACGTGTCAAGTTAATCTAACTGATCGTACCACTTCCAAAAGACTTGAAATTGTTTTCTACGTGTAACTCAACGATTGACCAGCAGTTGCTTAAAATTACATTTACCTTTACTATTTCCTGACATCTTAACGTTTCATGGCTATCCATCGGGAGCATGTTTCGCTATCTGAGTTCTCTTTCAGTCTCCGTCTCAATCATGGCTTATTAGAAATTTTTATTTCTTTGAACAACATGAGCACTTTCACGCGCTATATAAACGGAAATGCAACAACAGATCACCAAATAGTTCAAGGAACTGTTATTTTTAATTTAATCCCACAGTCAATGGCTAAAACTAGCCTTATCTTGGACAACATACTAGTTTACTACATGTTCACGAGCGACGTTTAGTTGACTCATTCAGCTCCTGAAACTGTTCTCATCACTCAGCTTCCTGGATTCTCTGGCACTGTCCCTTCCAAACACTATTCTGTGTATGTTTCATTTTGAACTTTCCATTTCTACATTGCGAAGTCAACGGTTTTTAAGTTACAGTATTGATCAGAACTCATTCCATCTTGATTCCTTAATTTTGATGGGATTTAGAAGGTATGTGACTATTTTACTACTTTGTTGTATCTGAAGGAAATCCGCCCAAAGATCCTGTGGTTCTCTGGCTCAATGGTGGTCCAGGATGTTCTAGCTTTGATGGTTTTGTTATGAACACGGTATTGATCAAATCCAGATACTGCATATATTTTATTCCATAAGAATTTATCACTTGGGTTATTATCAGTTAGAAAATTTCTGGTTATTTTGTGTTTATCTGAAATTATGTCAATTTAATGTTCGCATGATTTAGCTTCGTTGGGTCAAATATATCAAAAGATGAGATTACTTTCAATACTTCTGGGTTTCTGTTGGTCTCTTCTTCTTTTCCAGACAACACTAAGTTTTACATTAAAGGAGATCTTTTTCTTGAATTTAACCGGTCTACGGGAGACTACTTTCTTCCTATATTGCAGGGCCATTCAATTTTGAAGCACCAAAAACAAAGGTAAGTCTACCCAATTTGCATTTGAATCATATAGCTGTTCCAAGGTTTCATTCTTGTTCAGTTGCTTTTGTTTGTCACAGAATATTGACTTTTTTGGTTGTTCTATCAATGCATTAATGAATATAATGCAGCTGGAGAGTCATATGCCGGGGTATATGTGCCAACTCTTGAATCAGAAGTAGAGAAAGATAATACCTCATTTTTGAATTCTGTGTTTGGTTAAAGCGTAAGCTTACCTGCTACTCTGTATTATTTATTTATCTTTTTACGGGAATTGATGCCAGTGCAAAGCCAATTCTCAACTTCAAAGTATGCTTCTGTGAAAAGTTGTTTTTGTTGAAGTTAAAATTTATGGCTGTGATCCGTTATTAATTATATACAGGGATATTTGGTGGAAATGGAGTTACAGAAGAAGTGATTGACGGAAATGCTCATGTTCCATTTGCACATGGGATGGGCCTGATCTCAGATAACTCTTTGAGGTAGATGGAGCTATAGACGAAGATTTTTCTTATGAAACCTCTAATTTGTTCTTAGATTTTATTTGATATGAATTTTATGTTGTCTCTGAGTTCGAAACCTCCTTAGTTCCAAAATCTTGTTAAAAGCTTTATAATGATGCATCGGATTACATACTGTAGGAGGTGCAAAATGAGTGCGAAGGAAATTTCTATAACCTGCCCAGTGATGCTTGTGACAGAAAGCTTTCCGAAGTTCACAAGGTAGTTTGACTACTTGTTTGTGAGATTTAACTGATAATCTGAATCATCTACTTCTTCATTTATTCTTAAGAACTTTCAAAATTTTCAGATTATAGCAGGTTTAAACATATATGACACTCTAGAACCATGATATCGTGGCACTGAGACGTTGGAGAATACAGCTGTGACCATTAGGTTAACATTCACCTTCCGGCAGTTGGGTGAGACTGATAGGCCTCTTCCAGTCAGGAAAAGGATGTTTGGTCGTGCCTGGCCTCTTAGAGCTCCCGTAAGAGATGGAATTGTTCCAACCCGGCCACAACTCCTTGAAAGTGTATCTGTTCCATGCACTGTAAGTCACTTGGATTATTGTCCTTGAACCTTTCTTGCTTTCCTCCGTCAGTAATGATTTCCTATAGCTTAATTCGGTTGATCATGACGATGATATTAGCATAACACATTCTTCTATGTTCATATTCTGGTTCTTTGCAACTGTGTGAATTAACAAGATGTTCATGTGCTTATGATTGTTTATCTTCAGCATTTCTTCTAGATAAATTGGTCCTTACATGATTTTTTTTTCTCCCTTTACTTTCTGGAATTATTGAAAAGCATATGCTGAAAATTCATATTAACACTGCAGGATGATGAAGTTGCAAATTCATGGCTCAGTGATGCAGCAGTCAGGAAAGCAATTCATGCTGAAGAGGTTAGTGATCTTGATTTGATTTCTTAGTGCCAAGTTTTGAGAGCTCTTATTTTACAATCCTTGCAACATTACAAGAAAGCATTGTTGGAAAATGGGAATTATGCACAGACAATATTAAATTTCACCATGATGCCGGGAGCATGATCAAATACCACAAGAATCTAACTGCCAGGGGATATGGAGCACTCATATTCAGGTAGGTCTCCAGCAGTTCATTCATGTATGCTCAAACACTTGATGGTTTCGAATTATCTGATGTGCATATTTTCTGTTGACTTTTTTGGCAGTGGGGATCACGATATGTGTGTTCCTTTCACTGGAAGTCAAGCATGGACAAGATCAGTTGGATATAAGATTGTAGATAAATGGAGGCCTTGGATTTCCAATGGACAAGTTGCTGGGTATTTTCCTGAGTTTTTTTTGAAATATTTCATTTCTGTGATATCCGTATTCACAATTCATCAGAATGCTGATGATTTCCTTTCTACTCTTGACAAAGTTTTGCCATGCAATGGTCACAGTCATTAATTTCTCTTGTTTGCAGATTTACTCAAGGATATGAAAATAACCTAACCTTCTTAACCATAAAGGTATACTTTCAAATTGCTTTACTGATTTGCTTCAACTATTAGTTACAGTGTAATTGTGTCCATTACTTGTTCTTGCATTATTATTGATAATCTCTTTCCTTTCCTTGATTGGTGTTGGCTCAGGGAGCTGGACATACAGTACCCAAATACAAACCACGAGAGGCACTGGATGTTTAAAGCTGTTTTCTGTCTGGGAAACCGATATGAAAGAGACATGAACTGTAACCTTATGTGCTTATGCTTGATTGACAAGAGAACAGTCTTGCTAGTGCTACGACTGATTCTTTTGGTTCATTGATATTTATGGATGATCCAATATAATAGACATAAGATAGAAAAATTGAATGAATAAATCTACTGCCAGAATAGCTCTGTTGAGGTATTATCACACTGTGTTATCCAATGCAAGTGAATAGATTTTTTACTTGTCCAAAATTTTACTTCACTGTCATACTCAGTCAGAGCATTTGATTATCTTGATAATGCTTGCATTTGGAATTTCCGTGTTGAGAATCTCAACTCATGGTATCTGGCCAAGAAGTTTATGTAAACCTCATAAAGTTAGAGATTGACAAATCTACGACTTTCTTTCTTTCTTTTTTCTTTAAAGTTTTGAATAGAGGTGTAAAATCACTTATTACTCACAAAACGCTAACTTTACTCTTTTATTATTAATTGAATTCAGGTAGTGGCAAAGTTAAACTTCTAATTCCGCCACTGGAACTGTCCCTAAAGGTGCCACAAATCACAAATCTTCAACTCCCTTGCCTGACAATTTCATATATTGTCGTCTGCTTTCATCCTTACAAAAGTGATAAAAAATACGACTCTGTTGTTGTTTGAAACAAAACAGTCTGCATGTTTTTTCTTGAAATATTTTGGTGGAAGCAATAAATGAATGGCTATGTGGTCAATAAATTCTCTAATTTTCCTCATTCCAAGCTCCTTTGCCGATCGTTAATATTTCTTCCCTTCTCCAGAGTCCAGGGTCAGAGAATTAACTTTTCATGTGCACCGTCAACTTTTGATCCAAGTTGAACACTTCTAGTTACATGCGCCGTAGCCATCTTTGGTTATTTAATTATGCCAACAATTTTGTAACAAACTGTGAGCAAGCATTACAATATATAGTCCAGTTTAACAAGACTGCGAGTATGTTTCTGCAGTACGAGGGAAAGCAGCAATTTAAATAAAATATGGGTTCACTTTGTTTCCACAGGGAAGGAGTTCTTTGACCCAATGTATTATACAACTTTGTTGGATAAAAGAGTACTATTTTTATAAGTTCAACGGGTATCATTGAAATGTAACTCTATCACTCGTTTTCTTGTATAATCTACAGAAGAGAAATGAGTTGATTTTCCTGTACTTCACTTCTGCTAGAATGTGAATTTTGTCATGATATACTTTATTAGTTTTAATGATGAGTACAGCAAATAAAGAAAGCTTTTCCCGACATGGAATTTCAGGTTAGTTTATTTGTTAAATATCAATTTTAGCCTCTGTCAAGCCATTGTCTTTGTCATATGGAAATGGAATGTTCTCAATCAATGTCAGGCTTCAAGTATACTGAATTGGGTATTAAAGTAAGCTCAATCCAAGCTTAATTAATAGTAACCATTTTCTAATACGAAAAACAGTAATTTTCCTTTAGGAGAATTGCTAGAATATTCTGTTGGCTGGAATTATTCTGTCAATATTTGCTGGTATTAGTACAACTTGTTTGTCTAAACGACGTGCATAATCTGCATCTTAGCTTCTACGCCAATGCAAGTACTATGTGTGTGCAAAAGGCTCAACTTCTTCAGTGGTGGGAGAAGCAGCTTATCCGAAGAAACTTAGAAAAGAATGATTTCTTCCACACTCAAAATCTTTCTTGTACTTCAGTACATGTAATCCCATCGACAGTCCAAGAGGAATTTTAAAATTGCAGAAAGCCCCACAAATTAATTTCCAAGCTGATGTTTCTTTTTGCTACGAGAAACACGTTTGTCTTTCCCATTACCAGTTGTAGATCTGTTTATTGGATAACCGCCCTACTTGCCTAGCGCCGCTTTACATATTCCTTCACTCTCTCTCTCTCTCCTTTTATCAAGCACTTACGAGTAGACGTCCAGTTGACGTAGACAACGAAATGGTAGGTTCATGACATAGTGACCTGAACTAACCCAATCAAAACATGAACCGTGTTCGGTTAAAATCTAACTTATCGTACCATTTCCAAAGGACTTCGAGTTGTTTTTGACGTGTCAAGCAATGATTGGCCTACAATTGCTGCAGTTAACATTTACCTTCACTGTTACCTAACCCTTTCGGTTCATGGCTATCCATCGTATGTTTCGCGGTCTGCATTCCCTTTCACAGTCAATCTTGGCTGACAAGTAAGATTTTTTTATTTCTTTTAACAACTTGCACACTTTCACTCGCTATAAATGGGAATGCAACTACAGATCACCAAATAGTTTAAAGGAAGTGTTAGTTTTAATTTAACCACACAGTCGATGGCTAAAACTAGTCTTTTCTTGGACAAGGTACTAGTTTACTACACGTTCTTCAGCTTCGTTTTGCTGACTCAATCAGCTCCTGAAACTACTCTCATCACTCAGCTTCCTGGATTCTCTGGCACTTTCCCTTCCAAACACTATTCTGGGTATGTTTCATTTAGACGTTTCCATTTCTATTTTGCGATGTCAACGGTTTCTAAGTTACAGTATTGATCAGAACTCAATCCGTTTTGATTCCTTAATTTTCGTGGGATTTTGAAGGTATGTGACTATTGATGAAAAGAATGGGAGGAATCTATTTTACTACTTTGTTGTATCTGAAGGAAATCCGTCCAAAGATCCTGTAGTTCTCTGGCTCAATGGTGGTCCCGGATGTTCTAGCTTTGATGGATTTGTTTATGAACACGGTATTGATCCAATCCAGATACTACATATAATTTATTTCTGTTTTATTCCATAAGAATTTATCACTTGGGTTATCATCTTAGTTGGAAAATTTCTGGTTATTTTGCGTTTATCTGAAATTATTTCAACTTAATGTTCACATGATTTTGCTTCGTTGGGTCAAATATATCAAAAGATTAGATTACTTTCAAGACTTTTGGCTTTCTGTTAGTCTCTTCTTCTTTTCCAGACAACACTTAGTTTTGTTTTATAGGAGATTTTTTCTTGAATTTAACCAGTCTATGGGAGACTACTTTCTTCTTTTATTGCAGGGCCATTCAATTTTGAGGCGCCAAAAACGAAAGGAAGTCTGCCCAATTTGCATCTGAATCCGTATAGCTGGTCCAAGGTTTCATTCTTCTTCAGTTGCTCTTGTTTGTCACAGAATATTGACTTTTTTTGTTCTTCTATCAATGCATGAATGAATATAACTCATAACTTCTCTTTTGTCTTGTTTAGTTTACACTTTTGTCGTGCATAACCTCAGCTTGTTCATGACTGTTATTGAACTTCAGGTTTCGAGCGTTATATATTTGGATTCCCCAGCTGGAGTTGGGTTTTCTTACTCAAAAAATCAAACTGACTACTTTACTGGGGACTTAAAGACTGCCACTGATACACATGCATTTCTCCTCAAGGTAAATTAGAAGAAAGAAGCCAAGTGTGACATAGGGTTGGAATTTTCCAATATTTTTATTTGTTTGTAAGATTATATGGGTTATTAAAAAATAGTTTATGCAATCAGTGGCTTGAACTATACCCAGAGTTCCTTTCGAACCCATTGTTTATTGCTGGAGAGTCATATGCTGGGGTATACGTGCCAACTCTTGCTTCTGAAGTAGTGAAAGGTAATTCCTCATTTTTGAATTCGATGTTTGGTTGAAACGTATGCTTACCTGCTACTCTGTATTACTTATTTATCTTTTTACAGGAATTGATGCCGGTGCAAAGCCAATTCTCAACTTCAAGGTATGCCTCTGTGAAATGTTACTTTGTTGAAGTTAAAATATATGGCTGTGATCTTTTATATATATATATACAGGGATATTTGGTGGGAAATGGAGTTACTGATGAAGTGATTGACGGAAATGCACTTGTTCCATTTGCACATGGGATGGGTCTGATCTCAGACGAACTCTTTGAGGTAGGTGGAGCTATAGACAAAGATTTTTCTTTTGAAACCTTCAATTTCTTAGATTTTATTGATATGAATTTGATGTTGTCTCTGAGTTTGAAGCCTCCTTGGTTACAAAATCTTTTTAAAAGCTTTATAATGATGCTTCGGATTACATACTGTAGGAGGTGCAAAATGAGTGCAAAGGAAATTTCTATAACCCGCTCAGTGAGGCTTGTGACAGCAAGCTTTCTGAAGTTGACAAGGTAGTATGACTGCTTGTTTATGAGATTTAACCAATAATATGAATCATCTACTTCTATTTATTCTTAAGAATTTTCAAAATTTTCAGATTATAGCAGGTTTAAACATATATAATATTCTAGAACCATGCTATCATGCCACTAAGACGTTGGAGAATACGTCTGTGAACATTAGGTTACCATCCACCTTCCGGCGGTTGGGTGAGACTGATAGGCCTCTTCCAGTCAGGAAAAGGATGTTTGGTCGTGCCTGGCCTCTTAGATCTCCTGTAAGAGATGGAATTGTTCCAACTTGGCCACAACTCCTCAAAAGTGTATCTGTTCCATGCACTGTAAGTCACTTGGTTTATTGTCCTCGAACCTTTCTTGCTTTGCTCTGCCAGTAATGATTTCCTACAGCTTAATGTGGTTGATCATGACGATAATGTTAGTATAACACATTCTTCTATGTTCATATTCTGGTTCTTCCCAACTGTGTGAATTAACAAGACGTTCATATGCTTAAGATTGTTTATCTTCAGCATGTCTTCTCGATAAATTGGTCCTTACATGATTTTTTTTCTCTCTCTACTTTCTGGAATTATTGAAAAGCTTATGCAGAAAATTAATATTAACTCTGCAGGATGATGAAGTTGCAAATTCATGGCTCAATGATGCAGCAGTCAGGAAAGCAATTCATGCTGAAGAGGTTAGTGATCTTGATTTGATTTCTTAGTGCCAAGTTTTGAGAGCTCTTATTTTACAATCCTTGCAACATTACAAGAAAGCATTGTTGGAAAATGGGAATTATGCACAGACAATATTAAATTTCACCATGATGCCGGGAGCATGATCAAATACCACAAGAATCTAACTGCCAGGGGATATGGAGCACTCATATTCAGGTAGGTCTCCAGCAGTTCATTCATGTATGCTCAAACACTTGATGGTTTCGAATTATCTGATGTGCATATTTTCTGTTGACTTTTTTGGCAGTGGGGATCACGATATGTGTGTTCCTTTCACTGGAAGTCAAGCATGGACAAGATCAGTTGGATATAAGATTGTAGATAAATGGAGGCCTTGGATTTCCAATGGACAAGTTGCTGGGTATTTTCCTGAGTTTTTTTTGAAATATTTCATTTCTGTGATATCCGTATTCACAATTCATCAGAATGCTGATGATTTCCTTTCTACTCTTGACAAAGTTTTGCCATGCAATGGTCACAGTCATTAATTTCTCTTGTTTGCAGATTTACTCAAGGATATGAAAATAACCTAACCTTCTTAACCATAAAGGTATACTTTCAAATTGCTTTACTGATTTGCTTCAACTATTAGTTACAGTGTAATTGTGTCAATTACTTGTACTTGCATTATTATTGATCGTCTTTTTCCTTTCCTTGGTTGGTGTTGGCTCAGGGAGCTGGACATACAGTTTCTGAATACAAACCACGAGAGGCACTGGATTTTTATAGCCGTTTTCTGTCTGGGAAACCTATATGAAAGAGACATGAACTGTGACCTTATGTGCTTATGCTTGGTTGACAAGAGAATTGTCTTGCTAGTGCTATGACTGATTCTTTTGGTTCATCAATATTTATGTATGATAGAATATAAAAGACCTAAGATAGAAAAATTGAATGAATAAATCTACTTCCAGAATAGTTATGTTGATGTATTATCACACAGTCTTATACAATGCAAGTGAATAGATTCGTTACTTGTTCAAAATTTTACTTCACTTTCATACTCAGTCAGAGCATTTGATTATCTTGATGACGCTTGCATTTGGAATCTCCGTGTTAAGAATCTCAATTCATGGTATCTCGGCCAAGAAGTTTATGGGAACGCCATAAATTTAAAGTTTGACAAATCTGCAACTTTCTTTCTTTTTGTTTGAAGTTTCGAATAAAGGTATAAAATCCCTTATTACTCGCAAAATACAAACTTTACACTTTTATTACTACTACAATTCAGGCGGTGATAAAGTTAAACTTCGAATTCCACCACTCAAGTGCCTCCCTTACCCGACAATATCATATATTGTGGTTTGTTTTCATCCTTACAAAAGTAAGTGATCAAAGCACGACTTTGTTGTTGTTTGAAACATTAAACTGCATGTTTTGGTGGAAGCAATAAATGAGTGGCTGTGTGAAGAATAAATTCTTTAATCTTACTCATTCCAAGCTTCTTTGCTGATCGTTGACATTTCTTCCCTTCTCCAGAGACCGGGGTCGGAGAGCTAACTTTTCTCGTACACCGTTAGCGTTTGATATGAGTAGAACACCTCTAGTTGCATGTGCCATAGCCATCTTTGGTTATTTAATTAGGTAAACAATTTTGGAACACACTGAGCAAGCATTACAATATATAGTCCAGTTTAGCAATACTGGGAATGTGTTTTTGCAGTACGATGGAAAGCAGCAATTTAAATAACTTATGGGTTCACTTTGTTTCCACAATTTTTTTGGATAAAAAAGTTTACTTTGTAAATGTAACATTGATCATTGAAATGTAACTCTATCACTTGTTTTCTTGTACAATCCAAGGAGAGAAATGAGCTGGTTTTCTTGCACTTCACTTCTACTAGAATGTGAATTTTGTCATGCTGTGCTTTATTAGTTTTGGTGATGAGTACAGCAATAACGAAAGTTTTCCCAACCTGGAATTTCAGGTTAGCTTGTTTGTTAAATGTCAATTTGAGCGTCTGTAAACCCATAGGGATGGGAAAAATACCCGAAATGAACTTTTTCCCAAAAAATTCGGATAATTTGAATTCAGAAATATTCGGACCGCACTCTATTGAAAATGTGAATATGATAAGCAATTTTATAACTCACACCTAGATTTAGGCCGGATCTGAGTTTCAAAGGACCCGCAAAAAATCCAAGTCCGATGTGCATTATATATATTCTTTCTACCCTTGAGAAAATTTTGCTATGCAATGGTTATCAATCATTGATTTCTTTCTCTTGTTGTTTGCAGATTTACTTAAGGATATGAAAGCATCCTCACCTTATTAACCATAAGGGTATACTTTTAAGTGCTTTACTGATTTGTTTCAACTATTAGTTACAGTGTAGTTGTGTCAGTTGCTTGTAACTTGCATTATTATTGATCATCATTTCCCTTTCCTTGATTTGTGTTGGTGCAGGGATCTGGACAGACAGTACCGGAATACATACTGCTAGAGGCAATGAATTTTTTACATCCATTTTCTGTCTGGAAAACCCATATGAAAAACATCCATATGAACTATCACCTTGTGTGCTTATGCTTGATTACAAGAGAACAGTCTTGCTGCTGTTGCTACCATTGAATCTTTTGGTTGATCAAGATTTATGTATGATAGGATATTAAAGACAGAAGATGGGATAATTGAATGAACAAATCTACTTTCAGAATAGCTCTAGTGATTTAACAATTCAGTCCAATGCAATTGAATAAATCCATTACCTATTCTAAATTTGCCTTCGAGCATTGGATTTGTGTTAATAAATGGGATTCCTATTTGTTATGTTTTCACAAATAAAATTATAATATGGGAGTTTGTAACAATTCAGTTCCTAACTACTAATAAAATAACCATATCATTCTTAAGATATGGTATAATGGTACATTAAAGGATATTTTCAAGTTGATAGTATAAGAAATTCATTTGTTACAATTGAATAAATATGTATAATATGAGAAATTGCAAAAAAAATCAAGGACTTTAATGAAATTTACTGAATAGTGTTTATTACTAGTTTTGGTTGTTAATTATGGATGATTAAAAAACAAAAATAAAAATTTATAGTACATGAATCAACTAAAAATTAATACCCATAATTTATTATTTATTTTTGTTATTATTTTCATAATTTAGGTTTTGTTAATTAGTAGTCCTAAAATACTGTTAAAAAATTTATATTTATTATTTATAATAGTTTTTTTGTATTTAATATAATAATTAATAAATGTATTAAAAATTATAATTTATTATAATTTTTCGTTTGTAACAAATCGGTCCCTAAATCCTAATGAAGCGTTAAATGGACTTTCAATCAGACCAGCGGATTTCGGCCCAGAAATGATCTTTTTGTTTGTGCAAAAGCAAGCCCAAATGATTCTTCGCCTCGCCCTGGTCACGCATTTCTTCTGCAACGGAAATGGTGCTTAAGCTTAAATCTCTGCCGTTACAAAGACGTTTCTTCTGCTCCAAAACCCTCAACCAAAACCAACACCAGTGGCCGGTGAAGCAAGTTACGAAGACCAACTTCAACGAATCTCTCTCAGAAATTCAGGACCACATTTCCAGCTCAGACTTTATAGCCGTGTCTTTACAGAACACCGGATCCTTCTCGTCGACATGGCATCGCGTCTCTCTGCTCGACACACCCGATACCGCTTACCTTAAAGCTAAGTATGCAGCTGAACGGTTTCAGATACTTCAGTTTGCTATCTGCCCTTTCAAGCTTCAAGCTTCCAAAGTCATCGCCTATCCGTGAGTTCTTATAAACCTATTATTATTGTTATTAAATATTTTTCATTTTTGCTGTTGTTTTTGGGTAAGCTTTCTGGTAATTATAGAAAATTCGTATTCGTTCATTCATTCATTTGTTTGTTTTTTGATATTGGGTTTCAGGTATAATTTTCATTTGTTCCCGAGGGATGAACTGAAGATAGGGATGCCTTCATACAGTTTTACATGTCAAACATCGTATTTGGCTTCCATGGCTAAAGAGGGTTTTGATTTTAACGCCTGCATATATGATGGTAACTTTATTGATCATAATGGCACCTATTACTTAATTTTTGATTTTTAGAAATTTATACTGTCAAATATATCACCATAAAACTCTGAGATAGATCAACGTGGTTCCTTGGATTTGTTAATATTGCTTGCATTATTTTAAAAGCAAAATATTTTTGGCTTTGAATGAAGGAAGATTTTAGCCTTGACTAAGAAAGCAGCTGATTTATCCCATAGCTTTAAGATTAATTTAGAGAAATTAAGGGTTTTATAATGTATATTCTTCAGTATGTCTCTTTTGAGATGGAGCACATAATGCCTACATTTGTAAGCATGCAGCTACAAATATCTTTTTGCTACTTGATACCTATGAAAAAAGTAATTCTCGCACCTTTATGGTAAATATGTTATAAACACAATAATATATAGTCAGTTTATGCATGATATATAACTCAGGGACTCGTGTTGTTTTTGAAAAATTCTGAGGCCGTAAAATGAAAATTGGATCATTTTCTATTATTAGGCATATCATACTTATCAAAAGAGCAAGAGTCTGCTGCAAAAGTTCAAATGGGGAATCCAGTAGCTGTTAATCATGTGATAAAATCTTCTTCTGCCTCTGCTCTCAGTGTTGCTGATACAATTTTCATAGAAAGGATTAGGTCACAAATTAAGCATTGGAGAAATGCATGTGCAGACTCGAGTGCAAAGATAGAAGGTAAAATATGCGTTGTTGCAAACTTTTAGTCATATTGATTGTTGCTGATAAAATTTTCTTGTATTCTATTTGATAATGCCGACTTGTCATTTACAGAAGCTCTGGTGAGATCCCTCAGAAAAATTGTTTTAGGTAGTGAACACTTTGGTTCTAGACCATGCAAGACCATAGATGTTTGCACTGAACGTCAAGTTCAGCTAGTACTAAAGGTTGATTCAACAAATTAAAGTTTGTGATCTTATAATTTGTGATGATGCAAATGCCATTCTCACTTGTTCAAGCTGAAATAAATAATTCACATCCAATTTTCTGTGTAAGATGATATATTGAAATTTATTTTGATTGGCTACAGATGTTGGAAGACTTTTCCGATGATCTTGTTCCTCTAATAATCCCTGCAAAGGGTGGAGGAACCCAATCAGTTCGTGTTGTGTTGACCAGTTCAAAAGAGGACATGGATCTTTTTAAGGTAAAATAGTCATTGGTAATAATGATTGGTTAGATGTTGCCCATTTTGTTCAATAATGGTTTTGATTGACAGAGGGAACTTGAAACTACTGAAGTTGAACAAAATAGAAGAGTTCGTGGATTTCGAGAGGTGATCGATTTGATTTCTGCTTCACAGAAACCTATTGTCTCCCACAATTCCCTTAATGGTGCATATCTGTAAATGAAAAATCTTTCATTTAGATTATAGTACCTTTGACTTGTTTTATATGTTTGAGATTTGATTTTCTTTTTGTCTCCTTGCAGATTTCACTTTTATCCATTCAAAATTTCTAGCTTCTCTGCCTCCTAACATGGATGAGTTTCTCTCTTCGCTGCACTTGGCTTTCCCACAAGTACTTGATGTCAACTATCTGTTGAAGGATATTGGTCCTGTGAAAAAAACGACTAATATATCTGCTACCATGTCGTACTTAAAAAGCAAGTTCTTTGTGCCCATGGACATGGAAATTCGACATCAAGGTCAGCCTGTCAGTATTTTTATCAGCTAGTCTCATATGCGCATGGAATTGTGCTTGCATCTCATGAGTTTATCATAGGACTGAGTTTCACTTGTGCAAATTGTGATAAGGGAAACCATTTGTTTATTAATTGACCTGATTTTTTTCTATGTTGCACCTGGATTTTGCAGTTATTGAAAATGAAGACAAGATTCATGGGCGTAATGTTGTGAAAATATGTCATGTTTTTGGGAAGCTATGCTCCATACTGAAAATCAGTCCCTGTGCTATTCAGTCTGGTGACCATCATCCTACATCAGCCATTCATGACTGTGCAAACATCTTCAATATTCTGCCCGGTAGCCCTCCAGATCCAACTGATGAAGAAATCAGAGTTTGGGCCAATAACACGAGAAAAGTAAGTTGCAAGGACGTGGTTTTCTTGTGGGGATTTCGGGACAGGATATCTGCTCGAATGCTGAAGAACCAGCTTGAAGAATCCCACGAAGTTTTTGCAGAAGCATTTGATGTCAAATTGGTTGATAAAAACTGTGCCATCATAGTGTTTTGGCAACCTGGATTGTCTGAAATTTTTCTGAACGTGATGACCAGCAGAGAGATTTCTGGGCCTTTAAGAGAAATCGTATCAGAAGGCCTAAAAGCAGCGGGTTATGAGACTTACCAAAGAGTTTGCAGCTCAGGTTTTTGGGAGTCAGGATTAGCAGATGCCTTGGATAAAGCCTTGGCAGGGCCAAATTATGTTTCAGAAACTGATTCTGAAACAAAGAACCCAGAGATTTATTGGTTCAATGAATTGATGATTAACTTGGATGAACTGTGAAGCTGTAGTATAAATCTTCCAAGATTTGTCATTCCTCGATAATTATCAATTTTCGAAGCTGAATGTTATACCTACATATTGTAATCAAAACTCAGTTAAAGCGTAATTTGAAATTTAACTTTTCTTTTAATTGAATCACGTGGGAAACCCGTAAAACTTGGCTTTATTTGTTTATTAATTTACGGTTACACGGACTCGTTTATAACAGTATGAGTCAAACTTAAGATAGTGGAAACGGTAACTGGCAGCTCAAAAATGGCTTCAGTCTCATTTTATAGTCAGTCACCAAATTCTACTCCTTTACAAGAAAAAGTCGCCGTTTCATGTTTGCAGAGACGATCATGCACTGCTTCTACTGCTTTCGCATTCAAATCAAGTTTTCTCGGCCAAAAACCGCATTCACTTTCGGAGAAGAAACTCCTAACCCGACCCGGATTCGAACCGTCGGATTATTCTGGTCTGAATTCGATCATTGCATCTAGTCACATGTTCGATGTTGTGATAATCGGTGCCGGTATAATCGGTCTAACGATCGCCCGACAGTTACTAATCGGGTCGAATTTATCGGTTGCTATAGTTGACAAAGCCGTCCCGTGTTCTGGTGCAACTGGTGCAGGTAAATCTCTCCTTACATTACGACAATTTCCTTTTGAAGAATTGGGAAAACTGAAAGTTCCCGAAGAATTACGATTCAGCTGTTAAAAATGAAAGAGATAAAACAAATGAACGCATTTTGCAAATGTCTATGGTTTATAAAATAGGAGACTTTTCTTGTTCGTCATATTGAACATTTCCAAAGTGTATAATTACTATTTCTTTCTCTGTGGTTGATTTCTTATTTCCAGGACAGGGCTACATATGGATGGCACACAAGACACCCGGGAGTGACACATGGGACCTAACAAAGAGAAGCCATAAATTATGGAAGCTGTTGGCAGAGCACATAAGTGACCAAGGCTCGAGCCCTCTTCAAGTATTGGGATGGAAAAAGACAGGTATTTATTCTTTATGGTTGGTGATGATATAGCTGCATGATTTGTGATGATCGTTTCCTTTGTAAACAGCAACGTCTAATTACGAGTGTTAGTATTCTGTTAAATTGGTTTAAGGGTCCATGTATTGCAATTTTTGATTTCCGCAAAATTTGCCAGTTAATCCAAATATATTTGGCTATCAGATTATTTTAAAAATTTTTATAGTCAGTTATCTGTAATCTACTCATCATACTTGCTTGAACTAGCAGATTGAAGAGACAATTCATCGAATTGGTTAGATATAATAAAATAAGAGCATTCCCTTCATATGATTCCCTATAGATAGCTACATACATATGGATACATTGACTTTCATTGCGGACATGAGCTTGCATCCCGCTTATTGTTCAAAATAGCTAGAATTCATTTACCTGTATATCCTGTTTATGCATGCACAAAAGCTCTTTCGTTTATGTTGCGAGACCAATTATGTTTTCTCCATATGCCGATAGTCATTGGATGATATTCTAATTTACAGGAAGCTTGTTAATTGGTCGAACCCCTGAAGAGTTG
>JAWDEX010000001.1:187023-224248 GCA_035221805.1 Trichilia hirta | reverse complement strand
AAAAAAAAAAAAAAAAAAAAAAAAAAAAGTGAACAAACTGCCAATCCAGGATCCAGTACCTGAAATGAGCAGGTAGTTGCAATTCTGAAGCATTAGAGGGAGAATGTAAAAATCTGTGACGTATATGATCTCCTCAGACAACAAGAAATTGTTCTTGTAACACAAATAGAAACAATGACAGCATATAATTGTTGAGGTGTGAAAGGTTTTAACATTGTTTTGAAGATAAAATGAACCGAATTGGTTGTGAACACGATGCCAAGTTGAAAACTGTTTCTTCCCCTCAAAGAATGTATCCAAATGCAGTAAAGTTTAAACTTTTAAGGCAGAATACAGAATGTTGGCAGAGGAAGCGAAAAGAAAAACTGAAATTGGCCCATATCGTTCGTTCGTAACTATCCCATCTGGGATTTGACATTTTGAAATACCATATACCTACAAAACAATGTGAAGTTGCTGATTGACTGTAATCTGCACTACATTTGACTCTTAGATGTGCAGTAATCTATGTATCAACTAGGAGAGATTTAAACATGACCACAAAAATTTGGCAAAAACAGAACAATGAGGTGTAACAGGGCTACTATGGCATATAAAAAGAAAAATTTTACACAAATAACATAGCAAATATATGTTTAACTCAGCAAACTCAAAGTAGATTCACCAGAAAAAATAAATAACCAGACAACGTCAAGTTGCTATGTTCTGACTTGAATCAAACAGATTAAGCCGGCCAAATATTCAAATAAAAGTACTGTGATCAAATTAAGATTGCCAAGTGCTTAATCAAATGTTCCCAAAAATCAATGTTTAAGTTCATATTTTTATTATAATCGTCTTATGTTCATGCATGGAAAAAATTATCTAAGCTTTAATAAAGGCAGTTCTACAAAAATCTATTAAGCAACCAAAGAACCAGGGATCTCAGAGAAGAAGCTATCAAAACATGCCTGGACAAGTCAAAACATAGTAATTAAGCTAATGCATGCTTGGACTAGAATATCAACATACCCAGTAACCATTAGTTTATTTTACTTCAAACAAATTCCCTTACAGATCTAGCAAGCAAGTTTAGCATCTCAATTTAGGACGATATCTTTATTCACTAAATATTTGAAGATCAATTTCATTATACATATCACCACTCCCAATACCTCAAAACATCTTACTCCATCGAAACTAAATTGAATTAGCTAGCGATTTAGACAAGGCAGATTCACTAGGTATCCAAGCATCCAAGTTCAATGCAGACAACTTCCAACTTCGACAATGTATTAGTTCCCAAATATGATTGACCAAATTGCCAATCAAACCTTTCTTATCACATTAGTGAACTACAATTAAAATGCCATGGCAACTTTCAACACAAGAACGGTTGCATCCAACAACTACAATTAGCTAAAAATTATTATAGAAGATGAAGAAATCACAGTTGAACTCAACCAAATTTCAGTTACCAATATCATGAAAAATTTCTCACACAAAAGATTACTAATTTTTATCATTGCAATGCAATACACATACATTAACATAAATGAGACAAGTTCTAGCGCCAAAAGGCATAAATAGCAGTGGAATGTAAACCAACAGAGCAGAGGAAACCAAAACAACCAATGCAGCAACAGCATGAACAGCGGATTTGCTTCCACATGACGGCATTCCCAACCGGATCTCAATAACATTGATAATTGATAGCATCAAAAACAGGCAGCCCATCACCGAACCAATAGCTGAACCCATCATACCAAACCTCAAAACCGTCAAGTTAATGTGAGCTCGAAACGCTTCATCAACATCTTTGCTGTTTATCAAATTAATGGCCAGTTTTAAACCCTGAGCAACTAAAGACGAGAACAAAAAGAAACTGAACGAGACAACTTCGAAAACCAAGAGCTTTTTGGCAACGTCGACGCCGGCGTCACAGGCGCCCGGATTCTCAAGGCTGTGTTGGCCCGGAGTTGTTAAAGATAGCCCGACAAAGACAGCAATTGTGAAGAGAGAGTTGACGTTAACGATTCCATCCAAGGCGGTGACGTGGACGCTGATGGTCGACGAAGAGGAAGATGAACTGATTCTTCTTGTTGTGTTGCTGCAATAATCATTTGGGTACTCATCAGATCTATTTAAGAACGAAGAAAATAAGTCAGAATAAAGAAAATGCGAGATTACAGAGAATAAAGAATAATGAAGCATACTCAGCCATGCCTCCTGAAGGGTTTAACGAGAGTTGATGACTTAAGAGATGAAATGAACTTTCCTTTTAATTATTTATTGCTTTTAAAGTTGGATTCTTTTAAATAATGGAGGAGAGAAAGAGACAGATGCCTTGCTCCTTTATTTCTTTTTATTTTTTTTCTCTGCTTCTGCTTTTAAGGTGGTTAAAGCAAAAAACATGAGAATCAGGTTTGGTTTGCTTCTGAGAAGATCACTGTCTTAACCTTGAATTGGGTTTGCCTCCTTCAGTAAGGGACATCAGGTGTAATGACTGGAATACCCTTTGGTAGGCCGGACAAGCGATGTGGTAACTTGTCTTTTCGTCGAGAAATATTTTTGTAAAGATTTTGTCGCGTGGTATTTGACTTTCTTGAAGTGATCCAATGGCATGAAAACCTGAACTCGAAACTGGAAAGCTTGACTTCTGGCAAAAGCTTTTGACAAATTTCGGATAGCCATGCGTCAAAACTCAAACCCGGATGGAAAAGTGTCAAAAATCAAGAAAACCGCTGGCTATTGACAATTTCATTTCTCTTCCTCGAATGAAACATGTGGGATCAGAAAGAAGCAAGTCGTTTTCAAAAATCAACGCGGATGAATGAATCTATAAATCACTACCACATTCCAGAAGCTTTCAGTGCATCACTTTTAGTATCAACAAGAATCTAGGATCTATGCAAATTTTGTTCTGCTTGTCACCTTTTCCTTCAAAATTAATTTTTCCAATTCTTTTCGCCACGAGGAAAATGGTTGCTTGATATGGAGGGAAATGTGAGAATCTGAGATAGAAAACAGAGGAAGATGACACTGTCAACGACAACTAAGTTGGATACTATCTACTTGACAATGTTTCGCATGCTTTTTGTAAGATGATCAGGATGTTGTTCTACATTTTTCAAAACCATCTCCAGTTGTTCCCGGCACTTTGCCAACTGTTGATTTGCACAATGAAGGTTCGCAGATAGCTCCCGGATTTTCTTATCCTTTTCGTCCTACACAGACAAGTTTTAGCATGAGCACAAATTTATACAGTTCACAAATTTCGACTTCTATGAAAGCTGCATTTGGTTCTGAGAATTTTCTTTTAAAAATATGTCAAGCAAAGATTTTCTTCAACATCAGTACTTGCTGTTATAATTAAGTCATTGGGTGAAACTACGTATAACCAATGCTGAAATCTACGACAATTTGGCAGCCAAAAAAATATAGTCATAATGAGAACTTGGGAAAAAGAAAAAGGGACAAATAGCAGTTGTATGCTGACCAGGCCCTTGGGCTAAATCATCACTTCATGCTAGACAGGAAAAGGGACAAACTTGTGCTGCTGCTGTCTTTCACTTTTTTGTAAGATTAAAAATATATAACACACTATCTGATCAGGGAAATCTTATAAAGGCCGGGAATTTCTACATTCATAAAAAGCCATGTACTCGACATTTCCTTTCAGGAAAAAAAAAAAAAAATTATTCAACATTTGTGTTTCAGAAAAAACAATAGCATGAAGCTCTTGATCTATTTACTACTGCTTTAACAACCCAAACAGCTTGAATAATAAAGTTTCTCCTAAAACGTGACAGTTATTACAACAACCGTAATGATTAAAAGATGAATGATAGAACTATAAGATCCAAATCAAGCAGCTGATTATAAAACAACAGTATTGTAAAAGGCTCTGACAAATTAAACAATTAATGGAAGTCAGCAATGCTAACCTTCTTTCTAAAGGTTTATTCATTAACTAATACTTCAAACATGAAATACAGCTTCTTGTAATTTATGCAGACCACAACACACATGGTTAAAACCTAGTAAAAGTAGAACAATGATCAAAATAATAGTGTTGGTCAAGTCGACATTAAATTATGTGTACCAACAAGGCCCAGCCATCTAAGAAAAACTAAAATGGTGAACTAACCGGTGGTCATGCCTGAACTGTAACCCAATGATCCTTGCCAGCTGGAATTGCCAGAGGATGGCAATGCACTGTCTCAAGTTTTGTAACAACCCCTTTCCCTGACTTATCCTTCCTCACAATTATCATTGCCTTGCAACCCTTCCCAGGCCTCCTCACCTCAAATCTTTCAGTCTTCTTGTTATTTACGAAATCCTTCTGTATTACAAAGAAACCTACGGCTTATAATTGACCAACCACAAAGTGAACGATGACATTTACCTACCAGGATAATAAATCCAAGAAGCTCGGCATATGCATCATAGAACACCATGGCAGCTTCTTCAGATTCAAACTCCATTCCTATATAAGGTTCTGAATTTCCATCCACTTCATTTTCGATCAACTCTCTCCCATCATAGAAACCAATCATTTTGCCACCTTCAGTCACACAAATGTCCGGTCCAACTTTATTTTTTATCATCTTGTAGTCTAAGTCAGCTTCAGGCTCTATTTCAGCAGAATCAGAAATCACTCCATAATCCCCATTCACAAAAGCTACGAAATTCACTGTTCCAAACAAATATAAAATTCGTCATGATCCATCCAAGCTTAAGTCATAAATTAAAAGAATGATAAGACACATATTCTTAGCAAAGTCTACTCATGTAAGTACTTCCTAAACTTTCCTAAGAAGAAAAAATATCAAAGGTTACTCTCTACTCAGCACAACTAAGCCTCAATCACAAATGAGAAGGAAACAACAACTTGAATCCGCTTCCTCCATTTTTCCCAATCAAAATCATATCTTCAGTTTTAGAATTAGCTCGTCACCATCCAAGAGGATAAAAAATTAAGAACCCATTTCAGTCCTTTCCAGAAAATTTCCAACTTTCTATGTAACCCACCTCCTACTAAGTATGTAAGACACAATGGCCGTCTCATATGTCAAAAATCAAGCATCTATTAAAGCATTTTCCTGATACTTTTTTCAACTACGTGCTTGCATTCGCTTACTTAAACATAACAGTGGAACCAAACAAAAGATGTCATAGCCCTCAATATAAGCTGCCCTTTGCACTGCATTCAGCTTTTGTCAATGGAAAAACCCATGATTTCTATTCAAGATTCAGACAGAGAAAAAAAAAAAGGTGAATCCAAAAGGTTTTAATATAGTTCTCCAAATTCATATCTGTTTCGACTACACGGCTAGTAAATATCAAAAACAACATTCAGATTCTGAAGCAAGATTATGAAATAGGTAAAACGAAGAGAACGAGAAAACAAAAGTTCACTTGCTTCGTTTTCTCGTACGGACGAGTGATGAAGCTCTGATCTCTCACGCTGCTGTTCTCCCGTCTACTTGTTCAGATAAGTTTGACGAACTCTCTAGGTTCGCGCAGAAAACAGCTTCTACGGTTCCGATGAAGTTTTACGCTAGCCGTGATCAGTTCTCAAAGCGACACCTGTCAATTCTGCGTTCTCTCGCAAGAAGACAAGCAAAACTCGTTTGTCTTTTTATTTTTTTCAGACGGAATTAGTCTTATCAATTGGTGATTTTATTATTAAATACTATATGTGTGACGTTATGTATAACAAGATAAATAATAGCACTAACTATAAAATCCAAATATTTTATCTTTGAAGTCACTATTCATTTACAAAATTATTTTGTTAAATAATGTTCTTAAAATACTTACTAAAACTCTTATATTCATTATTTATAGTAATTTTTATTATTTAATATTATAATAATAAATAATAAATTTTAGTACGTTAAAATTATAATTTATTAAATAAAAAATTTTACAAGTATTTTAAGAATACTAGTTACTTATTTATAATAACCAGAGATTTTTTATTAAAAAAATAAAATAAAATAAGAAGAAAAAGGTACTCTCCCCATTTAGTAAAGGGAAAACAATAAAGAAGTAAACGGAGAAATTAAGGTTTTTTATATTATTCTACCAATAGTGAACAAGTCCCATTTTCAAAATGGTGGAATCTGTTGCGATCCCCTGCTACAAATTTTTCTCTTGGTAATCCTAGAAATGAGCTTGATCATTGAGTGGCAATCATTACAGACCCTCAAATTTTTCACCACCTTAATTTTAGTATACGGTTTAGTTGAGATTAAACCATAGCAAATAGCAAGCCTTTCATTGTGTATTGCTAATGCCATTCTTTCTCCGGATCTTCAATATCATCCAACACTACTTCTTTTGATGGAGAGTATCCTTCCGATCTCAATATTTGGTTCAATTCTTGTAACTTTCCCTAGATTTCTTCTCTTTGTGGGTGTTTGATGTTTGCCAAAATGAACTCATGAATTTCGTTATGCACTTCAATGGAATTGCATCCTTCTGGATTCCTGCTTTCTTCATCTTTGCCCTTATTTCAACAGTTTCTTTCCATTTTCCTGATGAAGGATATGCATTTGATGGAAGAACATAATGTGATCTGGTCCTTTGTTCATCCTCCTGATAGTCATAAGCCTCTGCAGGACGACCTACACGAGCAAGAAGATCAATAATACATCCGTAGAGCTCAATCTGCCATTCAATTTTATAATCTCTGGTCACAGAATGAAAGATTTCAAATCCCAAATCAACCAAACCAACATGACTAAAAGCACCTTGGCTTATCATTTCCCCAAAAATCTCAATAGCTTCAATGCTCCTCCCATGAATGGCAAGCCCTGCAATTATTGAATTGTAAGTGATGAAAATTCGCTATTTCACCTCTTTAAAAACTCATAGGCCTCATTAATATCATCAAATATTGAATACATATTGATCAAAACAACCAACAATATGATTAAGCTTAATTTGATACTTTTCCGCATATGAATGAACCCATCTTCCAAGCTCTAATGCCCCCAACTGCAAACAGGCAGACTATACGCAACAATTGTTACTTCATTCGGCTTCACATTGTCTCTTTGCATTTCCCTAAACATTTCCAAAGCTCTACCCATCTCCCCATTCCTAACCAGCCCATCAAACATTTCAGTCCAATAAACACTATGTCTGACCTTAACCCGATAAAAAACATCGAATGCATTCTCAAACAGTCCATGTTCAACAAAACAAGTTATCATCACCGTTGATGCAACAACTTCGTTACATTCAGGCATTTCGTAAAAAACTTGTAATACATCTTTAAACTCAGTGCATTTCCCACACTACTAAACAGTTTCAACCTTACCGATCTGTTAAACCTTAACACTAGTTTCGAAACCTGGCCATGAATTCCTCTACCCTCTCTCAGAGCCAACAGAAACCCGCAAGCCTTTAAGACCGAAGTGATGGTATAGTTATCAGGCACGATTGATTCGTTAACCATTTGACAGTATAGATAAATCACATCAGAATAATAACCATATGACACAAACCCATCAACAAGAGCATTGTAAAGGCAGACATTTGGGTTATGGATATGTTGAAAAATCTTGGAAGCATAGTCAATGAACTAAGTTTGAAGAAATGCCAATAAGGTCAGAGACGATAACTGGGTCTTGTTCATAGCCATTTCTTATGATCTTGGCGTGTATGGATTGGATTTGGTTTATTTGCTTGCATTTTTGTACTAATGAGATGGTTTGCTTTCTATACGATGAATTCTTTTATTTGGGTCCGGCTTTGGCGGGGAAACCGAGGATCCCGCAAGGGCTTGCGCGTAATAAACCACTGGAGCCTAAATAGTAAGGGGGATGGCAAAACCCTTTCGTGACTATTTTATAAACCGTACGACAACTTGTCCCATGAAATTTTGCAAAACTAAACCTTCGCTTAATCACTTTACAGTAAAAACTCCTATCTGATTAAAGTCTTACATTCTGCTGCACCTTCGTCTCTTTGCCTGTAATTTCAAGAATTAAATGTAAGGTCAAGTTTCTTCTTGAACAAACCCATTATTGCCAAAATTTTCTTAATCGAATGGCAGTTAAACATTAAGAACTGCTTTCCATGCTATTTATCGAACACAAAAAGAAGTAGTTAATGTCACTGTGTAATAAGTATGAAGAATGCAATGAAATCATTCTACTGAATTTGGTGTTTAATTTTGCAATACAAAGGATTGGATGATCCATTGGAAACATCCTGGGTTACATATAACACATTGAGCAGGTCTAAAAGAATTATATTTAAAAGTGTGAAATAATTCCATTGCGTCACACAAACTGAAACATAAGACCATCATATAAAAACTGATAAGAGAGCCAATTATGAAAGAAAATAGTGCATGTACGTCCACTAGACTGAACCTCGTTTCGGCAAAAAAAAAATTCCCAGAAGTTGCTGAGCCAGAATATCAATGGGAGCTGAGAAAAAGCAACGCAGTGCATGACAGTGGGCTTGCTTGATTCATAACTCCTAACCTCAGCAACCAGGGTTTGCTTCATAGTCCTTACCAAGAAGATACCTGTGCGCAAACATGTCCAGATGGCAATCAAGTAGCATGAGTAACTTAATCTGATACAATCCCAACACAGCCACACAAATTCCAGTGCAAGTATACCTAGCATACGCTACCACATCGAGCAGTGGTGTTTCCCCACCTCCAGTTGAAAGCACTGACACCTTCAATAGCATCACTTCGAGAAACCTCCCCACCGTTCCTTTCATATGTAAACTGCCAATTTAAGGCTTCTAGAGTGAACCTGGAATGCATTAGAACCAAAATTATCACGCTACCAAAGAAAGAAAAAAAATAAAGAGCCATGCAAGCAAGAATTTGATAAGATTCGACCCTATTAAATTAATTTCCAACAGGTTATGTTATCCGTATCCAATGCCCCTAAACCAAAGAAGGTGGAAAAAGAACACTGCTCTTCAGCACGTCAATTTTATTTACATAGACATATATTGGGGTAGTTGAGCTTGCGTTTACCCTAAATGATATTTACCTAGTTCCTCGCATAATGGTACCTCACTTGGAAGTAGTATTGAGGATTAGCAAATTACTTGCTTGTCTTTTCATTGGGAAAACAAAGAAAAGAATCCCATAAGATTTTTTTTATCTAGGCAGTATTCTATCTCCTTTCTTTGACATTCAACTTACATTGCTTTGAACATAATCAGAGCCAGAACCAAAAATTCTCTCTCCATACGTGCTCCACCCTCCTTGAATAAGTCCAGAACTAGCACCATAAAGGACACCCCATACAGATTGGGTGGTCTATTTGAGAGTGGTCCCGGAACTCCAGGTTGCGATCCCAAATTCAGGCACATCTCTATATTGACTGACTAAAAACATATTTAAATACTATTTACAGTTAAAGGATTCCAATACACAGAATCAATAGTAGTAGATCTCTATAACCCAAGCCATTCCAGCACAAAGACAACCACACATTGTATTTCTATCAGAGGATAAATTATGTGACAAAAACACTAGAAGAAACAATATTGGCTGCATAAAGGAAACATATTTTCTTAAGAATAGAATTATTTTTGGCTTTTGAGGTTGTCTACAAGTTTCAAAAGCAAGTGTAATAAATCTTTTACCCCCAACTCAAATGAAGTTAGCATGGTAGAAGTTAGATTTTTTGTCTCATATCTTCCCCTACAGTCAAAAGGATGACACTTTTGCCTAAAGTTACAAACTTTAGAAATGAAAAAGAAGTAATTAACTATTTTGATAATTAAATGCAACATATAAATACAATCAAGACTGTCATTGCCATGGGAAAGGGAGCTCAAAGTTTAACCGTATTAAAATTATTTAGAGACAAGAAACAGATCAATGAACTTTCCATTTACTGAAAGGAAAAGTGTATAAATTAAATCTTTCAAACCCTAATCGTTTAAGAAATAAGCAAAATGTGCAAATAAGAAGTTGGCTTCTCGTTGTTCATTTAATTCATTGGGCTAATTCAGCATACTACATGCCACTAACTTTCTCTATTTTAGCCGAGGAAGTCAAATGAAGCCAGCATACTAGCTTTCAGATTTTGGGCTCATATCTTCCCAATAAAGTCAAAAGGGTTACCAACTTCAGGAATGAAAAAGAAGTCATTAATTAACACAACGCTTAAATACAAGAAATATTATTCACTGGTATGGCAACTCAAAGTTCATCAGTATTAAAATTATTTAGAAAGACAACTAACAGATCTGAAATTTACGTTTGCCGAAAAAAGTATAAAAATTAACTCTTTGAAACCAATCTTCAAACAAATAAGCAAAATTTGCAAAAGACGAAGTTGGCTTTACATTGTTCATTCGATTCGTATGGCCAATTAAGCATACTAGATGCTGCCCACTTAGTCTCTCAGTTTTAGCAGAAGATGTGATAGGTAAAACAAATTGAAACCATAACAAGCATGATTGTCATCAAATAAAAAAAGGCTGTAAACAACTGGGAAGGAAACCAAACAAAAACATTCCATCTTATACATTTTGCAGATTCCATACAAAAATACATTATTTTACTATCAAGATTCAATATTGTTTTCATTTTCATCATATCAACTTGATTTATATATACATATATGGCAGTCGTTGAATTTTGTTTACCCTACGCAGAAATGCAAAGAAAATAATCTTCAGTTTGTTCCTCCCATAATGCTTACACACTTGGAAGTAGTATTGAGGATCAGAAAAGTACTTGCTTATCTGTTGGTTAAGAAAATAAAGAAGAATCTCATAAGAGATTTTTTTTTCCCTTCTCAGTAGCATCTTTTTCCTTTCCTTAACATTCAACTCACGTTGCAAAAGGTCTCTCTCCATATCTGCTCAATCCTCCTTGAATTCCAGAACTAGCACCATAGAAGGTATTACCAAACAGATTGGGTGTGGTCTTTGAGGATGGTCTCAGCACTCCAGGCTGCGATCCTAGATTCTCATGCGTCTCTCTATTAAGTGAAAAAAAACATAATTAATTAATATTTACAGTTGAACGATTCCAACACATAGAATCAATAGCAGTATAGCTCTATAGCACAAGCCATTCGAATAAAAGGCCAGCTACATATTGTATTTGTGACAACAGATTAATTATGTGAAAAATACAGTTGTAGAATTAATATTTGCTGCATAAAGGAAACATTAATATTCAAGAAGCATTGTTATTGTGTAAGTTTTGCATAGAAGTTTCAAAAGTTAGTGTAGCAAACCTTTTACCTAGATGCCAAATGAAGTCAGCATGCTAGCTTTTAGAATTTTGGCTCATAACTTCCCATTAAAGACAAAGGGATTATAACACTTCCACCAAATGTCACAAATTTCACGAATAAAGAAAGACGTAATTTATTAAGTCAAAACTTAAATGCAAGAGATATGATTCACTGGTATGGCAACTCAAAGTCATCGATATTAAAATTATTTCGAGAGACAAGTAATGGATCACTGAAATTCTAACAAAGTGTAAAAATTAACTCTTCGAAACCCTAATCTTTGAAGGAATAAACAAAATTTGCAAAATGAGAAGTTGGCTTGATGTTTTTCATTGCATTCATAGGGATAATTCAGCATACTACTCGCTGTTAACTTAAGTCTCTCAGTTTTAGCCAAAGATGCGATAGGTAAAAGTAATTGAAACAGAAACAAGCGCAATTATCATCAAATAGAAGAAAAAAAAGAAAGACCTGTAAACAACTGTGAAGAAAACAAAACTAAAACACACCATCTTATGCATTTTGATGATTTCCACACGAAAATACATTGTTTCTAATCAAGATTCAATTTTTTTTTTTTTCCTTCATTTTCAGTCCTGATTAGCGGTATTGTAACTACGCATTTATCAAACAAAATTTCTACATGGGTTCTCCTTCAAACAAACACCCAATAAGAACTTAAATTAGATTTGAATGAAGGAGAAAAAAGTAAATATAGTACATACCTTAAAGAAAAGCCGGCTCTTTTTAATCAATTTCCTGTTAAGAGTGGCGCGAGAGTTCGTAAGTCATCGATGATGGGGTCGTTTTCTTTCTCGTTGTGGATTCAAGACGCTTTGCTGTCATATTAATTGCAATAAAAGGCTTGTCTATCACCAAGTCAGAGTTTCATTTTATATGTAATTCCTAAAAAACAGACCTTCTTCAGCCCTTTTCATAAAAGAATATAATTTTTAATTTTATAATGTCCATAATATTACAAAAAAGAATGTGTAATTTACATTATGAAAAAATATAACTTCATTGAATTTAATTTATTAAATTTTATTAATTTTATAAAAATGTGATGCTATTGAGATTCCTGAAATTCTTTTAAAACCCTTGTTTTTTATGTTTATCCTATCTAGATAAAATAAAATTAAAATAATTTTTATAATAGCTCATTAATTCTAAAAATAACCTTAATTCCTTATATAAATCTCAATATTTTCGTCATTATTCTAATATTGTAGTTGTTATTTAAATTCCACATAATTGTATTTTCTTATTCACAGGCACTAACGTTTATTTTTTTACTGAATATTTGAAAATTTTAAGTTCTGAATAAGTTTGAATATCTAAATTAAAATAATTTTTTTGTTTTTTAATTTGTTTAAAATTTGAATATAAATATTAAGTTGTTTGTTTTTTTAAATAAAAAATATCTAAAAAAGTGTTAGATTTTTATATGACTAATAATGTAAATAAATTAAGTAAGAATATTTTTGTAAATATATTTCAAAAAGATTTTAAAGTTTCAAAATTTAGACAAAAAATAAAAAAAAATTATTTTTTTATTAACAAAAGGTTTTATAAGAAGTCTATTAAGCTAAAAAAACAATCTTAATTACCTTAAACAGACAAAATCAAAAAATTAAATAATTAAATATTAAGATAAGAAAATAAACAACCTTCTAGTTATACATTTTTCTAACTCTTAATGAATACATGATATTTTTTTTAAAAAAAATTAACCAAAATTCTTAATAATTGTTTCTTCATTTACATATATAAAAAAACTTTAAAAAAAAAAATACTTATTATCCCTCTTGTTAAATCATGTTAAGCGTATTATCTTAGTTCTTGAATTTTAATTTTTTATTAAAATTGTTATTGCAATAAATTTATTAAATATTTAAAAAAATTTCAAATTTGTTAAGGAAAATTTTTTTTATTGATTCATTTTGGAATTTGAAAAGAAAAAGAAAGCTTATGATAAATAAATGTTAAAATATAGTGAAAATAATCAATCATAAAAATAATACTAGTGTAAAAGGTGTTTTAAAATATTAAAATACTTAAAGTTTAATTAAATAATTTTTATATTGTATGCAATTTACAATAAGATTAAAATTGTCAGTAAAAAAAGAAGAAGAAGGATTTACGAGAACTTTAATGAGATGACAATAATACCGATCTTTTTAAAATCACTATGAAAACTCCCGAACCAAACACTTATTAAACTCACGGACTAAAACACTTATTTTTGTATTATTTCTCTTTATTTTAAAGATTAAGTAACCTGCATTTGAGATACCATTTAGACAGAGTTATTACGATGATGCATTCAACAAGTATAAATGTTTGAACTCTTTTGTTGCAATTTTTTGTTATATTTTGAAAGCTCTCAATTTTTCTTGTTTATAAATTGGCAATTACAAAGAAACTGTAAAGAAATTAAAAACGTAAAAATAAAATATAACATCAAAATATGAGGCACCACGAAATGCTCTGTAGCGTGACCCTGTCATGTGCAACATATAAATTTTGTCCTATGTTAACCCAGTCAAACCAGAAGTCAAATGGTAAATTTGGTACAACGGAAGTACTAAATCAGCAGACACTCAGTACAAACTAGACCTTCCTGGTACTTTTCTCACTTAAGTTGACAACCAAATCTCCATATTTAATTATGTATTGATAAATGACAACCAGATACAAGCACTGATGCACTTGTGCTAGTAATGCAATACACATCAAGAACAAAAACAAATGTCAGAGACTAGAGAACCGGTAAAATCTTAAACAGTGAATTGAGTAGAAGGGGTTTTCTATAGGATTGACAATCTGAATTTGCAATCCAGGGTGTCTTAACTGTTTCAAACTAACAAAGCCTACAAACCAAAAACATTAAGATTTGAACAAGGTTCTGCACATAAATATACATTGTTGCTATTCTTCGGATTCAGTGATAAATTTCGGATTCTTCCTTGCAGTTGAGAGACATTACCTTCACTATGGTTGAGCACTGAACTTTGGCAAGGGAGATGTATCTTTTCTGCTTCCAAAGGCTCGCCTCCTGGGATGATTCCTGTATTAAACTGTTGTCTTCCATACTTGACTTCGAAGTCCACAAACAGGAAGAACGCAGCCTTAGGAGGACTTAAATTATGCAAAGCATTGCCACACACTCTTCTAATTTCAGAAATATGAAAGATTTTGAAAAGACAAAGGCTCAAAATCCAATATGAAAAGCACATTCCTTTCTTCATATCATCTCATCGAGTCTCCCATGGGGAAAGTATATCACCATGTACATGAAACAAGTAACATACAAAAGAATATTTAGTTATTACCAACATCAGGTTCAATTCACACAAGGTAAGAGTTATCAGAAGTAATTGTTTTCATCAATAACGTACCTTGAAATTATATACCATAACAAAGTGGCTTCTATATTGTTAATGACATGCTCAGTCATTGCAAACACCAAAACAGCTCATTATGTTTTGGCTTCTTATAATGAAAAACCTAGAACACTGATTGACATCCATTAGTAAAATTTAGAAGGAGAGGCCTGGAGCTACCCATGTCTAAATTTATATGAAATAGTAATTTACGATTATTTTCTGACATACACAAAAAATATCAAAGAGATACTAAAGAGACAAGGGGCATTCTACGATGCAGAGAGGTATAGACAATTGGAATTGTGAACCCTTGATTTCATTCATTCAAGGGTGATTCTATTCACTTCATCCAACAATTCATCTATATCTTATTAATGTTATCCGAAATTGTAGATTTTCCAAGAGATAAGGATTAATTACACCACTGAATTGAACCGTCAAGCATCATCATTCAACCCCAGCTGCAAGCTGCATTAAAATTCAAGAAAATTACACTGTAGGAACAACCAAAAGAGGAGCAGCCAATGCATCTAGACTTGGGGCCAGTAAAGAAATAATTGTTGTTAGCATAAACAAATAAGGAAGCTGAACCTTAAGGAAACACAGAATGCAAAAGATAACTGTTTGGATCAATCAAAGAAAGTACAGCAGTATGAACCACCATCTCCTTTTTGAGCACTTGAATATTCATAATTTCTTGTTGTGGAGGTCCAACGTCGAGGAGATGATGAAGGAAAACTTTGAGCATCATTTGAACAGCTCTGACATCTATTTACTATTAGCATTTGGTGAATCACATTACACTGAGACCATAAAAAGGCCTATTTTTGCCTCAGTAACAAAAGTAAATAAAAAAAAAAAAACTGAAAGCCCAATTTTTATGACAAGCTTCACTTATTTTAGTTCATCTGTGCAATGAGCCTAGAATTTCATGCAATTCTTTGAATAGTAATATAACAAAGTTATTTTATACTCCAAAATTTTCCAAAATCACTCCAACCAAGGCGTAAGTGCAATGCTCAAGTGTAGATTTTTTATCTGATACTCAAGAAGAAAATATGCAACAGTTAAACAATGAAACTGTAGTAACATAATAACTTTGTCTATAAACAGGCATATAAACAAGTTGTAGGAAGCAACTCGCAGAACGACTACATAGGAAGAGAGCTCACCAACTATAAGCCACCCACCTGCCCACCTGGCAAGGAAAAAAAATAACGTTCTAACTAGTCACAAACATAATTAACAGCAAATTAACCACCCTTTAAAAGAACAAGAAATTTTTTTCTTTGGGGTTACAGTATGCGCGAGTACAAATAATTGTGATGATAGCATCAATTATACTTAGAACAGTGCCCAAATCAAGTCTTGTGGATATATCTTAAAATGGAGAAAGTCAAATGTTTATTGTTTAATGATGAGTTTGAGTACAACTAGAGTATATGCTATGACTCATTACTTTTAGATGCACCCATGCACATTTATGAGCAAATTCAGTCAGTAAAAGCAATTGATTTTCATCAATGTCTCTCTCTCTGATGTCTTGTTAGCTACTAAAGTTTTTCCCCTTGGCCTACTGTCTTTCAGTTTGTGCACTTAAATGTCCATGCCCATCCATAACCTAGTGAATATTATATTAAATATTAATATGCTTCGATCAACTACAGTACCACAAATTAATTGAGCTTAATGCTTTGGCTTAATTCTAAAATGGCAATTGACTTGAAACATTAGTGGAAATTTTGTGTAATCAATGTCTCAGTATCTAGTTTTAAGCAAAAGCAAAGTTTTTTGTAGCTTTAAACAGTCATCCAAGGTTTACTATATAGATCCTTTACCAATCAAAGATGTGGGTTAAATGAAACTTGAAACATGTCAAATTAGAGAGAACAATACTATTTCAACTGCCTGAAAAACTTGGAATACATGCTTCACAATGCTTCCTCAATGTAATATGCTGACATACAAATTGATAACTCGCTCCACAATTACCATATAATTGTGGGTGTGAGCTAACTTAATTAGCAATTCCAATTGTTGCATAAATAACTTCAAATAGAAGAACAAACCAAAAAGTTGGGAAATAATGAATCAGGTAATAGTTGTTTAGACACTCATTCAAAACTATTACATGGATGATAGAACAAAACAGATATAACTGTCAATTTGACACTTGTGCAAAACTACTACATGGATGATTGACTAGAACAGGAAATGTGTATAAATTGCATTCTCCAACAGTGCCAACTATCCATGATTCTCATTACACCTAGAAAGAGGAATCATGGAATGAGATAAGATTGCCATAATTGTCCTAAAAGGGTAAAACAAAGAAAAGAGGTGATCTCTAAGTACATTTAACCAAAATTCTTTTAATGGAATGCAAATATTTATGGATTGCTTAGGGTATGGAAATTGATCATTTATTTTTCTTTAACAATAACAAGAAAAGGGTTTTACTCTCTAATAAAAATTAAAAAAACAAAACAAGTTTTATTGAGAGAGAAACTATGGCAGATTTCGTAAGGCAACAAACCCAAAAAAAAAAAAAATGCTAAATATAAGATACCTATACCACCACAACATATAAAGCATTAAAAACCATATATGCCTATACCAAAGCCATAAAAATAAGAGGTTTCTTCTAACTAAAGCTACCAATGCGGTTACGCACAATCTTGAGAACCACACATTTAGCTTATTCATATAGCTCAATAAAACACTTGATGAGGTTCTAGTCTTGGCAACTTGAACAAGTTTTAAAAGATAAAGTCTTTTAAGAATGCAGAGAAAATGGACAAGCAAAAATGTTTAAATTTTTTATTCTTTGTACAACATAGGGAAGAAATTTCTTTTATTCTTATAGAACTAGGGCCCAATTTTTTAATTAAAATTTTAAAATTTTCAATATGAAGAAAATAATATTGTCCAACAGAAAATAACTTAAAATTATGTGTAATCCTAATTAGTATGTCAAGTATCTAATTGCAAATTTAAATTCTCCCCAGCACTTAATATCCAAGACTCTTTTCACTAATACTGAAGAATTTTGGCATTTCAACCTGTTGACCAATTGCTCACAATCATAAACTAATTTTTTTAAGCTGGGCTAGTTATTAGGTCCCAATTTTCTTTCTCTATCCCTAATTATTACTACACTGGCTTGCTACAAATTTGTTTCATAAAAAAAAAAATAATGATATATCTTAACATAAAACATTTGTTTGTGTGTGTATTCTATAATGACTCGGTCCTAAAGGGTGAAAAATGAAGCCAAAATAAGAAGGCCTAAGGAGCAACTCCCGGTAAGCTACTAGAATAGTTAGATAAGGATGAACTAAATTTTATATCAAAAGAGAAGAGAAAGTTGCTAGGTTATATATGTGAAGTCAAACTCAAATTATTAACAAGGCATTTTAAGATAAATATTAACTCATTATCAAGAACAATACTGTATAACCCTAAAAGTTAAATCAAAATGAATAATATTATTAACAATATTGGATTAAATTTTATGATTTAGTATCAAAGTTAACTCTTCTCTAATACTCGTCCAGTATGATGGGGGTGGTTCGAGGACGAATCAAGTAAAAATTAGTGAATTTGTAACGACCCAATCTTAAAGGGTGAGGAATGGTGTCTCAAATTAAGTAAAAACTTATGAGCCTATAACAATCTGATCTTAGAGAAAAAGGAGTGGTATTGGATCAATAAGAACTGAGTAAAGAGCAACTCTTAATAGATTATTAAGATGGTTGGAAGAAAGAATGATCCAAATTCTAAATTAGAATAAGAGAGAAAGTTATTGAGTTATATATGGAGAGTTAGACTCAATTTGTCAACAGGACTTTTGGAATAAGTGTTGATCTATTCCCAAAAATAAAATCATGCAACTCTAAAAGTTGGGATAAAGCGAACAATCTTATTGATAATGGTAAGCCAAGTTTTACATATTCAACACCATGGACTATCATAACACGGTTTCAACACCATGGACTATCACAACACAGTTTTGCATCTGAGAAAATTTAGTTACAAGGTATAAATCAATCATAAAAGATACATCATTTGATAGAACAACAAAAAAAAACTAATGACTATAGATAATATTGGAACATAGTAAAAACACATTCTATGCAATAAATGACAAGAATAATACCATAATTTTAGCTATAATAAGAGGACAAGATCACCTGCTAGTTCATATGCTACTACACACGAACACATAACTATTCAACTGTCTTGAGTAAACTGCATGATAACGAGAAAGAGCACTCCACTGCCTTGAGCAAACTGCATGACAACGACAAAGAGCACGCTCGTAGACAGTCATGCCATTTGCATGAATGTTGACAGGCGTGCTCTCTCTCGTTGTCAAACAATGGTATCTCAAGTCATGGAAAGGACTATCTGCAGAATTAAACAATAATACAATAAGAAAACCTTGCAAACAAGAATGTTCAATTGAAGAAGTTTTGAAATACTGTGCTTTCATCACTAAGATGATGGAAAGGCCATTGCATAGAGTTTCTTTCACAAAACTTCAACCTCTCTAATTTAATGGCAGGAAGAAACAATCGACACCCTAAATATTCAAACATAATAAAGATCTTACAAGAAAACCTGAAGAAGCATCAATAACCAATGTTATAATACATATTTCCAGTAAAGAACATGAACAATCCCAAGATCTATTATGCTTGCACAGATAAATTAAAATTCACATGACAGCCAAATCTCTAGTTGCTTACTCTAAATATATAAAATAAGTAGCAAACAAACATCAACTGGTAATAAATCGTAAGAAATGGCGGTACATCATAACTACTTTAAAATAATAAAAGGAGCAACTTAAATAGAAACAGGATCCAAATCCCTTTTTTTTGTAATCAAGAAACTGAAGTTTGAAATTCATGCAAGTCGGATTTTCATATCAAAAGAACTCCACCGACCTTAATTTTTCCTTTTTATGTTAAGCCAGACGCATATGCTTCTATCAAAGCATTAATTTACATAAAAGGCGTTATCACATGCAATCAAACATCTAGAACCTCGAGGAGCATACGATTTAAGCAAAACCCTCCTTATTCAACCAAACCCACTACATCAAAGCAACAAAAGAGTGAGGAAATGAAAAGTAACAACGGAAAGAGGAAATCCCACTAAAAAATGGATAAAAAAACACTGAAAATGAGCTCAAAAGTTCATTTCAAATAACGATTAAAGGAAAAAAGTATCATCTACCTGTATACGAAATGAAAATCACTCGATCTTATGAGAATCCAGCTGAAAGACTGCATGGAACGAAATTAAAGAACATAATCAGACATAATTTGAAACAAAACATCAAAGCCCTTCAAAAAAAAAAGGAATGAAAGCTTTATACTCCAATCTAACTCATATTACAAAAATCCCATGAAACCCTAATATCCGTTAGATCACAGAAAACGTTTCTGATGCAAGAAATTAAAGTTAAAATAACTACAAGCATGACTTCATTTTCTTTTCTTGTGCTATTTGTTTCAGAAAAACCAAGAGTGCAAGCTAGCAACCCCCTGGTACAAAATTTTTTAGTCAACCTAGCACTAGAATTCCCAGATCCAAACACAGATCTTGAAACAGATAAAACACACAAATATTACACAAACTATGAACCCAAAATCAAGAAAAAAATGACTTCGACAGTCACAAAATATAACTTTGAAGGAGAAAACAGAAGAAAACTATGATCTCGAGTGTTCTAGACCTTGTAAACCTGATAAAAAAGAAACTTCTTCTAAGCACTTGGAGAATCCCAACAGTTTACACACGAAACTCGAGGCAAACAAGAACCAATGAATGATTTGCTATGAAAAAAATCAAGAAGAGTATTTAATGAGAAAAAAGGAGAGAATAATTATATTTTAAAAATAATCTATCCACATAATTTAGTATAAAGCATTTTGATAAAAAAAAATAAAATAAAATGTTAATTATGGAATAATTAGCTAGTACTTTTCAATTTATTGGCATGTAACTAATTTCTTCATCCTCGAGAATAGACAACTGGGGTATATTCTCACTATCAACGTGGAGATCCTAGGGTAAGAAATCATCCACGTCATACTTGATGATCATAACTTCATGTACAAAAACGAAGAAAGTACAAGACAGGCTCACTGTGAAAATTGTACTGTATGAAGGAAATCTATCATGCCTTACGTGATTTTACTGCGAGTGAAGTGCACGTGAGGTTTAAAAAATGTAAGAAGTCAAAAGTCACTGTCCGAGTTGGCAAAAAGTTACATCAGCTGTCATTGTTGCGGGACCCACTGTGGTGGATGTTATAATTAATATTTACAGGTGTGAGGCCCACGCGACTATTATTGGGTGTGGGCCTGGCCGCTTTCAACCACAGTTTTATTTAGGAAATATGGAAAATTAGCTGTGGTTATATTATTAGAAAGAGGCAAAACGATGTTGTCCTTGCCGTCCATACATATCTAGGAGAAGAATCCTACAAAAAGTGCATATTTGGGACCATGCTACTGGAATGCTTCCTATTACTTCATCCATCCTTTTTAATTGTATTTTTAATTTTTTTATTTTTAAAATGTTTCATTAACTAATTAAAAATTATAATAAAATAAAATTAGTATAATATATAGGTTATTTATCACAATTTCGCTCGCTTATTTGATAAATTTTTTAAAGCAAAAGTTTTGTCTTAATATTGTAATGTGATAATATTTAAATAAAAAATTTTAATTTTAAATATTAAAATAAAAATATTTAAATTTTATTAGAGTTAATATTATTAAATATTATTTTAATTTTTTATTAAAAATATAATTTCAAAACAAGTCAAAGTTAAGATACAGTATTATATACTATATAATCTAATAAGAATTTTTAATTTTTTTACATATAAGTTAAAAGATATGATCAATTTGATTAGTAATAGAGTGTTGTCATCTTTTTATTAATAAAAAAATTATTTTTGTTAAAAATCAATATTATCAAATATCTTGTTTTCAAAATTTAGATTGAAAGAATAATAAAACCAACACAATTTTAAACTAAAGCCTAAGGATTGCACGATACAGCAGCTGTATTGTAGGAAGATTCTTTTTCCATATAGTTCAATTTTGGATGATGATAATTTCACCACTTTTCTTATTTTATGTTGTTAATTTGATCAGCACTCATAAAAATTTGAAGTTTATTATATTTTATAAATTAAATTTATATAATATTCAAAAAAATCCTGTTAAAAATTAATATTTTAAAAATATTTTTCATTAATATTGTTGGATATATTATAGTATTCAAATATTTATTGATATTTTTTATAATAAATTATGTAAGCAATACAAAATTTTATTTTTATTTATGAAATATTTCCATTATATATTTTTATGACTCACTTCATGATCTTATATGTACTAAAAAGAATATGATTTAGATTAAACAAAGTTTAAAGTGTATAAAAAAATATTTGTGTTATAAAAATTTTTCTAAATAAATATAGATAATATAATATAATTAATATTTATTTATTTTTAATTATATTAAAAATAATAAAAAAATATAATTGTTAAACAATTTAATCCGTGGAGTAATTAAAAAAATGAATAGAAAAATATCAATATTCTATATTTGCAAGAAAATAATATTTATATTATTTCTATATTTTATCATAAACCATTTACCGATCAATATTTTAACATAATAAAATATTAAGTATAAATAATTATTGATAAATTACTTTTGTTTAATAATTATATAATAAAAATTTTAAAAATTAAAAAATAAATGAATGGGTTGGAAATATCATCACTATCCAAGTTTTGCTGCATCACTTACTCGGTAAATGGGCCTACGAGATTGGACATATGACCACGTGACGTTATGATCATGGTGGTCCCAACTCAGTAGATCACCGTAATTTCTGAAGAGGAAAATTTTGGGCTGGTCATAAGGGGCTACGTGATTACAGACCCAACTTATTAACAGCCTCTATCATATTCTCAAAGATTATATTTGATAAAGTAATTCTATATAATAAATTATAATTTATAATATTTTTTATTCATATTTATACAGTACATAATCTTTTTTTAATGAAAACGAATTTCTCATGACCATATAGATTGTATGAGAAATGTTTTCATTCACGCAAATTTTATGAGCAATATAATTAATGACTTTTATTATTAAAACCATTATTGTTTCTTTATTACGACCATACATTTATTTTTTTTTTCTCCTTTTAACTTTTAGATATTCGACATTCAAAAATTTTTTTTACGAAAGAAAATTTATAGAAATATTATAAGAAACTACTGTAAAAATTTATTATATAAAGAATAAGGTAGTCGTTGAATCAAATTTGTTGATATACATTTACATTTACATACTAATTTTTATAGTTTATATAAATCAAAATATTATAATTGTATTCGTCGATTGATCTAGAACTTTTTGAATACCGAGTACTATCTATTCGATCTATTCGCTTTTATTTGAATACCGAGTACATATTGTTGGAGTCCCATTAATACTGACCCGATTGAATTGAAATAGACTTCAGGTATTATTTTGGATCAATAGATTGGGGAGAATGTTAGTAGATGGGGCTGTTATTGAGGCCACACAGTCTCTTATTCTCGACTTATCAACTTGACCTATAATTTAAGTAAGCGATTTACACATCCTAGATAGAGATAAATGCATAATTAAGATTTGCGGTAAATGGAAAATGCCAAGAAACTACGCAATACTATTCCTGTTAAACTTTTATATCCACCTCGTGCTTATCAACCAGTGATTAATGTATGAATCACATCACATCTTCTATTATCTGTCCCTCTTGAAGGCTTTTTTAAATCCCTTTTCACAATGATGGTACCATCAAAAAAAAAAAAAAATTATCCACGAAAATGTCAATTCGAAAGATCCCACTCCAAACATTGAAGGATTTTGTTTATTAAACAATGGAAGCTAGCTCAGTCTTCCCAGCTTCAAGCATTTTATAAATTTTTGAGTGTCAGGACTAGAAAAGAGATAAAGTGGAGGAGATACCAGTAATGAAAAATAAACCACTGAAGTTATTGGGCCTCAGACTTGATGGACTACTTCCAGAATCATCGGGCACAAAGCTTGATTGATCATGGCCATGTGCAAACCATTCATCTTCCATCCTTATAGCATTGCTATAGCCATGGATATGTAATGGACCAATGCTGAACCATTCTGGAAAACCCGCTTGGATGTTTAACCATATCAGCATATTATTTCATTAATTCGCAAAACTTTGAAGAGTAACTAGTTTGGTTTTGGAAAGAAGGAATACATACTGACAGATTCAACCCCACTGGAGGTAGTAGAACTGGCTCCAATCACGTTATAAAGGGCAGAATAGCTAGCAAGGAATATTTTCATGACTGATATTTCATCAATAATAGCAGAAATGCCACCATTCTTACTCCGCTTTGATAAAGCTTCGGCATTATCTTCTGCAGTTTTGTATACCTTAAGCCTGGAGTCCTGGAAATTTAAGTTGCTCATAGCTCCTAGAAATGAGCCAAATTGATACCCTATGTCGTTAACCTTTGAGATGGCCAAATGAATTTGTTGAACCGTCATCATAGAAGATAAAGTTGCTGTGTAGCTTTAGATCAATGCAAGCACAACAAATACCCATACGATCACTACAAACCCCGACAAGTTGCTCAATAGCTTTTCCACCGAGGATGTCAAATCATAAAAACATCGCATCGTAATTATTGTTTTCGTCGAGAAGTATAACTAATATCTATTCATATGGTTAGTCCAATCAAGTCAAAACACAAAACTTCTCACCGTTGTATGCCAGCTGTTAAAAAGAAGTTCAAATTGATCAATGTCCTTTCATTAATTTAACAACAAACAATTGAAAGGTGTTGGGTATCAACAGACCCCTTTTTTTTTTTTTTTTTTTTTTTTTCTGAAAGTAGCAGAACGGGTACTACATGAGAGTTGAGAAGGAATAGCAAAACATGACACGAACTTGCTGTGCCATCGAAATTCATTGTCAATCGGATGTTTAATTATCCACGTGACAAAGCCGGTCAAGACAAAGAAACCAGCAGCGGTTAGCCAATGATCCGTTTTAAGGGGCTTGAAGAAAATCCACACATTCTTCTTCTCCTCTATAGGCACTGTCATTTCAACACCCATTTCAGTGTGCGGCAATATGAAATCAACGTACAAAGTTCTGTTGGAAGTGACTATTGTATCTCCGACGACAGTATCAAATTTCTAGTTGATATTAAATATCATTAAAAGCTTTGCAGATATTAAATATATTGGAAGTAAATGAAAGTAATATTCCAAGATGTATTATTTGAGTTCCCATATAGAAGTACTGATTACTTCAAACATACCGGAGATAAACCTGATAGACAAGATCATTTTAAGATCCTACCATTTTTACCCTCATAGGGAATAAACTTGTAAGGTACCGCATATGTTAAATAATCAAGGGCAGACTTGAATAAGTCTACAGAAACCATTTACAGTTGTGGAATTGGATTGAGGACACGAACCACATTAACTAATTCTCTGAATCAGACTTTTACCAGAACTCCAATCCTTAACTTCTTACTACTACCTCCTGGAATGACCGCAGATCGTCCAGGCCATATAATGGCTTCAAGGTCATTTGGTTGAGGTGAATCCATTTTTTTGACATGTGAATTTATTTCTTTTGTAATCCCAGTAGTTGGAGTCCAAATCCTACTGTTCTTGAGCCACCTTTGCCTGTGCCAATCACATTTACGATTCCAAATTACCTTGGAACTAGTTTTCCCATTTATTAGTTGAATATCACCACCTAAACCACTGAACCAATTATCTTGTATCTTCTTATAAAATATCTAACTTTTTTTAGAAGACATTTATAAAATATCGAACCTTTTTTAGAAGATTAAGTGATCGGCAAACCCAATACGTTTACTGTCGTGCTCTTGACTATCAGAATTCTCAGTTCTCACCTTTGCTTCTGCTTTTGCTGGAGCCCAAACCGTATCATATGCAAGAATTCCATTGACAACTAATTCTGATACCTCAGCATTTGAATTATGATTGAACACCTTCATTTCCCACCTCAAGAGTGAAACTGTGGAGCTCCCTTGATGCTGGAATATAACGCTTGGAACCCAAACCCCCTTCCACGGACTCAAAAACTGAAGAATCCAGTGAATGCAGGAAATCCACAGTTGTCTCAGTTACAATCCAAGCATAACCTTTACCCATCATGCCTTTCTTAGAATTAAAGAATAGGTGACAAGTGAGAGAAAGTGACATGTGCACAACAAATACCTTGGTGTTCAAAGTAATGGGCACAGACAGATTTTCCACAATTTCATCATACGCAGACGAGGATGGAATGGCAACAATTTGAGAAATATGAATGCCATTCTTTTGCAAATATGAATGCCACTCTTTTGCAGGGAATTGTGAAAGAATTTGTTTCTTTTATTTCTGTGTATCCTTGATACAAAACCAACAGACATTTATACAACCGAATTGGAAAAAAGAAAAGCACACAATTGTAATCTACAGTTTACATATACATTTCTGACACACCTCAAGCCGGTGCGTATATGTCATAAGCATCTAATTTGATACAAATATATTTTAACCTTGAAGCGATTTTATAAAAATATTTCCTAGCTGATTATTTGATCCTACATGAGAGGTAATGATATTTCTAGATACAATCTTCTCACGTGTAAAATGACCATCGATCTCAATATACTTTGTTCTTTCATGAAAAACTGAGAAGAAATATGAAAAGTAACTCAATTACCACAAATAAGTTACATAGGTCCTTCACTACTTAACTAACTCACAATACTTACTGCATAGGAAATATCAAGCCGCATGATAGTAAGATAGTTAAATTTATCTACTAGTCTTCTATACCTCCCTGGATCTCTAATATGCTTCCCTGACCCTGCATAAGCTTGAGATTTAGATCTAAAAATGGTCTTGCATCAAGCATTCTTGTCTCTTATAATATGTAAAGAGTATATTTTCTCTATGAAATACAAATCTCATGATAAGATTGTACAACCTTGATGCCCAGAAAATATCCTACCCACCCATATCTTTGATCTGAAAATGATTATGTAAACATTTTTTTAGATCAATTATGCCCCTTGAATCATCCCCAATGATAACTATATCATCCATATCCACAACTCGATAAACACATTCACCTAAAGAATAACGATAAAAGACCGACTGGTTAGCCTCACATCTAGTCATGTCAAAGTTAAAAAGTCCAAAGTAGGCACGTGGAGAGTCTTAAGACAGTAAAATGACTTTCTTAACATGTAAACTAAGTGGAACTCACTTTGGGCAACAAAATCAAGTGATTGCTCTATATGAACCTGCTCAGACAAATCACCATAAAGGAAAGCATTTTTCATGTCTAATTGATGTAAAGACCAATGACGAATGGCTGCAATAGAAAGAAATAATCGTATTAAATCAATCTTGGCTATTAGTGAGAACGTATTGCCATAATCCAGTCCAAAATTTTAAGTATATCCCTTAGCAACAAGACAAGCCTTAAGTTGATTCATTGAACCATCAAGCCCCACTTTCACTGTATACACCCATCAACATCCTACTGTAGACTTTCCTGGAAGTTAAGGGACAAATTCTCAAGTTTCAACACTATCTAAGGCACTCATCTCCTCACTCATTGTTTAACACCATGTCAGATTAAATAAAACCTCTATAACAATGCTAAAAATAAAGACAGAAGGCAAAGAAGAAACAAAAGCTTGATAACCAACAGATAAGCGATGATAACTAAAGAAATTATAAATAGAATGAGAATTATAAGTGATAAGGGTGCTACGAAGAAGGTTAGACTTAACCTGATTTCGACTGAGGATCTGAAGGCATAGAAGAAGAAGGCACAGTACCAGGGTCCATAAATGGAGTAAAAGGACTGTCTGCTAAAAACTCTACAATAGGTGGCATAGTGTTTGGGCAAGGAAGACGATGGTAAACTTGTAATGGTATAGGAGATACAAAAAGACTTGGAAAAACCATCATTGAGAGTGTAGACTTAGGAGGGCTAGAGGATGGTATAGGCAAAAAAGGCATAGGCAAAATTTGATGCACATCATATGAACAAGATGAGGACATGAAAAAAATGAGTAAACTCAAAGAATGATACATCAGCTAACATAAAATATCGATCTAACTCAAAACAATAACACTTATAATCCTTTTGAAGACAAGAATAACAAAAAAAGGACACATTTGTAAGAGTTGACCAATAACTTGTCCCCGACTAAGAGTGTGAGTATGAACAAAACATGTGGTGTGGAGGCAAAGGATGGAGTGACTTACTAGGAAATAAAATAGAATGAGAAATTTGACCCTTCAATACAATAGATGCCATCTGATTAATCAAAGACCAAGCTGTGAGGACTATGACATCCCCAAAACGAATAAGAACATGCATATCTAAAAGAAAAGTGAGTGCAATCTCTATTAAATATCAATTTTTACACTTTGTCACACCATTTTATTAAGGGAAATAAGGACAAGTGGTTTTGTATAAAATTCCTTTTAAGGGGTATAGGGACAAGTGGTATGGTAAAAAAAGGCATAGACAAAACTTGATGCACATGAAAAAAAAAAAAGAGTAGATTCAAAAAATGATACATCGGCTGACATACGTATTGATCTAACTCAGAAGAATAATACTTATAACCCTTTTAAAGATGGAAATACAAAAAAAATACATTTGAATAACTTGTTCCGACCAGAAGTGTGAACATGAACAAAACATGTGGTACAAGAATGTGTGGAGGCAAAGAATGAAGTGATTTATTAGAAAATAAATTAGAATATGAAATCTGACTCTTAATACTGTAGATGGTATCCGATTAATCAAACAGGCTGTGAGGACTGTGGCTACCCAAAAACGAACAGGAACATGGATGTCTAAAAGAAGAGTGAATGCAATCTTTATTAAATATCAATTTTTATGTTTTGCCACACCATTTTGTTAAGGAATATAGGGATAAATAGTTTGGTGTAAAATTCCTTTTAAGGCAAGAAAATATTGAAAGATACAGATGCGTATTCTTTTGCATTGTCGCTTTGGATAATGTTAACAGAAGTTCCTTTAAGAGAAAATTCCAAGTGCATCAAGAATAGTAATCTATGAATGTAAGAAAATAACAAAATCCCATTTTGTACACTGCTCAACTAATACCCCAAGTGTATGAATGGACAACGTGAAGTAGAGACATAGCTCATTTATTAATTCTACTTGGATATGGAATTTTAAAGTTTTTCCTAATTAACATGGATCACACTATAAGTTTAGAAAGATTCAAAAGTATTTTCTTCAATGTTGAGAGATGGGGATGACCCAAACACCAATCAAGTTGCAATAAAATGATAACAAAATGGTGGTGGATTGTTATTGCAACAAATAATACAAGCCATGAACCTCACATACTGTGCCAATTGTCTTTTGTGTACTTCAATCTTGTAGTACACAAGTATCAGAATAAAAAAAAGATAGTGTATTTAAGAGTGCTCAATAATTTATTCACAAATCAAAGATTAAAGGGTGAGTCAAGCACATAAAAAAAGGAATGTAAATAATAACCAAGATACAACTCTATGGTGTCAACAATTTGAATAGAGACTTTCATACCGTTAACTAAGATAATAAAGATAGATGTTTTTGGATATGTAAGATGAGTAAACAAAGACCGATTACCGAATATATGATCAATAGCAACTAAATCAAGAATCCATGATCCTATAGGATAAGAAGATCGGGTTAAATAGACAGTAATATAATTTCTATGTGTAAGAAAGCAATGGTTGAAGTGGATGTGGCATTAAAAACTCGAAACTTGAAAAATTCTACCTCTAATGTCCCAAAATTGACTAAATCACTTGATATAGTCTTACCAAAATTGCACCAATCGGTGACCAGTGACTAGAATTTGGAGAAAAAATTGATTCTAATTTGCGAATAACAAATCAAACAAAGAATAAATTTGACCCAAACCAAGCTAAACCGAACCCAAAATTGAACCAAAATTTGTTAGAATTGGAAACAAAAGTAATTCTAAATCAGATTGGGTTGATTGAACCAAACTGATTTGACTGAACTGAACTGGATTTACTTAACTAAACCAAGTTGACAACACTAAATTAAGCTGACTGAACTAAACTAAAATATGACCTAAACCTACTAGACCAGACCAGAATAGACCATGACCCTAAGTTTGACCAAAACCTTCAACGACGGCAGAATACGATGGCAAATATGGCTGTGATGGTACAAATTTGTTTGCCAACACCATCTCAACTGAATGACAGTCTCCGATTGATGGAAGGCAACAGTTGATGGTAGTTAGGGTTTCACGATACTCAGCAAGTTTCAAACAGCTTTGATTGGCATTTTTGATAGCTTTTCTGATGAAGAATCTCAGGGTTTGGTCTCCGTCCTCCTCTAAGCGAATTAGTGATTTCAATAGTGGGATGGTGGCAAATGACAGTGGTGAGAGCAACAAAAGACTGGTGACTAGGGTTAGGAAAAACAGGAAATGAAAAAAATGCCCTTGGAGCTCTGATACCAAATAAAAACTCTGCTTCTTTTATTTTTGTATATCCTTGATAAAAAACCAACACATATATACAACTGAATTGGAAACAAAAACGGAAAACAAACGATTGTAATCAACAATTTACAAATACATTTCTAACAGGAATCAACATATTATGAAAGATATCTCCCGCGCAAGCATTATCCTCATATATGAATAGGAATCAACATATAATGAATGATATCTCCCCCAGAATAACATCAGTAATGGCTTTGGTTTGAGAAACTTCATCTTGATAAATTTGTATAGAAGATGAGTAGTGGGACAAGTTCACAGAAGGGGCATTTGAAAAGTCAGAAATGATAGGAATTTTAGCTCTGGATTTTATTTCTGCAACATTTGTCTCCCAGCTGATAATTCTGTGCTATGATTCCCAGCAATTCTATATTTTGCATGAGATTCAAGGCTGCACTTGGAAATAGATGATTCTTTAATCTCATGAGTACACATAATTGCAGGATTAGAGGTATCAAGGGATAGGTATATGTAACTTGATTAAACTATTTTTTAATTCTTGTTTCTGCAAACCCTATTGTATCAGTTCTAACTTCTAAGGTTATAATAAGTAAATAAATAAAAATGAATTCAAAACACATTCTATAGTTCAACTAAATGATTCCATAAGTATCATTCTATTCAAGACTTTAAACTTCTTTGACATAATATGCAAGTATTAATCCAAAACAAGAAGTTAAAATATGAGCACAAAACAACTTGAGGCAATTTCTTTTTCTTGTTCATTTTTTTAGTGGAGGCACTTATTTATAAATTTAAGAAAAAGACAACTAGGAGGCAATTGTTTTTTTAAATAGAAAAAAAAAAAAAAAAAAAGTGGTATAATATGAGTATCTGACCTTCAGAAAAGCACGAGAAGAGGATCTCCTTTAGAATCCCTTGAATGGAGAACTACCCTTGTTTGGTAGTGAGTATTTATAGCACAAAAATCAGAAAGTGACATGGAAATGCAGCTATAGCTGGTCTTCCCTGATCATGATTGCATATCAAAGATGACTGCAACATGTACTTCATCTACAGTTAAACTACGAATATTTTTAATTTCTCCATGTTCTCAACACAATGAACAGATGACAACAAACAAGATAAGGGATGAAAAAACGGCTTGCTCCTTCCTCTTCAACTCCATCGGCTCAATTAACTACTGTGTGTTATTTGTCATTCAGCTTCAACTTGAACATATTAGTATACATAATACAAGGTTCCTAATTATTAGAAACAACATAGCACTGTAGTACGTATATAAGATCATTATAAAACAAACAAAAGGTCTAGGAAGCAAATGCAACAGCACGCAGCTTTCAACACTCAATCTAGGAAAGAAGAAAAATCAAAAGAAGTTGGGATTTTACCTAGGTAAACAACTACGGATTATTGTCTGAAGGTTGCCAAACCATTAATTAATTGACATTGAAGTCAATAAATTAGCTTCCAGCAACTGGATGCAAATAAGCCGGCCACATCATAGAGTTTTGTCCTATCTAAATGTTCAGAAGGATGTTACTCTGTTTTTCCTTGGTATAAGCCATCCTAACAGGTCCTATTTCTTCACTTTAAATCACAACCACAATAGTAGAAAATTACATACGTTGAAAAAGAAACTACTATGCCTTTTGTTGAAGAAAGGAATGAAAATGACCAAATTTGGAGTATAAATGCAAAGTGACATCCAGTGAATAAAAAAAGTCAATGATGTATCTACTTAAAAAGCAAGCCACCAAAGATAAATAAATTTACATGAGTTTAAGAAAATACTTGAATAAATGAATGAATGAAATGAAGAAAACTTCAAAGTAACATCTTAAAGCAACAATGTTTAATTGTCAAATGACAGGAATGAAAAAGGAGACAAAATAAAAGCGTAAGCAACCGAGTGAATTTTGGACACCCAACGGCCTGGCAAGAAAAGAGTATATAAATCACGACGAAATTAGGGTAAAACTTTGAACTTCAACTACCAAACTTATTTGTTGAAAGGAGCAATTCTAAAATCAAAGATAGAAAGTACAACCATTTCGACTACTTTTTGGTCATCAAACAGCCACTTACTTTGCTGCCCCTTGTCTCAAGCAAATGATCAAACATCTTTTCAGAAAAGCAAGCTCCAAGGTAATGCTATGACAAAATTAAGAATGCATTTCAAACCGAAAACAGCATTTTCAATTAAATCTGGCATCCCTATTTGTCAAAGTAAGAAACAAATATGGAGCTAACACCACCTTGGAACTCAAAAGCCGAGTGTATATAACTAACAGGAAATCCAAAGACTAACCATGTTCTAACTTCCAAGTAACCAATTGGAATAATTCGATGGGCACAACAGCCAATAGATTTTTCGCACCATTACAACTTACACAATTGCATAACAACCATCATCATCTCGTCAAAAGCAATTTTTTATCAATAAATTGTATGAAAAAGAACAATAACATTCATAGTAAAAAAATGCACATACTTATTTGCTAAAGAAAGGCAGAACGCTGGTAAGAGTGAAAATTTCAAATACAAAATTAAATTGACATTTAAAAAGAAAAGAAAGAAAGTATGCTAAGTGCAAAAAGGTTAATTATCAAATTTCAAAGATAAGAAACTCAATCTATTTCTTGACAAAGAAAATTTTCCATTAAAAATTAATCGAAATTAATTTGCAAAAAATGGAATGAAAATGAATCAAAAGTCACTCCTAGTACAAATATAAAACATTACTTCTTCGCTTCGAGCAACTAATGACACGATCTTTTGGCACCAACCAGAGGCTTCCATCAGAAAAAAGCGACCCCCTCCGCTGACGATACTTAATTGAGAGTCGGACCTAATCAGAAGCCCTTAAATCAAAATTTGAAAAATCCACACACATTAAACCAATACCAATCAGAAATCCGTTATCTACTCTGGACGGTAACCTTAACTAGAAAACCCCATTTCGTTAGAAACTCGCAACCGCTGGAAAAGAACGCTTGGGAAAATGGGGGCCACTTTGGATTTTGAGATGGTTGCATGAATAATAGAAGGCCGTACATGGTATCCGATTTTTGAGATGAATGGATGATATCAGCCTGTAATATATTTTATTAACGGCAAGATATGTCTTCACATTCGGATTTTATTTTTGTGCTGTTTTTGGGGACGAGTTTCGGCTCAATGTAGCATTCAATCTTATTTGACTTTCATCTTGAAGACTTTATGAATGGGCCTGTATTGTGTTGAAATATCTGAAAAACTAAATATAAGTTGGGCTGAATATATTTGGTAAGGATGATCCAGGGCCTACGTGATATACGTTGAGTCTACCATTGTGACCTTTATAAGGTGCCTATCAAATCTGCGCATGACCTGTTAAATTTTTTGAACTAGTGTATAAAATCAGTTATGTTATATTATTACTGTATGTTTCATATATATTTTTTCTGTTTATAAAATTATTTTATTTTAATAATAATAATAATAATATAACACTGTTATATCAATCTGTAATAAAAAGTTTGAATATAATGTACTATATATTTAAACGCTATATTTTATGCAACTAAAAAAATATATTTGTTTCATGGTTTGACATTTTCTCTTAACTTCATGACATAATATCTATATATCAATAGATAGTTGGCCAAGTTGCTTCTCTGTAAGTGCTTATTGCTCGCATCTTGTATTAAAAAATGATATTTAATGGCGGTAGTGCCGCTCATTTCTTAGCTTTTCCTAGAAAATAAAATAGTTAATTAGATAAATTCCTCAAGTGTATGGGCTTTTTTCTTAATTATAAGAATTAATTGGAAAGTTTCATTACAAGACTTAAGTTATTGCATATGAAGATAAAGAAAAACAAGAACATAATAAGCTTGCTCTCTTCTGTAATCGTGTTCAGCTACAATTTCATTCCAATATCGTCAGCTCAACTCTATAAAACTTAAGTAACGTACTCAAAATTCATGTTGAAATAATTCTTGATATCAGATCGCAAGAGGTCAAGATAGTGCCGTTATCAACTTACTCATATTTTATAAATAGTTCAAGACATTATTTTGATAAGCGGGGCCCAATAATTTATTAAAAGTAGAATTTTAATATAAATATATTGTATTATAATTTTATATTATAAGATAAATAATAAAAAATAGTCTTAAATCTATAGAAGGCACATTATCAAACAACGTAAATCTCTAATATTACATATGATTTAATTGTGTTATTATTTTCACTGATTTGCATCCACATTTCCATTCTGATTTCTACAGTGGGCATGTTATTACCAAACAAGGGTTGTTCTTCACCAGGGATTCCAGAGGAAAGCCTTGCTTTATCTTCCGGTGAGGTTTCAATTTTCCTATACGAGTACATTTCCATGATCCTCAATTTTTTAATGCAAGTTTCATCTGTTTCATTACGTTCCCTAGCTAATTATTCTACCTCCATTCTTGAATAATTAATGTAGCTTTTGATCTTCTGGAAAAACCCAGAGTGAAAGCAATCATGGGGGGGCAAACATCAATGGAAGCCAAATTTTTGGCAGAGATGGGAGATAAAACTAAAGTCCCAGTAATGTAATTTTCTGCATTTACAACTTCATCTTCAGATAAGCATCCTTCCTTTGTTCCAATCTCACAAGATCAAATATCTGAAGCTATAGACATGGTTGCCATTTTTCAAGCATTCAAATGGAGGGATGTTGTAATTATACAAGAGGATAACGATGATTGGAGAGATTTCACCCCACATGTGGTTGATTCCTTGCAACAGAAAAACATTCATATTGCACACAAAATCTCAGTTTCAGTCTCCACCAAAGATGATAAGATAATTGAAAAGTTGAAAAAGCTCATGGGATTGCAGAGAAAGTTTTTCATTTTGCATATGCCACTTTTCATCGTATCTCGGGTTTTGGAGAAAGCAAATGATTTAGGAATGATAAGTGAATGGTATGCTTAGATTATGACAGTAAATACCATGAATCACTTTCATTCAGTAGGATCATTTATCTATGATTCAATGCAAGGAGTTATTGGTTTGAAATCCTATATTTCAGCTTCAAAGGAACTTCATAATTCTACTTCAAGATGGAGAAAGAAATTTCTTACGGAAGATAACAGGGAAGCAGAGGAATTAAGTCTAAATGCATTCTCTATATGGACATATGATGTTGTTTGGGGTCTAGCAAAAGCAGCTGAGAGGATGAGGCTTAAGTTATCATCAAGACATGGTTCAACAATGCTTCTCAAAGAAGTAATGCTATATAAATTCAAGGGTTTAAGTGGTGATTTCAGCCTTGTAAAGGGGAAATTAGCGGGAAATGCTTATGAGGTAGCGAATGTGATAGAAAGAGGGGAGAGAAGAGTGGGGTTTTGGACATGTGTTGGAAAATTCACTAGATAGATACATCATGGAAGACAACTATCTTCTTGTAGAGATCTTAAAGACATTATCTGGCCTGGAGGATCAACTACCATTCCCAAAAGTCACGTGATGCAAATGAGTGGTAAAAACTTATAATCGGTGTTCAACAAAATCCTGGCTTCCCCGAACCAGTGAATGTTAATCGCGATCTACAAACTAATGCAACAACTGTAACTGGATTCTGCCTAGATGCATTCAAAGCGGCAATTCATCTCCTGGAGTATGAAATTCGCCGAGTTTATACCATACCTGAAAGGCAGTGAAGCAAATGTAGTGTTCGAAGGCATTTCCTTTCAACCTCCGAGTCGTATTATTATATCATATTTTGCATTTGAACAAAACAGAATTTCTATGCTGCTGTTGGACATATGACAATGAACAGACCTTTGCACTTGCGCCAAAGGCCCAATTAACGCATATCATAGACTGATCCAACATAAATTCATGGGAAAAAGATAATTACTAAGGAGTTATCTCTCCACATTAATAGAAAAAGAGTGAGTCAATCTTAAGTAATAGCTAGAGGAAGGTTTTCAATTGTGATTCTTCCCCAGAATCATAGAGAATTTCAGTTATTTTTTTAGAGCGTGAAAAGTAAGGCAAATAAAACTGCTTATCAGTTATTTTTCTTTTCTAATAATGGTATTAGAGTTTTGTTAAAAATTGTTCCTGTTTTAATTTTAATAGCTTAGGTGGGATTAAGATTTTCGAAAACTAATCTATCCCAAAAGTCAAAAATATAAATTTTATTTGAAAATCGGTCAAAACAATTCTAAATTTCAAACTAAACTAGACTTAATAAGAAAAACTCAAATAAAATTAATTTTTAATTAATAAAAATATAGCAAATGTACCAAATACATATCAATTCTTCAAAATTTAATTGTCAACAAGTTTAACAAGAAATAAAACTCAAATTAGCCTGACTTCATATACTTTTATTATAAGACTGAATCAATTGAGCTAGTTTGATTTTTGAGATTTTAATTTTTTCTAAACCCTAACCATAATATTAAAGTTAATATTGTAAATGTTATTTATATTAAAATGATCACAAAACTAAGTTGTCTGTACCACAAAGGATAGATGTAAGATGATCTACTGTAAATTTTAGTAATAAAAAATAAAAAATTTATTTTTTGATCATACTAAAAGACTAGGTATTTCAAATATGTCAAGCATATGTTCAATAAGCGTCTTTTAATTTCTCTCTTTTACAATAACCTGCAAAAATATCAAGTCAACACAAGTAAAATACAATTACAATATCACAAACCACAATGAACATCACAAATTTACGAAGGGATCGACTTTTAATCTTTTATTAATTTAACAAAAAAAATATAAGATATTATCAAACTATCGATAAGTGTTATAAATTATAAAGCTCTCACACTTACTTAGTGATTGCTATTTTGGCTTGCAAGTTTATAAGTGTTCCACTCACTCACACTTGCTCTATCTATAAATGGGAAGATTTCAAAATTTTTTTGAGCTATTCTCAAGACCTCTTTTTATAGTG
>JAWDEX010000001.1:146353-186923 GCA_035221805.1 Trichilia hirta | reverse complement strand
TGAGAAAGACTAATAATTTGATTTTGAGTTATGGATCTCAAGAGTTGAGTATTCATAGATACTTAGATTTAGGCTTTTAATTTGATGTAGATGATCATAAATCTATATTAAGTTTTACGTTTTATATAATAAAGGAGCCATTAGTTAGAAGAATTTTAAGCAAACAATAACAATCGATTCTACTATAGAAGTTAAATATATTACTACTTCAAAAGTAGCTAAAAAGGTAATTTAGATGCAAAAGTTTATGTCTAAGCTTGGTGTAATTCCTAGCATGACTTATTTGATAATATATTATATAATAATACAGATGCTATTACACAAGCAAAAGAACTGAGAGCACACTAGGAATTTAAGCATATTTAGTGAAAGTATCATATTTTAATAGAGTTTATTAGTGCTTAAGACATTCTAATTCAAAAGACATCATCAGCTCATAATATAGCTAACCTTCTTACTAAAGTGATGATAATGAAGCGGCTAAACTAAAATCTTGATAAGATAGATACTATATATAATAGCAAATGGCTTTAGTACAAATAGGAGTTTATTAGTATAATATATCTTAAAATTATTAGTGTCATCGATTTTGAATATTTTATATTGAATTACTATGTATGATGTGCACTGTACATATTCATTAATAAAAAAAATTATTTTTGATTCAAATGTGTATGATACTTTCCCTTGTTATACATATTAATAATAGAGTATCCATATTAATAGCTCAGATAATATAGTTATCAAAATATTCCCTATATAAGCCATATTGACTGGGCATCAATGTTGTATAGTAAATATACTTAATATCTCTGATAAATATCATGAGATAATATTAGTGCAGGTAGCATGATAGTCATATTATTATGATATTAATGTGGATTAATAGTTAGTAAAACTATTTTTTGAACATAACCATGAATATGATGAATCATACGGATGTATATTATCAATGATTTATTGTATAATTTTACTATTGTAAGAAATGCTCCTCTGACCTAAGACATCAGTATCGTTATTCAGTATAAATTCATATGATTTATATGGTGTATAAATATAAGAATAATCATTTTTTATATAATAAATCAATTAGGTCATGTATTATTTATATCAAGATGCGAATGATTGTTAGTAAGAGATTCGTTAACTCAATATAAAGGATTTTGAGATTCTATTGACTCAAGCCGTATTTGAGTTCTTATTCAAATATTAGTAAATGCCTAAAAACAAAATTTTTGGATAAAGCATTTAATAGTTACATAAAAGAGTTTTATGGTAACTAGTTCAGAGCATAATGACCACTAATTTGAGCGAAAACTAAGTTTAGGGCTTTTGACTCTTGTGAACCCTAACTTAATAGGGATTAGACGAACAAAAAGTACTCATATAATACGTGCAACCTAGAGTAAAAAGTTCAATAAAGATTTTTTTTTATTGTAATTTAGGGATTATGGCATATTGTTAAATGTAAATCATAGTCAGTAAGTATTTAAATGATTCAAAACAAACTCAATGAGATTGTTTTTAATTTACGGCTAATATTATAATGAACCAAGAGCTCATAATCACAAACTTGTATTTATCCTTGTTATTAGAGAGATTACATATTGGTCGTAAGAGGGTTAAAACTCTTAGAGATAATATGAGCCGAAAAATATAAACAATTTACACATTAAATAGTTTAACGAGCACGAGAACTTTATAAAAGGGCTTAAATGTAATTTAAAGTAAAATACATTATTTCATATGTATATTAGATATAATATAAAAATTATATGTACTTGGTCAAAGGGATTTGACTAAGATTAGACAATTTTGTCCTTAAATGAGATTTTAGGGGCAAAATGATTATTTTTCTTTGACTATCAGTAAACTTGTTTGACAAGTTTTGGGACTTGATTGTCTTTAAAATAAAAGACTAGGGACAATTTTATAAAAGGAAAAAAACTATATAATGTGTCATTTTCTATTTTTCTTAAGGATTAAGCATTTTTATTTGAAAATTTGAAAAATTAATTTGCTCTCTCTCTCTAACGTTCGGCCAAGTAAAGGGAAGCCAAGGGTTTGATTTTCTCTGAAGACCTTAAGCTTTTAAGGTAAGTTTTCATCAATTAATGCTAAGACTTAATGTATTCCATTAAATTTATCATTAAACATGCTTAAATTATCTATTTTATGACATTTATTTCTAAAATCCTAATAAATTGTTTTTCAATGAAATACAATTTTCAACTTCTGCCATATTCCTCTACCTCTAGTAGTTATTTCTTCTATCACCTCCCTTAAAACTTTATCTGACAGTAAGAGAATTAAAGCAGTCCTAGCCTTCTTCTAAATTTCCTTGAGTTTCGATTGAGAAAGATCCTTTCCTTTGATTTTTACCTCTTTATCCTCTAATGCATTGTCCAATCCCTCGTACTCAAGAAGTGTGCTCATCTTAAGCTTCTAGATAGAAAAGTCATTTTCTCTATAAATTTATCAATAAATAATTTAGTTCAGACCATCATCCCTTCTTCAAGATTCTTCTCTTTGTTTTTTTTTTCAATCTTTCCCTAGTTTGATTTGTTTCTCAGTAGCTCTGGTATCACTTGATGAGCATTGATCTCTAACCTAACAAGAACAAATACCCCATACTAGCTCACTAAATCTAGCAACTTCTTGTTGAGTGTTTTCTTCTGTAGAAAAACAAAAGAATGAGTGATGAGCTAAGCATTAGCTGAAAGAAGATGAACAGGAGAACAAGAAACAAGACGAACAAAAGAATTTCTAGAGAGAAAATGATTTCTGAATTTTATTGATCAAAGACTAACTTGATTACATGATTAATTCTCTGCATAACAACCAGGCCTGAGTAGAAAAATAAAAAAAACAACTCCGTAACTGATTAATAACCCTTTCTTGTTAAAAGACATTTTTGCCCCTGACTTTCAACTATCAGTTTCTCTTTGATCCTCAACACCTTAATGCACTACCCTTGTTTATCTTTAGATCACAATTGAATACAAGTTTTGTTTTCAAGACTGTTGTTTTAGATTTGCAAAGCAATGAAGGATAAACCGACGAAGACAGCAATTTTAAAGAGTGAGTTTACATTAACAAGAACATCTAATTGTTTTAGGCTGATCATGGTTAAATTGTGTCTACTCAATTGATTTGGGGTTCACCTGAATCACAAAAAATAATATTAATATATAATTTGATACTATTATTGTGTCTATATATAATTTTGAAAGCATAAATTTTAATGAAGATGGTTCACTTTTTTCACTTAATTTTATATTTAAAATATCTATTTAAAGGGTAGTTCATAATTTTAACACCATTACAAATATTCATTTTTGCTTTTTCCATATCAACTACCAATGTCATGTTAACGTTTTCAAATATTATAAATTTATAATAATAGAATTATTATTGTAATAAAAGAAAGTAAAAGAATATAATATCAATAAATTAGTTTATAGAAATCAAATTTATATATTTAACATATATTATTTATATCGGTCACTTCAAAATTAATGTGAGAAAATGAGTATTATTATACTAAGTATTGGCTTTTGTTATCAATATGAATAAAAATAATTGTGAGTATTAGTTGGTTGAATGCTTATATTGGATAGAAACTTGAATTATTTTCTTATAATATTTAAAAGAAAAAAGAAATTAAACGAATAGCTTCTATTAAAAATATAAAAAATTCTAAATTGGATGTCACCGCTTGCCATGGTTGTCTGTGGGTCAAAAGCCCAAAGCCCATTGGGCTATCCTTAAGCCCACTGTGAATACTGCTATTGCGACAAACAATTTTACGTATGTTTGGTATAATTAATATTCATTTGATTTTGAAAGTAAAGTTATAAAATGTGCTAAGGAATTCTAATTTTTAGTAAATTCATGCATATTTTAATTAACGTTTAAAATTCTAAGTCGTTATCTTGCAGGAGTAACTGTAGACATAAAGTAAAAAATACCGAACATACTTTTAATTAGACTAATGATAGGTGACTCCAATAATAAAGTAAGTTTATTTATGCAATATGTCATAGAGTCTAGCTGATTACTCAGGGGCGATTAATTCCGTATACTTGTGGGACTCGATTGTTGTTGTTGCTGCCCTGGCTCTTCGTTGCAGCAAACATACCCATCAGAAATGGTGGTAAATAGAATATTACCAAAGACATACCAACCATTGCGCCCAGAATAGTTATCGATATTTCAGTATAAGCGCTCCCACAAGGCATCTTCCCGAGCCTTATCTGTATGAGGTTGGCCATGGACAACGCCAAAGAAACAATACCACCCACTGATGCAACAAATGACACTAACAACAATCTCTTTCTCCATTTAAATGACAGAAACATATGTAAAACTTGTACGAAGAACTCGAGGTTGTCCTCGATCTTATTAAAGTTTATTAAGACTTTGAGTGATTTTGCTGCCGGGCTCGATATCAGGAAGAAACCAAAAGATAAGACTTCGTAGAAGATCAATCTCTTGGCAATAACCGGTTCTGGATCGCATTCGGGTCGTTCTTCAAGACTGTGTTCGTTTGGATTTGCAAACGATAAACCAATGAACATAGCCATGGTGAAGAGTGAGTTTACGGTAACAAGATCGTCCAGTGCATTTAAATGCACATGTGGAAGATCGTCCAATGCTTTGTTACCCTCATCTGGAGCCTTTTTCCTGAAAAGAGAAAAACAGTGATGATGTTAGATTCGTTTGAAAATGTAATGATTATCTAGCTAGTTCATATCTAAAATTTATATCCTTAACCTTAAAGGTTGTTCAAGTTCGTACCTGAACATGGGTAATGGGAATGTTGGCTCTTAATTTCTTTGACAGCAGGCTACGAGTGCTTAAGAAGATGAGTGGCTTCATCACTATTGCATCCACTTTTATATTGATCCGGGATGAATCGTGGCCATTCGATCTGTTTTCACGAGAAACACATGGAACTTTGTCTGTATTGAGACTCTTTAATTAATGAAGCAAATTCTTCTCGACCTCTAAATTTTCTTTCAAAAATTAATATGAACACACACATATATAATATATTTTTCTAATTTTTTTTTTGTATTCTAAATTTTTAGTTATAATTCTTAGTTATCTCTAGAGATCATGGTAGAGTGATTTAATTGTTATTTACTTTAGCCTTTTAGCCGAATTTGAACTTGGGAATGAGTAGGGTGGAGATATTATTATTAAAACAATTATTATTCTGAATTATTTTTTTAATTTTTAAATAAAATTAAAATATAATATAATATAAGAAATTAAATGTTTACAGATGATATATTGCGTCAATAATCAATAGAAAAAACAAAACAAAATCGATTTCTGTGAATCAACGATGTAGATGAATGAGATAATTATAAGTTTTGAAAATATCTGTTATATATCCAATAAAACTCCTCCAAGTGTTAAATTTTTGTGGTAAATGATTGACAAAGATGGCAAATGATCGTTTATTGTCAAAAGAATACAAGTTTTAGCCTATCTAGAAAACGAAAGCTCAGCATTATTCAAAACATATATATCTCGTCCATTCGTTAGTTATAGCAAAAGATTGTTATATATAATTCACTGCTTAATTTCAAATTAACAATAAAAAACTTTTTTGTATTCTTTCTCTATTTTAATCATATTATAATTTATACGATTAAAAACTAAACTAAATAGAATTAATGTTCATGATCTTTGAAGCTTGTGGTTGTTAAATCATTAGACTCACAGATCTTTATTCGTTAAAGTTAACAACTTAATATCAGTATTAGATCAAGTCTATAATTTGAAATTAAACAGTGAAGTATATATAACGATCTTTTGCTATAAATAATTGATAGATAAGATGCATAGATTTCGAACAATGCTAAGCTTGTGTTTATGTACATAAGCTAAAACTTTTATTCTTTTCAAAATAGCAATCATCAACTAATGATCATTTGTCATTTTTCTCTATCGAAATGAAACACGTTGAGCAGTTTCATTGGATATATATAACACATTTTTCAAAATTTATAATTATCTTATTCATCTGCTCGGTCGATTCACAGAAATCGATTTTTGCTTGTTTTATATTTTCATTAATTGTTGATATGAACTAGTGGCCACCAACTATTTCTTAAACATGGAAGATATGATAATGATATGAAGAATGGATAGAAATGCGATGAAATTTTACTTTTCTTAAAGGGTTTTAGCAATGGTTGTCTTGTATCTATATTTTTTAACTATTTGAATCTGCCAAAATTAATTTTTCACATCAAATTTTAAAAATATTATCAATTATAAATTTTTTTTTAAAAAAATCTAATTTATTAGAAAATGGATATCCGATGATCTATTAATTGTAAGATATAATAAAATTTTATGCCTTTTGAATTAAAAACTATGAATAAAACATTAAATTCCTCTTGAGATGATACTTCAAGATTCTCAAAGTCTATAGAGTAATCTTTTTTTGATAAAACATATTAAAATTATCTGTCGATCATAAAAATAATAATGTGCAATTTTTGTTTCATTTCACCAACTCTATGTGAGGTTTTTTTTAGTGATTTTGGCAACTTTTCACTTGTTATCTTATTGCAAATTTTAAAAATGGATATACTGCAATTTTTATTTAACAAAAACTCATCCAAATTCTTCATGATTTCGTCTTATTTAATAATGTTTAAGCTTTAGAGTTATTGGTAAATTTTGACTAGTTATCTTACTACAAATTTTAAAAACTAAATTATAGAAATCTTTTTTTGACAAAAATTTACCAGAATTCTTTGTAAACAACAAAAATAACCATGTATAAAATTAGTCTCATTTTATTAAATTTAGGTTAAATTTTTAGAGTTTCAGCAAGTTATCTTTCAAAGCTTAAATTAACTTATGAGAAATTGATAAAACTTTTGACAGCCCTAATTTTTTACATCATTTGACAGCCCTAATAAAAGATTATTATGTCCAGTATAACTTATCCAAATTTCATAAGTTTCTATACATAAAATATGGAAGTTGTAAATATCAAATTGTTAAGAGATCGGTTTTTCACATATTCAGATTTCATTGTAAGTAATTAAGATAATTTCAACCAAAATCATTACTCTAAAATCACACAAAAATTAAATATCCAATATTCATATATTTATAACATGTTATATATCTAGAATTTCATGCTTAAACTTCAACAAAATCAATAAGGAACCCAGTCGAAAATGGATCATTTGATTTTAGGAGACCTTATCAATAAAAGAACATGAAGAAACTTTATATTTACAGAATGAACTTGAAGAAATTAGACTTTTCAATTCATTAGCTTTAGTTCAAGTATAAAAAGAAATGATTTAATTACATTTTTTAGAAAAATCTCTTTGGCAGATTTACAATCAATTCTTAATAAGAATTTTTTTTATTCAATAAATCATCTTAAAATTTTATAATACATAAAACAATTGATAAATTTCTTATTTTAAGATCAAGACATATTCCTAAACGATATCTAGCTATAAACTCAATTTTTATATTGATAATTATTGTTTGAATATTTATCCATAACCTATATCTAAGGCATCTGCTTTTACTATCATAAAAGTATTGGGATTTGGAATAACTAAACAATAAAAACTCAAATTATTTGAGTATATTCCTCTTCCTCAAAATGTAGTTCCTTTTGTAATCTTTTATATAAAGACTCACATAATTTTTTAAGATTTAAAAAAAGTTCTACTACATAATTGAGGGATAATAAAAACTTTGCAATTGAGTTTTTGCTTTAATTTCATCAGCTAATTTAATAATTAAAGTTAAATAGTTTGCTTTTCTCTCATTTGAAAAGAAGAGAATTCTTGGTAAAAAGCAAAGGTGATTTTGAGAGGAAATACTATTTGTAAAATTCTTTGAAATTTCTTACAAGTTTGTAATCGACTCCTATAAAAATTTTTAAATAAGTTTATATACAAGGATGTTTTATTCATCTACTTAATTTTCTGTACGACTATGTTAAAAATGAAGCAAAGTATTCAGTGTGATACAGAAAATCAAACAGATCAATAAACTCACCTGTGGATATTTCGGGCATTAGAGCAATATAGTTCACAAATATTCCTACTGTTTGACTCAAACTATATTAATCTGTCCTCTTTTTCTCTTTATGACTTGACATTATACTAATTCTTACGTAAAATTTATCATTGAGTTGATGATCATGACATTGATACCCTTATTTAAGTAAAATTTGTTGGCACCCGGAAGTTAATTGAAAATTTTAGAAGATAAAAGACTGGAATTAGTGAACCCTCAAATAAGGTTAGCTTGGAGGTATAAAAATATATGCTCAGAATATGTCTGACCAGATATAAGGTAACGCATTCTGTTTAACAACTTGCAATGTTGAAACAAATCAAATGTGATTTTTGGGTTGGTCAAGTAATTTCAAATTTCAACCAACGATTTACTTGTTATGTTACTACACAGCGATTGAATGACCATCAAGCAGTTGATTCTTTGGTGGGTTGAGATCGTCAGTCTTCAAGATGATTTGCATACAGCTACAATTTAGAATTTTCAGGGTATTCTGTCATCATATATGGAATTTAGTGACTCCTTTTTCATTCATTCTTCACCGACGTGGAAGCGATAGAGTACTGCAAGTTGCAAGAAAGGAATGCTAAAAGTCGAGAAAATAATTGCTTGTAAGGAATCTTTGACTGAACCAACAAATTATGAACAAGGCTTCGAAAATGAGTCCAAAGAGAACTCCCAACGGAGTTTGTCTTCTATTGGGTTTAGCATTCAATGCAACAAAGAATAAGAAACTGCTAATCCAGAATCCAGCTTTCTACAATGAACAGGTAGTTGCAATTTGGAAGCATTAAGGAAGAATGTAAAAGTCTGCAATCTATATGACCTCATCAGACAACGAGAAATTGTTCTACTAATACAAATTGAAACAATGACAGCAAGTAATTGTTGGGGTGTGAAATGTTCTAACATTCTCTGGGAGGTAAAATGAACCGAATTGGTTGTGAATGGGATGCCAAGTGGAAAGCTGTTTCCTCCCCTCAAAGAATATGTCCTAATGCAGTACAGTTTGAACTTTGAAGGCAGAATACAGAATATTGGCATTTTGAAACTGTGAGAGATTTGGTATTTTGAAATACCATATACCTTCACAACAATGCAAATTTGCTGATGGAGAGTAATCTGCACTGCATTTGATTCTTACAGGTCTAGCAAACAAGTTTAGCATCTAAATTTAGGCCGATATCCTTGCTCAATAAATATTTGAAGATCCATTTCATTATACACATCACTACTCCTAATACCGCAAAACCACCTATTACTCCATCAAATCAACTTCCAACCAAATAGAATTAGCTACCAATTTAGACAAGGCCGGTTCACTACATATTTAAGCGTCCAAATTCAATCAAGAGAATTCCCAACTAAGACAATGCATCAGTTTCCACATTAGTGAATTACAATTCAAATGCAATGTTGGTATTGCGCTACAAGTCCAATTGCATCCAACAACTACTGAACAGAGACGATGAACAAATCTCAGCCAAATTTCAATTACTAAGATCATGAGAAATTTCTCACACAAAACGTTACTAATCTTTATGATTGCAATGCAATACACATACATTGACACAACTTGCCCAAATTTTAGCGCCAAAATGCATAAATAGAAGTGGAAATGTAAACCAACAGAGCAGAAGAAACCAAAACAACCAATGCAGCAGTAGCATGAACAGCAGATTTGCTTCCACAAGACAGCATTCCCAACCGGATCTCAATAACATTGATAATTGAAAGCATCAAAAACACGCAGCCCATCACCGAACCAATAGCTGAACCCATCATACCAAACCTCAAAACCGTTAAATTAATGTGGGCCCGAAACGCTTCATCAACATCTTTGCTGTTAATCAAATTAATGGCGAGTTTTAAACCCTGAGCAACTAAAGACGAGAACAAAAAGAAACTGAACGAGACAACCTCAAAAACCAAGAGTTTTTTGGCTACATCGACACCAGCGTCGCAAGCGTCCGGATTCTCCAGGCTGTGTTGGCCCGGAGTTGTTAAAGAAAGCCCGACAAAGACAGCAATTGTGAAGAGAGAGTTGACGTTAACGATTCCATCCAAGGCGGTAACATGGACGCTAGTGGTCGACGAAGAGGAAGATGAACTGATTCTTCTTGTTGTGTTGCTGTAATCATCTTTTGGGTACTCATCAGATCTGTGCAAGAACGGAGAAACTAAGTCAGAAAAAAGAAAATACGAGCTTAAAGGGAATAAAGAAAAAAGAAGAAGCATACTCAGCCATAGCTGTTTAAGGGTTTGATGTCGAGAGAATCGGTGACTTGAGAAATGAACTGTCCTTTTAGTTGTTTATTGCTTTTAAAGTCGGATTCTTTTAAATAATGGAGGAGAGAAAGAGAGAGATGCTTTGCTTTCTGGGTTTACATCATTTAGGTGGATACGAGAAAAGACACGAGAGTTTGGAATGGCTTGCTTCTGAGAAGATCACTGTCGTAAGATTGGATTGGATTGGATTTTAAGGACACGACATCAAGTGTAATGACTAGAATGCCCTTTAGTAGGGTGGACCAGTAATGTTTGTACGGCGCGTTTGGGTCCAGAAATATATTTATAAAGATTTCGTCGAAATTGACTTTCTTGAAGTGATCCAACGGCAGGAAAAACCTGAACGGCTGAACTCGAATCTGGAAAGCTTGATTTAACAAATTTCGAATGGCTACAAGTCAAAACTCGAACCCAAATGGAAAACACATCAAGAATCAAGAAAAGAGCTGTCTATTATTGCAAATTTCATTTCTCTTCCTCAGATGAAACATGCCGGATCCGAGAGAAGCAATGTCATTTTCAAAAGGGTCCATTAACAAATCACTACCATATTCCAGGAGCTTTCAATTCATCACTTAGTATCATTGAGAATCTAGGACCCATGCAAATTTTGTACTAGTCGTCACTTTTTTATTTAAAAATAATTCTTGAATTCTTTTCACCACGAGGAAAATGATTCCTTGATATGCAGGAAAATGTGAGAATCTGAGATGGAAAACAGAGGAAGATGGATTCTGTCAATAACAACCAAATTATGTACAATGTACGTGACAAAGTTCCAGAGATTAGAAAGTGAATGGAAAGCGTTAGACTGATAATTAGGAATCGGAAAGAATGGCAGATCACAGAATGAATCTACATGCTAAGACTATTTACAATATTCTCTTATAATTTATAGTTCTTCATCCTCAGTTTCTTCCGCGTCCTTGACATTCTCAATTATGTTCTGTATGCTTTTTGTAAGATGATCAGTATGTTACTCTACATTTTTCAAAACCATAGCTAGTTGTTACCGGCACTCTGCCAACTGTTGATTTGCACGATGTAGGTCTGCAGATAGCTCCCGGATTTTCTTATCCTTTTCATCCTATAAAGACAAGTTTTATTACAAAAACAGATTTATATAAGAAAATTTCATAAATTTCAACTTCTATGAAAGCCGCATTTGATACTGAGAATTTTCTTTTAAAAAATGTCTCAAGAAAAGTTCTACTTCAACATCAGCACTTGCTGTTATAATTAAGTCACTGGGTGAAACCATAATTTGGCAGCCAAAAAATAAATTGTCATAATGAGACCTTAGGAAAACGAAAAAAAGGAATAAAAATAGCAGTTGTATGCTGACCAGGCTCTTGAACTAAATCATCACTTGATGCTAGACAGCGAAAGGGATAAACTGTTGTTTTCCATTTTTGGTTAGATGAAAAATAGAAACACACTATTTGATCAGTGAAATCTTATACAGATCAGGAATTTCTACATTCATACAAAACCAACTATTCAACATTTCTCTGCTTCAGAAAAAACAATAGCATGAAGCTCTTGAGCTATTTACTATGGCTTCCTCAACCCAACCAGCTCAAATAATAATGTTTCTCTAAAAACGTGATAGTTATTATAACAAATCTATTGATTATAAGAAAAATGATAAAACTTAAGATCCCAATCAAGCAGCTGATTATAAAATAACAGTATTGTAAAAGGCTTCAACAAATTAAGCAACTAATGGAAGCCATCGGTGCTAAACTTCTTTCTAAATGGTTTGTTCATTAACTAATATTTCATACATGAAATAAAGCTTCTTGTGACTTTATGCATACACACAACACACATGGTTAAAACCCTAGTAAAAGTAGAACAATGATCAATATAATAGTGTTGGTCAAATCAACATGAAATTATGCGTAACAAAAAGTTCTAGCCATCTAAGAGAAACTAAAGTGGTGAACTAATTGTGGTCAGGCTAGAACTGTAATCCGACAACCCTTGCCAGCTGGAATTCCAAGAGGATGGCTATGCTCTGTCTCAAGTTTTGTAACAACCCATACACCTGACTTCTCCTTCCTCACCATTATCATTGCCTTCCAACCCTCCCTAGTAATCTCCCTAGGCCTCGTCACCTCAAGTCTTTTAGTCTTCTTGTTATTTACGCGAAACCCTTCCTTATTACAAAGAAACCGACGACTTACAATTGACCCATCACGACACAAATGATGACAATTACCAACCCGGATAATAAATCCAAGACACTTAGCATATGCGTCATAGAACACCATGGCAGCCTCTTCAGATTCAAACTCCATTCCTATATAAGGATCCATCCACTTCATTTACAATCAACTCTCTTCCATCATAGAAATCAATCATTTCTCCACCTTCATTCATACAAATGTCCGGTCCAACTGTATTTTCTATCATCTTGTCGTCTATGTCAGTTTTCGACACTATTTCAGCAGAATCAGAAATCACTCCATAATCCCCATTCAGAAAAGCTGCGAAATTCACTGTTCCAAGCAAATATAAAGTTAATCATGTTCCATCCCAACTAAATTCATAAATTAAAATAATGATAAGACACATATTCTTAGCAAAGTCTCTACCCATGTAAGTACTTCCTAAAATATCCTGAGAAGAAAAAATATCAAATGTTACTCTTAACTCAACACAACTAAGCCTCAATGACAAACTAGACGGAAACAATTTCAATCCTCTTTCTCCATTTTTCGGAATCAAAACAATATCCTCAGTGAATTATTTTAAGAATTAGCTCCTTTTACCATCCAAATTTAGGGGGACAAAAATTAAGAACCCATTTCAGGCCTTTCCAGAAAATTTCCAACTTTCTACCAAAACCAACTCCTACTATGTATGGCCGTCTCATATGTCAAAATTAAGCATCTATTAGAGCATTTACTGACATTATTTCCAACTAAATCTTTGCATTCGCTTACTTAAACATGACAATACAACGAAACCAAGAAAGATGTCATAGCCCACAATTTAAGTTGCCCTTTTCACTGCTTTTGATTCAGCTTTTGAGCAACGAAAAATCCCCCCATTGATTCGATTCAAGATTCAGACAGAGCGAAAGAAAAAAAGAGATTAAAAAAAAATAAATAAATAAAGCGAATCCGAGAGGTTTTAATACAGTTCTCCAAATTCCTATAATTTTCGGCTATACAGCTAGTGATTCTCAAAAACAGCTTTCAGATTCTGAAGCAAGATAAGAAATAAATAAAACACAAAGAACGAGAACATAAAAGTAGACTTACTTGCTTCTTTTCTCGTATTGACGAGTGACAAAGCTATGATTTCTCACTCTGCTGTTCTTGGTTAGTTGTTCTGATACGTTTAACATACTTTCTGGGTTCGCGCAAAAAATAGCTTCTACGGTTTCGATTAAGTCTTACGCGGGACCCGCCGTTCTTTTTTAAATATAATTATATATATCTAAAAATCAATAAAAAAAAAAATTTGTTTGCTAAATAGTATTTCTATTTTACTGAATTTAAATTAAAAAATTATCTAAAATTTTTTTTAAAATATAAAAAAATAAAATAAAGACAATATTAAGAATAATTGAGTCCATTTGAGATATAATTGGCTGAAAAATTAAGAAATAAACTGTTGAGGTCAAAAGAATAAATGAACCCGGTCATAGTGGATAGGTGTGATAATTATGTACAATAGCATAAATGATAATTCTCACTACAAAATCCAATTTATTTTTAAAAATTTTTTGAAGTCACTATTTATTTATAATAATCAAAGATATTTTATTTAAAAAAAAAAAAGAAAAAAGAAAACTAAGAAAAAACTCCTCCATTTTGAATGACGTACGGAGAAATTAAGGATTTTTATATCACATTTACCAATAGTCCCCACATGAACAATTCCCATTTTCAAAATGATGGAATCTGTTGCGATCCCTCATTACAATTTTTCTCTTTGTAATCTTAGCAATGAGCTTGATCATTGAGTGACAATCATTACATACCCTTAAATTTTTCACAACCCTTATAGTAGTGTATGGTTTAGTTGAGATTAAACCATAGCATAAAGCAAGCTTCTCACTGTGTATTGTTAATGCCCATTCTTTCTCCTGATCTCCAATATCATGCAGCACTACTTCTTTTGATGGAGAGTATCCTTCCAATCTCAGTATTTGGTTCAATTCTTCTAACTTCTTGTAGATTTCTTCTCTTTGTGGGTGTTTGATGTCTCCCAAAATGAACTCATGAATTTCGTTATGCACTTCAATGGAACTGCAACCTGGCTCCTTCTGGATTCCTGCATCCTTCATCTTTGCCCTTATTTCTACAGCTTCTTTCCATTTTCCTGATGAAGCATATGCATTTGATAGAAGAATATAAGTTCCAGAATCTTCATTTCCACAATCCAGCAATCTTTTCGCAATCTTTTCTCCTAGCTTGAGGTTTCCATGGATTTTACAAGCGCTTAGCAAAGTCCCCAGCATAATGTGATCTGGTTCTATGTTCATCCTTCTGATAAAGTCATAAGCCTCTGCAGGACGACCTACACGACCAAGAAGATCAACAATACATCCATAGTGCTCAATCCGCGGTTCAATTCCATAATCTCTGGCCATAGAATGAAAGATCTCGAATCCCAAATCAACCAAACCTCCATGACTACAAGCATTCAACACTCCAACAAAAGTAACATTGCTTGGCCTAAGCCCTTGGCTTATCATTTCCCGAAACATCTCAACAGCTTCAGTGCTCCTCCCATGCATAGCAAGCCCTTTAATTATTGAATTATAAGTGACGACATTTCTCCCTTTCACCCCCTTATAAACTCGTAAGGCCTCTTCAATATCACCACATCGTGAATACATATTGATCAAAGCACCACTAACAATATGATTGAGATTAATTTGATACTTTTCCGAATATGAATGAACCCATCTTCCAAGCTCTAAGGCTCCCAATTGCGAACAGGCGGACAAAACACAAACAATTGTGACTTCATTTGGAGTCACATTGTCCCTTTGCATTTCCCTAAACATTTCCAAAGCTCTACTCATCTCCCCATTCCTAACCAGCCCATCAATCATTGCAGTCCAACAAACAGCATCCTTAACCTTAACCCGATTAAAAACATCAAACGCATTCTCTATCAGTCCATGTTCAACAAAACAAGTTATCATCACCGTTGATGCAACGATATCATTACATTCAGGCATTTCGTCAAAAATTTGTAGTGCATCTTTAGACTCACTCCATTTCCCATAAAACTCCATGAGTTTTAACCTTACCGATCTGTTAGACCTTAACCCTAGTTTCAAAACCTGGCCATGAATTCCTCTACCCTCTCTCAGAGCCAACAGAAACCCGCAAGCCTTTAAGGCTGAAGTGATGGCATAGTTATCAGGCACGATTGATTCGTTAACCATTTGACAGTATACACAAATCGCATCAGAATAATAACCATATGACACAAACCCATCAATGAGAGCAGTGTAAAGGTAGACATTTGGTTTATGGGTGTGTCGAAAAATCTTGAAAGCATAGTCAATGAGCTTAAAGTTCGAAGAAACGCGAATAAGCTCAAAGACGATAAATCGGTCTTGTTCAAAGCCATTTTTTATGATCTTCGCATGTATTGATTGGATTTGATTTATTTGTCTGCAATTTTGTAGCAATGAGATGGTTTGCTTTCTGTCCGGTGAATACTTTGATTTGGGTACTGTATTTGGCGAGTAAACCAAGGGTCCCGCCAGGGCTAGCGTGTAATTAACCATTGGCGACTAAATAGCAAGCAGCAAACCGTACGCTTTTAGAACTTGATTATAAGCCGCACGCACGACTTGTTTCTTGAAATCGTGCAAAACTAAACCTTCGCTTCATCTCTTCACAGTAAAAACTCCCGTCCGACTAACGTTTTACAGTCTGTTGCATCTTCATCTCTTTTCCCTGAAATTTCAGGAATTATATGCTAAGGTCAAGTTTCGTTTCGAACCAACCCATTATTGCCAATATTTTCTTGACGAATGGTAGTTAAAACATTAAGAAATGCTTTTCATGCTATCTATCGAACACGGAGAAGTAGACTTAATTTTACTGTATAATAAGTATGAAGAATGCAATCAATTCATTACTCTAAATTTCAAGTTTAGTTTTGCAATACAAAGGATTGGATGATTCATTTGAAACATCCTAGGTCACATATAACACCTCGAATCAGGCCTAAAAGTATTATATTATGAGTATTATTTGAATGTGTATCACAAAGTGAAACATAAGGCCATCATAAAAAGCTGAAAAGAAAGTCTCTTATGAAAGCAAAGGGTGTATGTATATCCACTAGACAAAAGCCCATTTGATTTTTAAAAAAAATCCCAAAAGTGTTGCTGAGCCAAAACATCGATGGGAACTGAGCAAAAGAGCAATGCAAAGCAAGAGATAGTGATGCTTGCTTGATTCGTAACTCTTAACCTCAGCAAACCGGGTTCGCACATAGACTTTACCAAGAAGGTACCTGTGTAGAAACATGTCCATATGGCAATCAATAATATGCGTAGCTTAATGTGATACGCCCCAACACAGCCACACACCTTCCTGTGTGATTATACCCAGCATACGCTACAATTTCAAGCAGTGGTTCCTCCCCACCTCCACGTGAAAGCAATGACACCTTCAACAGCATCACTTTGAGAAACCAAGCCACTATTCCTTTCATAAACTACCAATTTAAGGCTTCTAGAGTGAACTGGGATTCATTGGAACCAAAATTATCACATACTTTATATCAATACCAAAGACCAAAAATGTAAAAAAGGAACCATGGAAGGCAGAATTTGATAAGACTTGACCATAATGACTTAATACCAAAAGTTACTTCCCAGAAAGACTCAAGGAGATGCCAGAAAGAAAAAAGTTGGTGGCCAATGCCATGATTGGAATGTATAAATCTGGAGCATTTATTGTCATTTATCAGAGGTTTCTACAGAGCCAGCCTCCAAAAGGTTTTGTTATCCGTGTCTAGTGTCCATAAACCAAAGAAGGAAGAAAAATAAAACTGCTCTTCAGCACATCAACTTGATTTATATGTACATATATGGGAGTAGTTGAGCTTATATTTACCCTATGCAGAAATGGAAACCAAATGATTTACTTTGCTTCTCAAATAATGGTGACTCACTTGGAAGTAGTGTTGAGGATCAGAAAAGTACTTATTTCTGTTCATTGGGAAAACAAAGAAAAGAATCCCATAAGATTTTTTTTATCTCGGTAGCATTCTATCTACCGTCCTTAACATTCAACTTACATTGCTTTGAACAAAATCATAGCCTGAACCAAAAATTCTCTCTCCATACGTTATCAATCCTCCTTGAATAAGTCCAGAACTAGCAACATAAACGGCATTACCAAACAGATTGGGTGGGATGTTTGATGGTGGTCTCGAACTGCAGGTTGGATCCCAACACACAGAATCAATAGCAGCGGTATACTTCTATAACACAAGCGTTCCAATAAAAAGAAATTATGTCACAAATAAAATGGAAAAAATAATATTAGCTGCATAAAGAAAACATAATTTCTTAACAATAAAAGTATTCTTAGCGTTTGAGTATGTCTACTAGTTTCAGAAGGAACTGTAATAAATCTTTTATTCCAATATCAAATGAAGTCAGCATGCTTGCTTTTAGATTTTGTCTCATATCTTCCACTACAGTCAAAGGGATTACACTTTTGCCTAAAAGTACAAACTTCAGGGATGAAAATTAGGTTAACACTTAATACAAGAGATAAATACAAACAAGATTACCAGTGCCATGGGTATAGGAACTCAAAGTTTAACTGTATTAAAATTATTTAGGGAAAAGATATAGATCACTGAACTTTCCATTTACCGGAGGGAAAAGTGTAAAAATTATATGTTTCAACCCAAATCTTTGAAGGAATAAGCAAAATGTGCAAAATAAGTTGGTTTGGTATTGCTCATTTCATTCGTTAGGCTAATTCAGCATACTAGATGCCACCAGCTTACTATCTCTCCATTTTGGCCGAAGATCTCAAATGAAGCCAGTGTGCTAGCTTTTAGATTTTTGGCTTGTATCTTTCCACTAAAGTCAAAGGGGTTATTACATTTCTACCTAGTGTCACAAACATCAGGTATGAAAAAGAAGTAATTAATTAAGTTAATAAAACACTTAAATACGAGAGATATGATTCACTGGTATGCCAACTCAAAGTCTATCAGTATTAAAATTATTTAGAGAGACAAGTAAAAGAACGCTGAAACTTACATTTACGGCAAAAAGATAAAAGTTAACTCTTTGAAACTAATCTTTGAAGGAATAAGCTAAAGAATTTGGCTTGATGTTCATTTCATTCATATGGCTAATTCACCATACTACATGCTGCCAACTTAATCCCTCAGTTTTAGCCGAATATGTGATAGATAAAATAAATAGAAACAAAAGCAAGAGCAATTTTCATCAAATGAAAAGAGAGTTAAACAACTGCGAAGAAAACCAACCTAAAATAGTCCATCTTATGCATTTTACAGATTCCACACAAAAATATATTATCTTATCATCAAGATTCAATATTTTTTTCATTTTCAGCACATCAACTTGATTTATATATACATATATGGAAGAAGTTGAGCTTGTGTTTACCCTGTGCAGAAACAAAATAATCTTCAGTTTGTTCCTCGCTTATAATGCTCACTCACTTGGAAGTAGTCTTGAGGATCAGAAAAGTACTTGCTTATCTGTTCATTTAGGGAATATGGAAAGGAATCACATAAGAATTTCTTTTTTGTTTTTTTTTTTGTCTTGGCAGCCTTCTGTTTCCTTTCCTTAACATTCAACACACATTGCAAACATTCTCTCTCCATATGTGCACAATCCTCCTTGAATTCCAGAACTAGCATCATAAAAGGTATTACCAAACAAATTGGATGGAGTATTTGAGGCTGGTCTTGGCACTCCAGGATTCAATCCTAGATTCTCATGCATCTCTCTATTAAGTAAAAGAAAAACATATTTAATTAATATTTACAGTTGAAGGATTCCACCACATAGAATCAATCGTAGAATAGCTCTATAGCACAAGCTGTTCCAATAAAAAGACAGCTACTTATTGTACTTGTAACAACAGATTAATTATGTAACAAATACAGGTCAAGAATTAATATTTGCTGCATAAAGGAAACATCAATATTCAAGAAATATTCTTGCTGTCTAAGTTTGCGTACAAGTTTCAAAAGTTAATGGAACAAATCTTTTACGTTGATGCCAAATGAAGTCAGCAGGCTAGCTTTTACAAGTCAGCATGCTAACAAATCTTCCCATTAATATCAAAGGGATTGAAACAGTTTCACCTAATCTTAAAATTTCACAAATGAAAAAAGAAGTAATTTATTAAGTCAAAACACTGGTATGGCTTCATCTGTATTAAAATTATTTCGAAAGACAAGTAATGGATCACTGAAATTTTAACAAAGTGTAAAAATTAACTCTTCAAAACCCTAACCTTTGAAGGAATAAGCAAATTTTGCAAAATGAGAAGTTGGCTTGATGTTGTTCATTTCATTCATAGGGCTAATTCAGTATACTACATGCTACTAACATAGTCTCTCAGTTTTAGCAGAAGATGCGATAGGTAAAACAAACTGAAACAAAAACAAGTGCAACTGTCATCGAACAACTGTGAAGAAAACGAAACTAGAACAGACCATCTTATGCATTTTGAAGATTCCACACAAAAATACATTATTTTATCATCAAGATCCATTTTTTTTTTTTGTCATTTTCAGTCCTGATTAGTGGTATTGTGAGAACCCATTATCAAACAAAATTTGTAATAAGAACTTAAATTATAGATTGGAATAAAGGGGAAAAAAAAGTAAATATTGTCCAAACCTGAAAGAAACGCTTGCTCCTTTTAATCAAATTCCCGGTAACAGTGGCGCGAGAGTTTTGCAATGCAGATCAATGATGGGTTCGTTTTCTTTCTCGTTGTGGCTTCAACCTGTCGCTCACCAAGTCAGAGTTTCCCATTTTGTGTGTATTTCCTAGAAAACCGACCCTCTAACCTCTTTTTCATAAAAATATATAATTTTTAATCTGATAATGTCGATAAACATTGAAAAAATTGTGATTTAAATTATAGAAAAAGATAATTTGTGTTAGCAATTAACAATGAATTTAATTATAAAATTTTATTAATTTTTAAAAACATTGATATTATTAAACTCCCCTAAAATTTTTTAAAAACTCCCATCAAAATACAATATCTTGATAATTGTATCTTTATGCTCATACATAAAAAAATATAAAAAAAAAAAAAAAATTTGCTTCTTAACTCTATTATTATTAAACCATGTTAAGTATATTATTTCAATTCTTAAATTTTTTTTATTAAATATATTTATTAAATGTTTAAAAATTTTCAAATTTATTATTGAAAAAGAAAATATTTATTCATTCAATTTAAAATTAAAAAAAGAAAAGAAAAGAAAAGATATTATAAATAAAAGTTAAAATGTAATAAAAGTAATAAGTCATACTTATAAGTATAAAAGTGTTTCCTTTATTTATAGTGACGACTCATGATACATTAAGCTTACAATTTAACCAACACTCTCAAATTTTTTGCTAATCTAAATAAAAATTAAACTACACATCCGTAATAACAAAACACAAAATATGTACTACAAAATTTACGAAAGTATTGATTTTCTAATTTTTTATTAAAAAAAAAAATACAATGCACAAAATAAAATTTCCCTTGTAAGAATTTTAGATCTGATTTTTTATCTCTTGCTTTAGATTTTTTTTCAAGTCTCTTTATATAATAATTATTTCCTAAAATCACTAGATAACTTTGCTTCTTGAATTAAGAATTCTTAACACATTGCAGCTTTTACACGTTGCTCTCCTACTCCGAATATAATTTTTCTCCAAGTCCGCCCCGCCGTGCACCGCCACATGGCTTTTCTTCTTAAAGTTGAATTTACCAGAAGCCCCCGACACTCGCCTAGCCCGCGTTTATATGCACGTGCTGCACCAACAGCACACAATAATCTCCCACAACCACGCATGAGCCGCTCCTTCGACGGCACATGTTTGCCAACAGCACATGTTTGTCACCTGCTACCCTCTACCTAAATTAGGCTTGGGTGTGACGCAACCCTAAAATTAAAATACTTATGACTTTTAATTAAATATTTTTTAATTTCTCTAAAAAATAGGAATTTAGTATTTCTAAAATCACTTTCAAAACTCACGTCTCAAAATACTTGTTTTATATCATCTCTTTTTTTTATAAAAATACAATATTGTTGTATTTGAGACATCACTTAGACAGAGTTATAACGATACATTCAACAAATATAATTATTTGAACCTTTTTATTGTAATTTTTAGTTATTTTATAAAAATAATTAATTTTTCTACTTTATAAATTGATAATTTCAGTAATAGTGTTAAAAATTTAAAAAAAGAAAAAAGAAAAAAGCACTAAAATATATAATGTACCACTAAATGCTCTGTAGCACGACCCTGTAATATACAACATTTGTTCATGCAAACACAGTCAAACCACAAGTGAAATGGTAAATTTAGTACAAGTGATGTACTTAATTTGCAGATACTCAGTACAAACCAGACCTACCTGGTACGTTTATCACTTAAGCCGACATCCAAATCTCCATATTTAATGATGTAATGACAGATGACAAGAAGCTAAAAGCAATAATGCCCTTGTGCTATATTGCTGATAACTAATGCTAATGCAATGCACATCAAGAACAAAAACAAATGTCAGAAACTAGATAACCCGTAAAATCTTAAACAGTTGAACTTGTATTCAAAGGTATCCTTAGCTTTTTCAAACCAACAGAGCATACAAACCAAAAACATTAAGATCTGAACAAGTTTGTGCATATGAATACACATTGTTGCCATTCTTAGGATTAAGTGATAAATTTTGGGACCTTCCCTGGAGTTGAGAGACATTTCTTCCTGGGTATGGTTGGGCAGTGAACTTTGACAAGGGAGATGTTTCTTATCTCAGCTTCCGAAAGTTTGCCTCCTGGGACAATTACTATATTAAACTATTGTCTCCCATGCTTGATTTCGATGATCAATAGGCTTAAGAGGACCTAAATATGATAAAATTGGCCACATGCCCTTCCAATTTCAGAAATATGAAAGATATTAAAAAGCAAAAGGCTCAAAATCCAATAGAAAAAGAACATACCTTTCCTCATAACGTCTTATTAAGTCTCCTGGGGGGTGAAGTATATCACCGTGTATACGATACAAGAAACATACAAAAGAATATTTAGTTAATTACGTACATCATATTCAATTCACTTAAGGGAAGTAACAGTTATCAGGAGAAGTTAATTGTTTTGATCAATAACGCCTACATCTGCCCTAATGTTTCATGATCCGATATCCTGAAATTATATATCATAAGAAAGGGGCTTCTATATTGTTCATAACATACTTGACCGTTGAGACCATCAAAACAGCTCAACAATTTTTGGTTTCTTCCAATGAAAAACCTGTAACACTAATTGCCATCCATTAGATTTAGGACAAGAGGCCTAAAGCAATCCATGTCTGAAATTTATATAAAACAGTAAATTGGGCTTATGTAAGGAACAACTAAGGAGACAAGGATCATTCTACAATACAGGGAGGCATGGATAATGGGAATTGTTGACCTTTGCAAGAGCAATTCTATTCATTTCATCCAATAGATCATCTTGATCCTATTATTATGCCCAAAATTGTCTCCCAGTAATGTAGAATTTTCGAAGAGACGAGGATTAATTACACAATATAACATCATTACTTAGTCACAACATATATAATTTACACTCTTGAATGGAAGGGTTCCAGTGTCATCATTCTTCAACCCCAGCCGCACGCTCATTAAAACTCGAGAAAACTACAGACACTGTAGGAACATACAAAAAGAGGAGCAGCCAATGCATCTAGACTTGTAGCCAATAATGAAACAATTGTTGAAGTTAGCAAAAACAGAAAAAGAAGCCGAATCCTAAGGAAATACAGAAGTCAAAAGATAACTGCAAGATATATTTTTGGATCAATTAAAGACAGTACAGCAGCATGAACCACCATGTCCTTTTGTAGCACTCAAATATTCATAATTTCTCACTATGGAGAATCCAACATTAACGAGATGACGATAAGTTGGGTGGTCAGGAGATGATCAGCTTCTGGCAGGCCACGATCAATATAAAGATGACTTATTTAAAGTTTGAGAGGGAAATATAAGTACAAAAGAAACTTATACAACCTCTCTTGTTGATTGCAAATCTACTTAGTCCTAGCATCAAAAGGAAGACTTTGAGCATCACTTAAACAGCTCCTTGACATCTATTTAGTACTAGCATTTGGTGAATAATATCACACACAGACTATAAAAGGCCTTATTTTTGCCACAGTAAAGCAAATACTTCTATGACATGCCTGGCAAAACAAAGCCAAAATATAATTAAATAAAAAAGCGGTAACCCTATTAATATGACCTGTTTCACTTATTTGAGTTCATCTGTACAATGAGCCTAGAAATTGGTGCAAATTTTCGAAGTCATATAACAAAGTCATTTTATAATACGAAAATTTTCCAGAGTCACTCCAACCAAGGCATAAATTCCCTGCTCAAGTATAGATTTTTCATCTTATATTCAAGAAGAAAATATGCAATAGGTCACAATGAAATATTAAACTTTAGTAACACAATAAATTTGCTTATAAACAAGCACAAAAACAAGTTGTGGGAAGCAATTAGCAGAAAGACTACATAGAAAGAGAGATTACCAAATACAACCAACTCACCAATCCACCCCCACCCCAAAGAAAAAACAGAAGTAGTGTTCTAAATAGTCACAAGCATAATTAACAGCAAATTAACCTGCACCCTTTAAAAGAACAAACAATTTTTTTCTTTTGGGGTTACAATATCCGTGATTACAAATAATTTGTGACAATGGCATCAGTTATACTTAGAAGTTCCCAGATCAAATCCCATTGATATATCTTAATATATAGAAAGTCAAATGTTTATTTTTCAATGATGTGCTCGAATACAACTAGAGTGTATGTTATGACTCATTACTTTTGGGTGCATCCATGCATATTTACAAGCAAATTCATCCACTAAATGCTATTCAATTTCCATCAATGTCTCTCTCTCGTAGGTCGCGTTAGCTGCTAGGTTGTTTTTTTTTCCCTTGGCATACTGTCCTTCATTTTGTCCACCTAAATGTCCATGTCCATCCATAACCTAGTAAATGTTATATTAAATGTTAATATGTTTCGATCAACTACAGTAACACAAACTAATTGAGCTTAATGCTTTGCCTTAATTCTAAGACTACAGTTGAAATATTAGAGAAAATCTTTTGTAACCAGTGTCTCAGTATCTAGTTTATAATCAAAAACAACATTGATGTAACTTTCACTAGTCACCCAAGGTTGAGAATATAGATCCTTTACCAATCAAAGATGTGGGTTAGATGAAACTTGAAACATGTCAACTTAGATTGAACAACACTTCTTCAACTGCCTGAAAAACTTGGAACACATACTCCATGGTGTTTCATCAATGTAATATGTTAACATACAAAATGATCATGAGATACACAATTACCATTTGATTGTGGGTGCGAGCTGCCTTAATTAGCAATTCCAATTGTTGCATAGATAACCCAACATAGAAAAGGCAAAAAGCTGGGAAATCGCGAATAAGATGGTAGTTGATTAGACGCTCATGTGAAAACTATTACATGGATGATATAATAAAATAGATATAACTGTCCATTGACACTTGTGCAAAAACTATTACATGGATGATAGACTAGAATCATATATAACTGTCTATAAATGCCATTCTCCCACGGTGCCAACTATCCTTGATTTTCCTTACACCTTGAAAGGGGAATCACAGAATGAGAGAAGACTACCCTCATTGTCCAAAAAGGGTAAAACAGAAGAAAGACGTTATCTCTAAGTACATTTAACCAAATTTTTTTAATGGAATGGAAATACTAATGGATTGGTTAGGGGTATGAAATTGATCATCTATTTTTCTTTAACACTAAGAAGGAAAAAGTTTTACCCTCAAATCAAAATTAAAAAACAAAAACAAGTTTCATTGAGAGAGAAACTGTGGCAGATTTCTTAAGGCAATCAACCCAAAATATGTTAAATATAAGATACCTAGATCACCACAATATATGGAGCATTAAAAACTATACATGCCTTTCCCAAAGCCATGAAAATATGAGGTTTCCTCTAACTAAAACTACCAAAACAGTTATACAAAATCTTAGAAACCACACGTTTAGTTTATTCATACAGCTCAACAAGCACTTGATGAAAACCCTGAAGTTCAATTCTTGGTAACTTGAACAAACTTCAAAAGATAAAGTTTTCTGGGAAACCGGAGAAAATGAATGAGAAAAAATGTTTGAACTTCTTATTCTTTGCACCACCTAGGGAAGAAATTTTCTCTTATGCTTTATAAAATTAATTCCATATTAAACCAAGGCCCAATTTTTGTATTTAAAATTTCATATTTTCAGTATGAAGAAAATGATATTGCATTATTAGCCATTAATTACTCTTAGGAATTCTTTGGCACCACTAACTAACATGCATAGCCAATGATCCAGTCAATTCAGGCCTACAAATATTCTACATATAGGTGTCTGCCCAACTAGAACATAGGTTAAACCATGTACAATCCCAATCAGTTCAGCACCAAATTAACATCTTTGTCAAGCATCTAATTGCAAAATTGGAATTCTCCCTAACCTTTAATATCTAAGAGACTCTTTCCACAAATACTCAAGATTGTTAGAGTAGAATGCGATGACCAATTGTTCATGATCATAAACCAATTTTTTAAGCCAGGTAAAGGGGTTCAAGTGTTTTATGCCCATCCCTACTTGTTACTAAACGAACGGCCTTGCCACAAACTTGTTTTCGTAAGAAAAAATAAAAATTATATATCTTAACATTTAACATTTGTTAAACTAGATGAAACAAATATATATAAATTCAACTCCGTAGACTATCACAACACTGTTTTGCATATGAGAAAATTCAGTTACAAGTTATAAATCAATCATGAAAACCACAGCAATTGATGGAACAGCAAAGGACTAATGAATCTGAATTACACAATGGGAGATAGTAAAAAGACGATTTAAGTGATAGCCATGATAAGAGGACAAAATCACCTTCTGCTAGTTCATATGCTAGTACACACAGCCACATAAATATTCAACTGCCTTGAGCAAACTGCACGACAACGAAAGAGAGCACGCTTGTAGAGAGTCATGCCGTTTGCATGAATGTTGACAGGCGTGCTCTCTCTCGTTGTCAAACAACGGTATCTCAAGTCATGAAATGGACTATCTGCATAAGAAAGGAATAACACAATAAGAAAACCTTGCAAACAAGAATGTTCACTTGAAGAAGTTCCCAAAATATTGTGCTTTCATCTCTGAGATGATGGAAAGGCCATTGTATACAATTTCTTTAACATCAAGCCTCTTTAATTTAATGGCAGCAAGAAAAAAACCGACCCTCTGAGTTTCAAATGTAATAAAATCTTAGAAGAAAACCTGAACAAGCATCAATGACCAATGTTATAATACACATTTCAACTAAAGAAAATGTACAATCCCAAGATCTCTTATGCATGTACAGATAAATTAACATTAAAATGACAGCCAAATCTCTAGTTGCTTAATCTAAATACCATACGTAGCAAACAAACATCAACCGGCATACCATAACTACTTTAACAAAATAAAAGGAGTAACTTAAAACAGAAGCATGATCCAAATACTTTCCTTTTTTTTTTTTTTTTTTTTTTAATCAAGCGAATGAAGTTTGAAATTAATGCATGCCGGATTTTGACTTCAAAAGAACACCACCCACCTAAATTTTTATATTTATGTTAAGCAAGTATACATCCCGAAACGCATATGCTTCTATCCAAGCATTAATTTACATAAAATAAGGCATTATCACATGCAATCAAACATCTAGATCCTCAAGTAACATAAGATTTAAGTAAAACCATCCTTATTCAACCAAACCCACTACATCAAAGCAACAAAAGAGAGTGGAAATGAAAATTAAGGAAGGAAAGAGAATAATCCCACTGAAAAATGGAGAAAAAAAAAGTGAAAATGAGCTTAAAAGTGCATCTCAAAGAACGATTAAAGAAAAAAGGTATGATCTACCTGTATATGAAACGAAAATCCCTCGATCTTACAAGAAAACTGCCGAAAGACTGCATAGAACGGAATTCCAGAACATAATCAGATATAATTTGAAACAGAACATTAAAGAGTTCCAAAAAACGAAAGAAAGCTTTATACTCCAATTTAACTCATACTACAAAAATCCCATGAAACCCTAATATCCTTTAGATCTCAGAAAACGTTTCTAATGCAAGAAATTTGAAAGGTAAAATGGCAAAAAACATAATTTCATTTTCTTTCCTTGTTCTATTAGCTTCAAAAAAGGCCAAGAGAGTAACAGCTAGTAAACCCTTGGTAAAACATTTTTTAGTCAACCATACACTAGAATTCCCAGATCCAAACACAGATCATAAAACAGATAAACACACAAATATTACACTGGTAATAAACCCAGAAGCTAGGAAAAAATAACTTCCGACAGTCATAAAACTATTTCTTTGGAGGACAAAACAGAAGAAAAATGTGATCTCAAGAGGTTTCTGGACCTTGTAAGGGTGATAAAAAAAAGGAAACACTAAAGAATCCCAACAGCGTTCACACGAATCTCGAAGCAGATAAGAACCAACGTATGATATGAAAAAAACCAAGAAGAGTTTTTAAAGAGGAAAAAGGAGAGAACATTACAACGAATAATTATTATTTATTAACCAAGAAATATTTTATGTCACACGTTATTATAAAAATAATAATAATTTTAATTCTATGAATTAAAATATTTACTATTATTTTTATTAATAACTGTAATTATTTTTAATTAAGTTCATTACTGAATAATTAGCTAGTACTTTCCAATTCATTTGCATGTACTAATTTCTTTTTTCTCGAGAATGGACTACTGGGGTCTCTTCTCACCATCAACGTGGAGATCCAAGGGTTAGAAATCATCCACGTCATACTTTGATGATCATGAACTTCAGGTAAGAAAACGAAGAAAGTACAAGACTGGTAATATGTGAAAATTGTACCGTTTGAAGGAAATCCATCATGCCATGCGTGATTTTTACTGCGAGTGAAGTGTACGTGGGGGTTAAAAAAATGTAAGAAAATCAAAAGTCATTGTCCGAGTTGGCACGCAGTCACATCAGTAGTCAATTCGAGGGACCCACTATTAAGGAGATTATTATTAATATTCCACAGATGTGAGACCCACGCGACTATTAGTGGGTGTGGGTGTGGGTGTGGGTGTGGGCCTTGCTACTTTGGACCACAGTATGATTTAGGAAATATGGAAAGTCAAGGTGGCTATCTTTCGAAATAGCCAAAACGACGTTGTCCTCGCCGCTTGTTTGCATATAAGAATCTAACCAAAACTGCTTACTCGGGACCACTTTACTGTGCATGCATGCTATCGCTTTAATCATTTCTTTATTGTAATTTTTTTTTTTTTTGAAAATATTTTATTTACTGATTAGAAATTGAAATTAAAGAATTAAAAATTATATAAAATAAAATAATTGTATAATATATGGGTATGTATTATAATTTTACTCGCTTATTTCATAATTTTTTTTAAAGCAAGGCTTCGTTTAATAAAAATTTTAATATTAAATATTAATATAAAAATATATTATTAATTACTATTTTAATATTATATTCAAAGTATAATTTCAAATCAAACCCAAGGCATGGCCATTATACAGTATATTTTTTAATAAAATTTTTAATATTTTTAAATATGAATTAAAAAATATAATCACTTTAATTAGAATTAAATATTAATACTAAAAATTAGAATTAGAATTGATTTCAAAATTCTAATTTTAATCAATTAGAACGATTGATTAAAAATTAGAATTGATATCAAATAAAATATTAAATATAAAAATTTTAATAAAAAAGTAATTCTTATTAAAAAAATAATTTTATCAGATATTTTTTATTTTCAGATTTTATATTGAAAACATAATAAAACCAATACAATTTCAAATTAAACCCTAAAGATTGCATAATACAGCAATTGTATTATAGGAAGATTCTTTTTCCCTGTAGTTCAACTTTGAGTGAAGTTATTTTACTCCATTTTTTTATTTAATTAAATTAATTAAATTTTTTTATTTTATTAATTTCATAAAAACTCATAAAAATTTAATAATTATTATAAATTAATTTACATAATATTAAAAATTATTTTTCTCATATTTTTTATTATATAAATTTAAAAAAGTTAAAATGAGACTATTTATATTCTATAGTATTTAAACATTTATTATTAAATTTTATAATAAATTGTTTAAATAATACAATAATTTATTTTTATTTCTGAAGTATTTTTATCATTCATTTTATGATATTATATGTACTAAAAAAAATGCTTTAAATTAAAAAATATTTAAAGCGTTGTGCTATATAAATTTTTCTAAATTAATATAGATAATATCATTTCATTAATATTTATTTTTTAAATTATTTTATAAAGAATAAAATTTTAATTAATAAACAATTTAATAAGTGGAGTAATTGAAAAAATAAATAAAAATGTATCATGATTCTACATTTATAGAAAAAAATAGTCTTTATATTATTTTTATATTTTATCATAAAAAAATTATTAACAAATATTTTAATATAATAAAATATTAAAAAATATTGAGTATACATAGGTATCAATAAATCAATTTTATTTCTAAAATTATATAATAAAAAATATGAAAAGTATTCTAATTTATAATAAAATTATTTTTGATATTATATTAATTAATTTATAAAATATTATAATTTAAATTTTTTATGGACATTAGTAAAAATAGTCGGTTGTGAATAAAAACAAACGGGCTGGAAAATATCATCAGTGTCCTACTTTTGCGGCATCAGTAGGTCAATGGGCCAGTGGGTTGGGACATATGACAAAGTGACATTGCGTTCGTGGTGGGCCCCAATTACTTGATCTTTGATCACAGTAGTTTCTGATAAGGACAAGAGTTGGGCTGGGCTCATAATATTTTTTCAAGGGGACCATTTGGGCTATGTGACGCCCAACTTATTAACAACCTCTATCATAATCTTAAAGATTATAATATCTGGTCAATTAATTCTATATAATACAAAAATAATGTAATAATAAATTGAAATTACTAATATTTTTTATTTTTTAATCATATTTATACAGTTCATAATTTTTTAATGAAAATTAATTTCTTTTGTTACTGTAGTGTATCTTGAATATTTTCTTAATAAAAAATTTGTTGATATATATATTTACATTTAAATATTAATTTTTATATTAATATTAAAAAAAATTAACTTTTATAGTTTTTAACAAAAGAAAATGATAAAAAAATAATCATAGATAAGTAATTCATACATCCAAAATAATTTAATAAATATATATGTAAGATGATAAATCCATAATTAAAATTTGTTAATGGAAAATGCCAAGAAACTATCCAAACTAATCCTATCAAACATTTATACCCACGTTATGATCCTGCGATTAATGCCTGATTCATATCACATCTTCCAGTATCTGACCCTATTGAAAGAATGTTAATTGGAAATATTCCATCTTTCCAATTGACAATGAATTTGTAGTAAGTCTTTATTTAATAAACAATTAAAGCTACCTAGCTTAAGTGTTATGACAGGTGTTGATCAAATATAATTACAAATAGTATGTCTGAAAACTAGATGTGTTACTACTTAAGTACAATCCGTTCTTTAATCCTATTGAAAGTTTCAACAAAATAGTTCTTCAGGTTCAGGAAATCCAGTCTTCCAACTTCCAACCTTCTGTAAATTTTGATCATCAAGACTATGAAAAGAGATAAAGTGGAAGAGATACCAGTAACGAGAAATAAACCAGTGAAGTGATTGAGGCTTAGACTGGATGTACTACTTCCGGAATCCTTGGACATGAAGATTGATTGATCACGACCATACGCAAACCATTCATCTTCCATCCTTTTAAGTTTCCCTTCTTCTCTTAGCATTGCAATAGCCCTGGATATGTCATGAACCAATGGCGAGCCCTTTGGGAAAACCTGCATGTGTTTATAACCATATCAACATTTTATTTAATTAATTTGGAAAACTATGAAGGGTAACTAGTTTGGTTCGGAAGGAATACTGACAAATCCAAAACCATTGGAGGTAGTAGAATTGGGTCCAATCATGGTGTAATGAGCAGAATAGGTGGCAAGGAATATCTTGATGAGTGGTATTTCTTCAATAATAGCAGAAACGCCACCATTCTTACTCCCCTTTGATAAAGCATCGGCATAATCTTTTACAGTTTTATATACCTTAAGCCTGGAATCCTGGAAATTTAAGTTGTTCATGGCTCCTAGAAACGAGCCGAATTGATAACCTACATAGTTCTCCTTTGAGCTGGTCAAATGAATCTGTTGAACGGTCATCATAGAAGATAAAGTTGCTGTGTAACTTGAGCTCAATATGAGGACAACAAATACCCATACAATCACTACAAACCTCGAAAAGTTGCTCAATAGCTTTTCCCCTGAGGATGTCAAATCATAAAATATCAATGCATAGCAAACAATAATTGTCATCAATAAGTGTAACTAATATCTATTTATATAGTTAGTACAATAATGAAAAAACACCAAATTTCTCACCATTGCACACTAGAAATTCAAATTGATCAATGTCAATTTAACATCAAATAATTTAAGGAGTCGTACAAATAGAATGAGTATTTTTTCTTTTCTGAAAGCAGTAGAATTGGCACTTACTATGAGCATACACGAGAGTTGAGAAGGAATACCAAAATATGATGCCAATTTGCTGTGCTCGTGAACCTTGGAACTCTTTGTTAATAGGATGTTCAATCATCCACACAACAAAGCCAGTCAAGACAAAGAAAGCAGCCGCAGTTAGCCAAAGATCTGTTTTAAGGGGCTTCAAGAAAATCCACATATTATTGTTCTCCTCAGTTGGCACTATCATTCCAACGCCCACCTCGGTGTACGGCAACGTGAAATCAACGTACAAAGATCTGTTGGAAGTGATCGTTGTATCTCCCACGACAGCATCAAATTTCTAGTTTGTGAATTAGAGATTACTTATCACTAAAAGCTTTGCAGATGTTAAATACATTAGAAGAAATTGAAAGTAATATTCCAAGATGTTTTATTTGGGTTCCCATATAAAAGTACTTATTGATCCAAACATACCTGGAGATAAACCTCATAGACAAGATCATTATAAGATCCAGCCATTTCTCCATTAGCACCTTCATAAGGAATAAACTCGTAAGGCACTGCATATGTTAAATAATCAAGGGCAGCCTCGAATACATCTATGCAGAAACCATTCACAGTTGTGGAATTGGATTGAGGATCATGAACCACATTAACTAATTCTCTGAATCCAACTTTCACCGGAACGCCAATCCTTAACTTCTTACCACTGCCTTCTGGAATGACTGCAGATCGTCCTGGCCATATAATGGCTTCAAGATCATTTGGTTGAGCTGAATCCATTTTATTGACAAGTGAATTCATTTCTTTAGTAATCCCAGTTGTCGGAGTCCAAAATCCTACTGTTCTTGAGCTACCTTTGCGTATACCAATAACATTTACAATTTCAAATGACCTGGAAGCTAGTTTCCCATTTATTAGTTGAAAATCACCGCTTAAACCCCTGAACCTACTATTTTGTATCGCCTTATAAAGTATCAAACCTGTTTTAGAAGGCTGAATGGTTGCCAAATCCAATATGTTGAGTTTAGTGTCATGCTCTTGACCATCAGAAACCTCATTTTTCACCTTTGCTGCTGCTTTTGCTAGTGCCCAAACTGTATCATATGCGAGAATTCCATAGACATCCAATTCTGATATGTCAGCATTTGGATTATCATTGTACATCTTCATTTTCCACCTTAGAGTGAAATTGTGGAGCTCCCTTGATGCTGGAATGTAACGCTTGAAACCCAAAACCCCTTCCATGGACTTAACAACTGCAGAATCCATTGAATGCAAGAAGTCCATAGTTGTCTCAGTTACAATCCAAGCGTAACCTTTACTCATCATGCCCAACTTCCTAGCATTTACAAATAGGTGAGAAGCGAGAGAATGCGACATATGAACAACAAATACCTTGGTGTGTAAAGTCATGAGCATAGACAACTTTTCCATGATTTCATCATCTGTAGACGAGGTTGGAATGGCAATCATTTGAGAAATATGAATGCCCCTCTTTTGTAGGGAATCAAACATATAAGATAAGATATCTCCGCTGCAAGTATTATCCTCATATACAAGAACGGCTTCTTTCCATCTAAAGGCCGCAATAACATCAATAATGGCTTTGGTTTGAGAAACTTCATCTGGATAAATTTGTATAGAAGATAAGAACTGGGATGAGTTCAGAGAAGGGGCATTTGAGAAGAGAGAAATGATAGGAATTTTCGCTCTGGATCCTATTTCTGCCAAAATTGGTCCCCCAGCTGATAATTCTGTGCTAATGATAGCCAGCAATTCTATGTTTTGCATGAGATTTAAGGCTGCACTTGAAAATAGAGGATTCTTAATCTCTTGAACGCATAATTGCATGATTAGAGGTATCAATTGATGGGTAAATTTAACTTGATTAAACTATTTTGTAGTTCTCGTTTCTGCAGACCCCATTTCCCAGTTCTAAGTTTATAATAAGTAAATAAATAAAAATGACTTTACAATGCATTATATAGTTCCACTAAATGATTCCATAAGGACCATCCTATTCAAGACTTTAAACATGTTTCACATAATAGGCGAGTACAGATCACAAACAAAGTGAAAATTTGAGCACAAAAAAACTTGAAGCAATTTCCTTTTTCAAGAAGGAAAAGAGAAAGTGGTATAACATGAGTATCTGACCTTCAGATAAAGCACGAAGAGGATCTCCTTTAGAATCTCTTGAGTGGAGAACTACCCTTGTTTGGTAGTGAGTATTTAGAGCATAAAAATCAGAAAGTGCCATGGAAATGCAGCTATGGCTGATCTTCCCCAACCATGATTGCATATCAAGGATGACTGCAACGTGTACTTCATCTACACTTAAACTACGATTATTTTGCACTTCTCCAAGTCCTGAACACGATGAACAGATCAGGATAAACAAGATCAAGGATAAAAAAATGGTTTGCTCCTTCCTCTTCATCTCCATCAGCTCAATGAACTACTGCATGTTACTTGTCATTCAACTTAACCTTGAATATATTAATACATCCATAATACAAGGTTCTTAATAATTAGGAATAATATTGTCACCATCTTATGTATTTAAGATCATTATAAAATAAACGAAAGTTCCAAGAAGCAATGCAATAGCACCCAGCTTTCAACACTCAAACTGGGAAAGAAGAAAAATCAGACTTATTCTGTAGTTTGACAAAATAAAATAAAAGTTTGACTATATGTGCAGCCTCTTTATTGGCTTCCTTCGGTGATCAAGTAAATTAAAAATAACTAATATAAACACCTATACGGCATTGTGCTTTTTTATTTTTATTTTTTAATTACAAGAAAAAACAAGTCAACTATGACCCAAGAAGTTGGGATTTACCTCAGTGAACAACTATGGATCAGTGTTTGAAGGTTTCCAAGCAATTAATTTATTGACATTGAAGTCAATAAATTGGCTTCCAGCAACTGGATGCTGCCACATCATAGAATCTTGTCCTAGCTAAATATTCGGGAGGATGTTACTCTGTTTTCCCTTGATATAAGTCATCCTTGCAGGCTCAATTTCTCCACTTAAAACCACAGCATTAATTGCTGAAAATTACATATGTTCAACAAGAAACTACTATGCATTTTCTTGAAGAAAGGACTGAAAATGACCAAAGTTGAAGTAGAAATTCAAAGTAACATCCAGTGAAAAAAACAAAGTCAATGATGCATCTATTTAAAAAGCAAGCCCCCAAGGATAAGTAGATTTATGCGAGTTTAAGAAAATATTTGAATAAATAAATGAATGAAATGAAGAAAACCTCAAAGTAAAATCTTCAACATTTTTTACTTGTCAAATGATAGGAATGAAAAAATGGAACCAAAGTAAAGTATAATCAACTGAGTGATTTTTGGATCCCCAACAACCTGGCAAGAAAAGAGTCTATAAATCATTATGAAATTAGAATAAAACTTTCAACTTCAACTACCAAGATTATTTGTTGAAAGGAACAATTCTAAAATGAAAGTTAGAAAGTACAACTATTTCGACTCCATTTTGGTCATCAAACAGTCACTTACTTTGCTGCCTCCGTATCACAAATAAAGAATTACATAATTACTTGGCAAATGATCAAACCATCTTTACAGAAAAGCGAAGCCAAGGTAATATTATTACGAAATGCATTCTTGTTTAAATCAGGCGTCCATATTTGTCAAACAAAGAAGCAAATATGAAGCAAACAACACCTTCAAACTCAAAAACTGAGGATGGACAATTAACAGGAAGTCCATAGACTACCCATGTCCTAACTTCCAAGCAACCAATTGGACTAATTCCCTGGGCACAACAGTCAACAGATTTTTTGCACCACTATAAATTACACAATTGCATAGCAACCATCAAGATCTCGTCAAAAGCAATTTTGAATAAGTAAATTACACAAAAAATAACAATAACATTCATAGTAAAAAAAAAATGCACATACTTATTTGCTAAAGAAAGGCGGAACGTTGGTAAGGGTGAAAATTCAAAATATAAGATTAAAATTGACATTTAAAAACAAATACAAAAGAGAAGAAAAGAAAAGAAAGAAAAACTCTATACATTTCTTGACAAAGAAAACCCCATTATCAATGAACCGAAAAGAATTTGCAGAAACGGAATGCAAACGAATCAGAAGTCACTCCGAGTACAAATATCAAATATTACTTCTCTGCTTCAAGCAACTAATGACACGATCTTTAGGCACCAACCAGAGGCTTCCACTAGAAAATAGCGATCCAGTCCAATGACAATAATTAACTGAGACTTGAGAGTCAGACTGAATCCGAAGCCATAAAATCAAACTTGAAAAATCCACACACATTAAACCAATCAGAAATATATTATCGACTCTCGACGGAATCCTTAATAATAAAAAGCCCCATTTTCTGATAAACTCGCAACCGCTGAAAAAGAGAGATTAGAAAATGCGGGCATTTGTGTTGAAAAATGGCGGTAAGAAAAAATAGAAAGCCGTATTTACAGTAACGATTCTAGAGATGAACGGATGATATTAGCCAGCAATATGTTAATGGTAAGATCCTGTAATGAAAATAGAAATTTCGATTTTTTGGGCTGAAAAGTTTCGGCCGAATATAATATTTTGCTTTCCTTAGTCAACCTACATTTTCAACCCATCAAAAAATGTCCCATACTCTTTGAATTTGTTCATATAAGTTCTATTATTTATATAATTTTATAAATTTAAAATAATTTTTACTGATAAACAAAAGATAAAAAAATAAAATTATAAATAGGTAATAAAATAAAATTTTATTGAGACAACTAGGAACTTTGTTTGCACAAATGAGTGATTTACAATTACTGGGTATGCATTTCATTTGATTATGTTATCTCACAAATTCCAAACCGTTGCTGCTGGGCATGCATTTGATTATGGAATAGTCTGCAGAATACCTCTGAAGGAAGATCTTGATGCATGGTATTTGATCAATAGCCGAGATATCACGCCACCATTACTTCCTCTTGATAAAACATTAGCATATTCTTCGAGTGAATCACAAGGCTTTAAGATTAGAATTTTTGATATTCAGGTTGCTAATTAATAAATCCACTTATTATGAGAGAACCACGTAGGTATCCTATTTGGATTTCTTTCGAGTTCAGTTGAATGTGTTAAATTGTAATGAATGAAGAATGGATTGAAGCCATAATATGGCCTGGAGGATCTGCGGCCATTCCCAACGGTAGGGTTTCTTCTATAAAAATCAGGGATAAGAAGTTAAAAAATCGAGTTCCTTTGAAATCTGCATTTAAAGAATTTGTGAATGTGGCTCCAAATTAATGAAATAATAAGCTGATATGGTCATACACATACATGCAAGTTTTCCAGAAAGCCTATTGCAAGGCTAAGAGAAGAAGGGAAACTCAAGAAGATCAAAGATGAATGCTATAATAATGGTCATGATCAATCAAGTTTTATGTACATCCAGTCTGAGCTTCAATCACTTCTGTGGCTTATTTCTTATTAATGGTAGCTCTTCAACTTGAGCTCCTGTCTTATTATTGATTCTCAAAATTTATAAAATGTTTGAAGCCCGAAGAGTACTGTAATTTCAAGAGGATTATTTTGTTTAAATAAACGCCATTGTGCTAATATAGGAACATCCAGTTTCAACTACCCAGTAATTATATGTATAATAAATGTCCCTCTACAATACGAGGTTCTTAATTACTCGTGGCAACATAATTGGCATCATCTTAAATATTATAAAAGAAAATCAAGTTCCAAGAATCGACAACCGGACTCATCTTTCAACATTCAAGTTGAGCAAGAAGGTAAATTAAAGTATTCTGTAGCTTGACAAAAGAAAAGAGAAAAAGTTTGAATCCATTTTCCGCCTCTTGATTGGCTTCCTTCAGTATTCAGTGATCAAGTAAGTTCAAGTGTTTGAGATTTACCTCAGGAAACAACTCTAAATATTGGTGTCTGAAGATTTGAATGGAGAATGATTTCAACTCAACTGCTAATTTATCGACTGTGAAATGGCTTCAAGCGAACGGGCAGCAGAAATTACAGCTGTTATATGGGCAATGAATGTCGGCAAAAATAATGAAGACACATGAACTTGCATTAACTCAAATCTCAAGACAGCTTTTTCAACACCAAGGAACCGGAAAAGCGCTTTTCTCTTCTACATTGCTTCTTATGTATGTATGCTCAATACTCTAGTGCATCCCTTTATGTAATCCCAAAAATGGCAATGCAAGGAACATGAAGCCGAAGACCAACATTTCAACTTCTGTAAGCTCCTCCACCCATATTTATGCAGTACATATGTTTGTTTTAGGGATTGTTGATTAATTTTTATAGGTTTGATGACTTTAAAGTTATTTTAGGATTCAAGTAATCGGTTCTAATGTTCTGCTGGTGCGTATTTGTTAAAAGGTCAGATATTTCTCCCTTACAACTGCTGTTACACAAAGTCACTAGCTCATGTAAAATAAGTATGTGAAATGTTGTATCATAGTCAAACTGATATGCAAATTTAAGGACTTTTAAGCTGAAGGTATATCTCAGCATATAATGTTGGAATTGGCTATATATATTTTGACTGCAAATAGGGTGTGTGATTGTTCTCAGAAATTTTCGCACAATTCTACAATTATAATACTTCCGCATTTTTCGTCCAGTTATTTGACGAAGACATTGATTTGCCCTTTCGGAAAGAGTGATTGCATATAAATATACACTGTATTTGAAATTGGATCGATGTCCTATACAATCGTCTCTTTAACCCTCTCAAATAATTCAACAAAATAATCCTTCGAAACCTCCAGCACTCTTCCATCAACTAGCTTTTTATAAATTTTAGGAATGAAGAACAACACAAGGGCTAAAGCTGAAGAGATCCCGGTAATCAGAAATAAACCGCCAAAGTCATGGAGGCTCAGACCAGATGGATTATTTGTGGAATCCTTGTACTTAAAACTTGATTGATCATCACCATTATTAAACCATTCATCTTCCATTTTTTGAGTTTACCTTCTTCTCGTAGACTTGCAATAGCCCTTGATAGGTCGGTGACCAATGGTGAACCCTTTTGGAAAGCCTGCATGCATGACGTAGAAAAGGGAAAAAAAACTACGTGTCAGTAATTGTTTGTATTTGCATATATCTATTGGAAATGTAATCATTGTATTAGTCTATAACAGCATTTTCTTTTCATTTTTTGTAAATTAAACTTGAAAAGTCAGTTGTAATTAATTCCTGAAGAAGGGATACTGACAAAGCCAAAACCAATATATGAAGAGTTGAGTCTGATCATGGTATAATGGCCAGAATACTTAGCAAGGATCGTTTTGATATACGGTATTCCATCAATTATAGCAGAAACGCCACCATTCTTACTCCCCATCGATAGAGCTTTGGCATAATCATCAATGGAGTTATATCTCTTACACCTAGAATCTTCAAAATTTAAGTTACTCATAGCTTCCTGAAGAATTGATCCCATTTGATACCCTATATAGTTCTGCTTTGAGCTGGTCCACTGAATCTGTTGAACTGTCAACATAGAAGACAAAGTTGCCGTGTACGTTGAACTCAATATAAGGACAACAAACAATCATACCATCACCACAAACTTTGACAAGTTGCTTAATAGAGTTTCCCCTGAGGATGGCAAATTACAATCACCAAGCAAACTAAGTTTATGAATGATCAAAATTGTAACTTTATTGTTAATGAATAAGGGTATTCAGTCTGAGTCATTTTTCTGTTATCATGTATGTCGGTTCATACTTACTATGAGACAATACGAGAGTTGAGAAGGAATACCAAAACATCATCCCAATTTGATTTGCTTGGGAACCTTGAAATTCATTGTTAATGGGATGTTCTATGATCCATACAACAAAGCCGGTCAAGATAAAGAAAGCAGCAGTGGTTATCCAGAGATCTGCTTTAAGGGGCTTCAAGAAAATCCACATATTATTGTTCTGATCAGTTGGCACTATCATTGCAATGTCCACCTCGGTGTAAGGCAATGTGAAATCAACGTACAGAGATCTGTTGGAAGTGATGGTTATATCTCCCACAACAGCATCAAATTTCTAGTTTATGAATTACATGGAAAATAAAATATACATAGTATTATTGATTAAATTCTTACTAGGACTTATTAAAGGGGAAAAAAATATTCTATTTTTGAACTATAGTATTATCATTTGAGTTGGCCAAAAAAAAAAATTACTCCCTGATCTAAACGTACCTGGAGATATACCTGATAGACAAGAT
>JAWDEX010000001.1:127800-146253 GCA_035221805.1 Trichilia hirta | reverse complement strand
TTATGACGGCATTGTGGATGATTGGAGGGATTTAGAATGGAGCGTTCATGCCATTCATGTACCTGCTGTTAATCAAACTAAGTGCCCGGGTAGGTTTTCTCGATCACGCCATTTGTTCAGCTTGATTCCCTTGAGCACGCATCTCAAGAGTGTCACGTTCTTTAACAGGGTGATCCAACCAAGAAAATAGGCATTGTTGACGCTGAGTACATTGTTCATTACGGCTATCCTACACTTGGAGGTCTGGTAGCAAAGAAGGTAAATCAAGCAGAATCCAACATCTACTTCATCACAATTTTAACTTTCCAAGGTGGGACTCGTGACAATTAGTTTACAGGCACCACCATTATCGCAGCCGACTGCTAGAGATGAGGTAAGCGTTTGTTAATAGCAATACATATCCACTTTCATATCCTGACAATCTTTGGAAGAACTTCAGCATGAAATAGTTATTGACAACTATTTTATGCAGGTGAGAAACCGGCCCTAGGTGGAATTAGAGAATTTTAAATATAGATGGAGAAGAGCTGCTAAGGAAGATGATTGTTGGGTTGATCTATTTGAACAATCACAAAAGCAGAAGGAACGCTAAAATGCATTTGTTAAAATGGAGAGAAGATGGCAATAGTTTTCAAAGCTTCTATTTAAGAGTTCATGTAGTATTTGTTGAATTATTTTCCAGCGTTATCGAGGATGCATAGGATTGTCATAGTCTAGTGCATGCAGAAAGAAGCCTTTTTCTTTTTTAATTTCAATCCAATCAAATATCGTAATGTTATATAAATTCAATGACAGTAATACAGAATTTGTTTCACACCGTACGTGTCTTCATTGTGATACAAACATGAGAAGTGTGCCATGACTGTAGCTTGTGGCTTAATGGCAAATAAACGAAAGCAGAAAAAAGGAGAAATCAACTTTTGAAGGGCATATTACTTGGAAACACAGAGGGACCATCCAATTCATCTTCTTTTGCTTAAAATTTCGGAAATAATTTGTCCCAGTTCTTCACCACAATCCTCCTGTACATGATGTCCTGCCTGCAAAATTCAAAGAATTAACTGAATTCTTATTGCCAGTGAGAAGAGCCTAAACAAAGTATCCGGGCTTGATGCTATTTCAGTTCAAAGAAAAATTACGTAAGGGGAAAAGAAATGAAATTCTAAACCATTACTATTGGAAGTTCAATTAGCTTATGGTTTGAATCTTTGCAGAAATCTTCAACACCATCATAGTTCAACCAACGATCTCGCTGTCCCCAGCATACTGTAGTTGGAACTCTCCAACTTTTATCTGTGTGTATCGCCCTCATTTCTTCCACATATTTCTGTTTAAGTAAAGCAGCCATTAGAAATAAATCAACCGTAAAACCTCTAGCAAGCAATCATCAAGATAAGTTTGTGGGCAGTAGTGCAAGAGCATATCATAATGAAGCGACGCCTTCTTATGAAACAAAAATTCAGTTTAAATGAATCAACATGCAAGGAAAAATGTTACCAATCAAAAAAATGTGGTGAAAAGAACAAATTATATTAACCTTTAGGTCCTTCTTCATGGCTCTACTAATAGCATTCAATGCAAACCCTGAGGAGCCAGAAGTGAGATAAGGGCTTCTATAGACCATTGCATCATCCTCTTTCATTTTATAAGGACCGCAACTCGTCAAGGCTTTATCACTTGCCCTTATAGGATCCTAATTGGGGACAGAACACGGAAATTAACTATTATGCTAAAACCTGTGAGGGCTAAATAAACTGAAATTATATACAAAAAGCAAACATACAGGACCACTATCTGTTTAAGTAAAAGTTATGTAGTCTGTCCACCTGAGAAAAAATTTCACCAAGTAAAAAGTTGCTGAATATGGACAAGGTTGATGGGAGCTTGGCGTGATTTGCTGTAAGCTTAAGTAAACAAGGGAAAGGAGCATCAGTTAGTTGCAAGAGACTAGGGAAAAATGGTGCAAATTACAGAGCCTCTATCATCTTCTGGAGCCATGTAGCAATGATTTCAAGATCGTTATTGTAATTTGGCTAATATAGCGTGATTGAAGAAATTAAAGAAATGCGTCGCAAAGATTTAGGAGATCCATACAGGAGGATTGAGGAGAACTAGATCCTTGAGTTTTTCCTGATGATTGCTAGCATATTTAACAACAACAGGCGCAAAGTAGCCCTGAGAGGGACACCAAAAAATGGAAGCTATTCACTTTCATTTTAAGAAAACATAGTATATGAAATTAACTTCTACATAGCGGAATAAAATATACCTGGACAACAAGTGAGACCTTATCTCTGGCAATTTCATTAACTAAGGACTCCAACGATTCAACATATTCTGCAGGCAAAAATAAAATTTCACTACAAGTAGACTTGTTCTTTCAGTATAGGAGCTAATCTTTAACTCTATATGCAGCCATTAAGGGAAATAAAGAATTACCATCTAAAGTGTAGTCAAATCCATATTTGGGTTGAGGCTTATCTGAAAATCCAAAGCCTGCAGAAAAAAGATGATGAGGAAAAAGCTTTCTGTGTTATCTTATAAATGGAAAAGTTGACAAATGAAGCGATGCTTACCTAGCCAATCAAAAGCAATGGCATGATAGTTCTTGGAGAGAGCAGGAAGGACTTTGCGATAAGAATATGCCTATGAGACAACATTAAATCGTTAATACCAAAAGGATCAGACAAGGAAATGGACTTCAAGATCAATAGCATAAATACAATGGAATGCTCACCTGTGAAGGGAAGCCATGAATCAGCAAAACTGGATGATTTTCAGCAATTCCACTTTCGACGCAGAACCATCTATTGCACAAAATCATATAGAGAGAGCATGTTTCAATCGGTAAGCCCTGCAAATTATCAAATGTAAATTAAGAAAGCACTATACAACTACTTGTCTAATAAATGTCTGTAGGATATTATGCTTTCAATTACCTGAAAACATTATCAGAGATCTGAGAAGCGGAACCCATAGTAAGTCCAAAAATTGGGTCTCTTGCTTTTTCACCAGAACCAAAAGCCGGATGTGCTTTCACCTAAAAATTTAACCAAAAGTTCATATGGTCGAGCAATATTAATAAACAATAAACAATAAAATAAAAGTTTTCCGACACTTGTCAATTGAACATGATTGTTAAAACTTACTATTTTTCCTTGTTTAAACCACATATCAGACGGTGATGAGCCATCTGAATACTTCCCTGAACAGAGTAACCACATTCTTCTACAATAAAAATCTTCAAAAAAATTTTAAACAAAAGTGTCAGAAAAGAATTTGCATGGATACCTCCACTGAAAGAGAAGCCATCTCCCACGGAAACAGGAGCATCTATCAGATAATCCTGAGGTAGTTAACATGTGTGAACAGTTTATATGAGAAAAAAATAATGTATAATTGATCAACAGAGAAGCATAAGCTTACGTCATCACTGGATGTGCAACTGATTTTTAAGCATTTTCTGCGGTCCTTCCCAACAGTAAACTTTAGCGGTGCAAGGAAAAACGAAGATGCAGATACAAGAGGAGAGTGGAGAAGGAACCGGTCATTATGACGAGAATGAAATGAAAGTGTTTCAGCTTGAATCGTAGCCATGGTAGATTGCAGTTCCAGAGCTTTAAGTTGTCCACCGGAAAAAAAAGAGATCGTTAAACGTTGGCTTTAATATAAACACAAAGGTTTGGTTACACGAAAGACAGGTTGGTCCATCAAAGTTGTGCAAGAGATAGGAATTCTCTGGCTGTCATTCTTAACTAATAGCCCTCGCATTTTATAACGTTTTATATCTAGTTTATCTCTTGCTGATGCTTAAGTTCGTTCATGGTAAACTTAGGATTATGTGTTGATTATCTCTGCTGATGCTTAAGGTTAGGATTTCTTTGCATTTTTTCTCTGTATCACACACACACACACACACACACACACACACACGTCTCTCTAAATTCTCTAAATATTGACACACACAAGTCTCTCTAAATTCTCTAAATATTGAAGAATTTAGAGAGACTTGCATGTGATAGAGAATACTAAGACGTTTTATGAGATTTAAGAGAATATTAAGAAGATTTATAATATTTGAGGTTAAATTCTTCAATATTCTAGATTAAGTTTTAAATTGATTTCTGTAACCTGCCTCATTTCCCTCATAATTTAGCAAATTCATATAATTTGTTGTTCCTAACATTGTTAAATGCCCCGGCTTCAAAACTGAATACAGCTCTTTCCACTTCGTAATCTTTGCTTTGAATCATTTAATACATCTAGAATAAGTAGATTAGTTAAGAACAGTTCCCGAATACTTTTTCATCCATATTCCAGGACCACCAATAACAATTAATCAAATTTAAGAAATTGAAGCAAGCTTCATTTGCAATAAACACCCCAAACAGGTAGATTTACAATCAGTGACAAAGTTGACATACAAAAGGAATTAAACCCAAAAGATGCAACAAATGTTCTCTATTTAATGTAGTAAGGAAGGTCAAGGACATAGAGAAGGAAATATGCCCAAATGACACCAGAAATCCCACCAAAGAAGAATCCTCCACTGAATTTAGCCCATCCATCAGCAGTTTGCAATTGATCAGGTTCCTTCTTCCTTCCAGTCAAGGTCAAACTTGGAGCAGTGGAAGGTTCTCCTTCATTGAATGATGCAATTCCATACATTGTTATGCAAATGCTGAGGATCACAACAAGTCCGCCAGCCGCCAAAGATCCTGCTGCTCCTGCATATTCTGTGTTTCTCAATGGCCCTGCCTTAACAAAAGGACCCACAAGGAGGTACCCATGGGCCAAACCAACTTCTATTCCTCTCAGAAGTGGGCTGACTGCCGTCCGATAAGCTGGTAGGTTGGAGAGATACCATGCAATCAACGGACTTGATGTAATTGGAGTCTCAAGACTACCAACGAAAGGATCACCATTGATTGGCTGAATAACTTGATAAATTGGCTGCAGAAAGCAGATACCAAATCAATCTAAATTCTGAATTAACATACCCTTTGCATTAAAATTCACAATTTATAAAGTAATAATGTCGACATCTGAGACATCAAGTATGTGTGAATATATTTACCTTCTCAGATTGAATAGCTTTGACAGTGAAACGGGAGCTTCTCTTGCTTGGAAGAACTCTGAATGGAGTTCCGGAGATACCCTTTGATGTAAGAAGGCTTCTCGAAACTGAAGAAGCAAAGCTATTCTTGAGCTGGCTGGCCATTGGAGAAGAAACAACAGCCATTTCTGAATGTTTTTGATAAAATTCTTTTGTCACGAAGAGGAGCTATGATATGAATGTGGAAATATGAAAGTGAAAGAGAGAAGCCGCTGGATATGCTGGAAATTTGCGGTCTTCAAAAATGAAATGTAACACTTGCAGATTTTCGTTGGATGGAAAATGCTTGAAACCTTATCCCATATCCACACTACCTAAATACGGCTTGCATTTTTACATTGTGAGAGTTTAATTTAAACGACATTACGTTTTGTAAAAACGATTCGTTCGACTCATCTAATTCTAGATGAAAAGACGTAACTAGCCTTATCACAACAAACGAAATGAAGCAAAGCAAGCATGTTTTCTCTTTCCTCCAATTTCAGAGCGTTCCTGCAAATAACCTAATTTCCCTCCACATTCTATCTCAATACGCCTGTGAATATTTGCAGAAACAGATTTAAATTTGTGAATAAGATGATTAAATTTCAAATTCTCTGCACCGAGGAGCACGCTCTTTGACGATGAGAAGTTGACGTTATTAACAAATCCCTTTATCGTCTTTTGAAGTATCGTAACACTTGCGGAAAAAGAATTAATCAGATGGCAGTGCAAACTCTGAAGCTGCCTATTATCTTTCGCTGTTGGAGTAGTAACACAATAAGTAGTGCAACGTCAAACTTGTTTTTCTATTCCAAGTCCAGTACTCCCCCTTTCCTCGGTACCCATCTCGCACTGTCTACTCTGTTTTCTTGACACGAGAGATATGATGTAAAAGTTCACTTTTTATATTGTTGGTTCAGTTTGTGCAGGGAAATGGCTGAAAGGACAAAGACATAATCCCATCAGAACTTTTGCTGTTGATAAGTCGGAAAAGATTCAAATGCCCAAAAAGTATGCTTTCTTGCTGTTGGATATAAGTCTAGCATTATCCTTTTTATATAAATGTTAGGTTCTTTAAAAGGAAAAAACTGGGCTGTGTATGTTCTATCTGGGTGTCAAAAAATTATGAAATCAAGCAACTAAATGTAAATAAGATTTCGAGTATAGAAACAAATGGTTAACAAAGCCGTATACTGGGAGGCCCAAGTTTAGCGGGAAAAGAAGGAATTGTTTCACCACCTAATTTGCATATTTGATATATTTTGTTCTTTTTGTTGATGATTTTATAAGGAAGAGGAGGCTAGATGAGATATGTCTTGAAAGATATCAGCAGTACAGTCGAACTTACATACAGTCGTGGATCTTACAAGGTAAGATAAAGTCTTGTATTTTATCGGTTTACTTTAGCTTTAGATGTAATGCCAGCATACAAGCGCAAAAATGATTTAATGGGCCATGTTTAAATCTTGGTTCTATTATGATGAGAGATTTGCATTATAAACTCCTTTAGTTCCTTTACTGTGAAAAGAAGTGTTATAACATTGGCAGTCAAATTTGGTTTGTTTGATTTCTTGATGAACCTGTCTCTTAAATGTATCCATGGTGTAGGCAAAGTGTTTGTAGATGGAAAGGTAGTGAACAAAGCTGGAACACCAGTCTCTGATAAAGCTGTTGTAGAAATAATTGCTGAAGTGCCAAAATATGTATGTAGGTGATTACTCGTTGTACCAACCCATCTTGCAATGTCAGACATCAAATCTTAGTTTCTTAGTGATTGGTAATTTTTATATTCTGATTTTTACTCTTTTTGGATGATGTATTCAGAGCAGGACATAAGTTAGAAGCTGCTATAGAACAGTTAGGTGTTGAAGTAGCCGGAAAAGTAGCTCTTGATTCAGGGTTGTCCACTGGAGGGTTTACTGACTGTCTGCTTCAGTATGGTGCATTATTTGTTTATGGGGTTGATGTCGGTTATGGACAGGTAAAAACAATTTATTTTTACAGAGTTAACACATGTTGGCTTTGCAATGGATACAACAGTATTTTTTTCCTGCTTTGAATGCAATCTTTCCTTTATGTTACTAGCATATTTTATTTTCTCTTATTCCTCAGTCTTTCATTTTCATTGTAGATTGCTTATTTTGTGTATAAGTAATTAATATCAGAATAGTTTATTTGTCACAATTCAATTCAGGTCTACTGAGTTTTGATTTCTTTCTCATTTTTCGAATTTGATTAGAGCTTTTCCATAATTCAGGTCCACTGACTTTTGATTTCTTTCTCATTTTGTGAATCTGATTAGAGCAACGGAGAAGTAGGAAGATTTTATCTATTCATAATGGCACTGATTTCTCACTTTTCTGATTGTCATCTACTTTGCATTCTTGGGTCTGTAATAGATATTGATTGATTATGGATGTGGATTTTTTCAATAGGTAGCAGACAAAATTCGTCGAGATGAACGTGTTTCTTTAATAGAACGGACAAATTTAAGATACCTTTCTACACTTCCTCAGAGAGTTGATTTGGTGACTTTGGACCTTTCATTCATTTCTATTCTCACGGTAAGTTTTCAAATGCCAATAAATTCTTTTATTGCTTATTGACCACTATGATGTAGATTTTATGATCTTTCTTTATATAAACAGGTCATGCCTGCAGTGGTAAACTTGATGAAAGAAGAGTCAACTTTGGTTACCCTGGTCAAGCCTCAATTTGAAGCTCGCAGATCACAAGTAAAGAACTCATTTTCTTTTCTTTCAGTTTTTTCACTTCTATGTTTGTGCACTTGCTTTTGTTAGATTTGACTTCCTTTCTTTTTTTTTTTTTTGGGGTGTGTGTGTGTGTGTGTGTGTGTGTTAACTATTTCCACCTTCCCACTTCTAAAAGTGGCTGTGCAACTATTTCCAGGAAAAAAACGCAACAACTTTGTTTCTTCCTACGTTGGTCACCTAAAATTGTGCCTTCATCCCTTCTCCTCTGCATGCTAAAAAATGAATAATTTCCTGCATTAGTCCACCAGTCTTGGGTAATAATAGCTAATCAGATATTTTTCTCCTTATACTCGACCTTCTATAAAGATGAAAATGCTTCATTGGAGGCTTTACTTTTTACCCGTTCAACCTTCAACAAGCTGAAATCAAAGCACAATATTTTGAAGGGACAATTGAGTACTGTAGAACACACCTTTTTTGTGTTCTTTGGAGTGATTCAACAGAAGTTGGGCTTGAAATCTTAATTTGACATTATGGGACCGTACTATCATATTCTGGTTTTTGAGTCCAACATTTCTTGTGTGCAGGTAGGAGGTGGCGGAGTCGTGAGAGATCCTTTAGTGCATAAGGAGGTATGAAAATTTTTTTCCTCATTTTTTCTCACTTCTTTATTCCTGTGGTTTAGGGAGCCTTGTATTCGTTTCTTCCCTTTTCCCCTGGTTTTTATTAAAATTCCTTTTCCTTATTATTGATTGGATTTGCTTCTTAGGTTCTTGAAAAGATCATAAAAGGGGTACAGAATTTTGGATTCCAGAGTAAAGGGTGTATTGAGTCTCCTCTAAAAGGTGCTGAGGGTAATACAGAATTTCTTGTTTGCTTTAGTCGATCAACCAAGAAAGAAGCAGAGGCATAGACTAACAGAAAAATAGGCATGCAGAGTGTCTGCATTATAAACAGAATAAACTTTTGCTATATTTTACCCCCTGTGGAGACAAAAGAATAGGGAGGGAAAACACTTGAATATCATATCATTATTATAAAATTAGTTCATTGATCAGTCTCAGATTTTTTGTTGCTATTGTATTAGAAAGTTGCAACAAATCATCAACTGCAACTAATTGTTATTCATCATTTCAAAAGGAATTCTAAGACCAACAACCTGACCAACAACCGAGAACCAAGACACCATATATTGTTCAATTGGAAATCCATTTTTTGTCTTAACAGTATCGCCAAGGAGAAGCAACTTCATCCATTCGCTTGTACCACAAGGATGTAATTTATACCATGGCCTGTTCAAGTATGGATGCTCCTGCAATCAAATTATATTCATGAACTGGTCATAAAGCCTCTAAACATCAATAATAAACCCAACTTGCTAGATAAAACTATGAAGCGGTGAGCCGACAATGATATTTTCTAGACATGGAAAATGCAAGTTGGTGGGGGGTTTGTGATTGTATCCGAAATGAGTCAACTATATATTTCAATCACTTCTGCAAAGAGATAGTGAGAGAGAACCTCCTGAGTTATGAATGTCCATTTTGATTCTGACAGCATCTTAGCAGAACAAGAAGGAAGATCTTTTTCAATTTCATCCAGCGCCAAAGGTTGTCCATCTATGCATAAAACGAAAGCAAGGAAGAAAGAAAATCAGAGCACTGAATTCTCCAGGCAATAAGTTGTCTTCAATGATTAATAAAATGGTGACAATGCTCCTAATTCACACAACTACAGCTAAACAACTGAACAATCAAACTTGAACCATGAACATCATCTTTCAGAAAGCAGTAGAGAATGCTGACAATTCATACTACTAGAGTAAAACAAATGAATAATCAAACTTGGTCCATATGCTAAAAGTAGTAGTAAAACAAACATGGTCAGTTTATCCATATTCATTCATTTACAGGAGTGCCCAAATAACAGAATGGCCATTTACTTGCAGCATGTGGTGATTATCAGATTCTACTCGGTTCTACAGCTTAATCATATAGAGATGAACATACCACTGCAGTAGGCACGGAAATATAGCACTGGAACCCTGTATGAAGCACTGTGGACTACATGAAAATCATAGTAGTGTAACTCAGGATCACAGCTACAGACCTTCCAAATAGACCAAAAACATAAACACCACCACAAAAGAAGAAACAAATCATAAAGCAAGGAATAAAACAACCTATACGTACTAAAGTAGCGGAATCAATTGGCTCTTCTTCATTACAGAAACTGGTTTCTTCTTCCCTTGGGCAAGTTTCTTCACCACAATCTTCCTGTTCAAAACATTTACATTATTCATAAAACTTCAACTCTGCAATCAAAGTCATACTTCAACATAAAATCGAGGCCAAACCTCACTTAACATGAGAAGACAAATGTTTTCCAGTGACAAGTATCCCTCTACCTAAAATGATAAAGGGAGAATGAAATAACAGGAAGAAGGAAACCAGGAAAAATTAAAGAGCACAGATTATATACAAGAAAGAAATGACAAAAATGATCAATTAAGCAAACCTCGCGAATAGCAACCCAAGGTTGTCTTTTACAAGCTACCCATGACCACGGAGGAAAACTGCTATTGAATTTCTTCCATTTCTCAGCGAATGAAAGAGCAGCAAGAGAAAAATCAATAGAAGAAAGAGTTCCATCCCTAGATAAGACGTCCATGACTACACTGAAGTAATTGAAATTAAGACAATAAAACAGATACAACTATTGAACTCTCACTCTATCTTGACATTCAAATGGATAAACATAGCATAGTTAATAAATTCTGTCATTTTTGTTCAATTTTGAATGGAAATAAGCATTCTGCCCTCTTTCCGTCGTCAAACACTTCACTTCTCTGTCCTAAATACCACCTATAATTATCAATTTCAATGGCCCCATTATATGAATTTGCAAAAACAGATAGAAATTAAAGCGAATATTTTTATTTTTTGCTTTTCCAATCATTCTAATCGGAAACGAACAGAACACCCCGTCGACTGATAAAACAATTGAACCCAGACCAAGAGAGACCAACATAACAGTAATTCTCTAATAATAATAAGGGAAGTAAGAGTCCATCACGAACATTCAAGAGAATCTAATGTTTCAATTTTGTACCAGTCTACCTCGTGAAATTTCTGTCCGAAAGAAAAACTGCGCACTTTTATCTTCTGTCTTCGTTGTCTTAGTAATTTTGTCCCATTAAACGACTTGCCGGGTCTCTTGGTTTTAGTGGCTAAGCTTCATTACTCTAAATACCTAGATTAATTTATACTCAAATCAATATTTAGGTCAAATTTTGTAACCGATAATTAAGTAATTAATTAATAGCATATTTGATATTGTATTGTTGAAAGAAAACTTCTACAAAAATAAATCTTGGGTTGGATGTTTTCATTAATATTAATTAAAATAATATTTTTTATTTGTTCTCAGAGTTTAAGAATGTGTTGATGGATAATATTTTCTAAGAAAATATATTATAAAACTGAAAAAATATAAAACCCATTTGGTAAAACATTTTATAGAATGAATTTCAATATATTGATTTATTAAATATGATGTGTAACAGTCAATGCTTTGAACAAATATATTTTATATAATGAACATATAAGGTTGATACGACTTTGATAAGGTTAGGAACCAATCCAACCTTCGTACAGCTATATGAAATTTACATTTTTTATTCTATAAGCATTAAACAAAATTAGTAATTATAAGTACATCATTAGTATGGCTTAACAAACAATATGGATCTGTAGAAAACACATGCATATTGCAAAGGAACCATAAGGTCAGAGCCAAGCAGTAATTACGCGCAAGCACAAGGGAAGTAGCATACCAGCAGCCAGCCCTTTCTGGCCTCTAATCCCATCACGGATTGCACGAGTCTCTTTGAAGCCATTGTTGAACAATAACTTGGCTGCCTTCAAGGAATTGTCATCCAAACTACCTTACACAAAGAGATTATCATTAATGAAGTAAAATTCTAGTGTCAGCTATTTACAAAAATGGAAGTAAATATTGAAATTCGTCCATAATACGACAACAGTATTTGCATTGTCAGAAAAGTCGTTTTAACACATTCTTCACAAACCCATCTTCATCATGAACCAAACCGCACTATTGTTCAAAGACTTCAAGTTGGTTGCCTCCACAAGATCAGAGACTTCTTAATCCTGATTTCCATGAGCTGAGCAGGTGGGTCATTGCGGAGTTTCTTATAGGCATTAACCGCCGAGATGAACTTGCATTTGACAAGATATTTTTGAGGTTAAAGATGACAACCAACCAATAAAAATGGACATGTAGCAACAAAAGATGGGTACGTGTTGAAAAAGTCAGAGGTAAGGCAAGCGAGGAAAGTAAGAGGATCAGAGGAGGGAGACTCCATTACTAGTATTAACACGAGGGAGCAAGATTAGATGAGAAAATTAACAGTATAGTTGGGTTGGGCTCAATAAATAAACAGAAAGGTCAACGACGCCAGGTTGATTTGGGCCTGGGTTTGGGCTGAATTCTGCTACATAAATTAAATTAGTATAATTATTATTGAAATTTGTTCATTTATGAGTTGAAAATTAAATTTTTACGAATTGTAGAAAGAAAATATTGCAAGAAAAAATTTTTTTGGGTGCAGGTTTTCCTAAAATAAAAATAAAATCAAAATTAAAGATACTATTTTTTATTGATGTTCTAATAGTTTAAGAATGCATTGTTTGATAACATTTTCTAAAAATTGAAAAAAGATAACTTTTAATAATTAATTCTTTAACAAAAATTGTCGATATGCTATTAAAGGGTGTCAATACTTTTTATATCTTTCTTCATAGTATTGACCTTTTTTTCTTTGTGTATCGATCTCTTGGCCTTTTACTTGTTTTTTAGACAAAATATATCGATGTTTGATGTACATCATAGACCTCTCACACACATAAATGTAAAAAAGTTAAAATTTGAGTTTGTTAGCTTGGGTTTCACACATACTATTAAAAAAATAAGGTCTTGTTTTTATATTTTGAGACCCAATTATAATAAACTTCATTTAAGTATCCTAAGCTATTTTTACATGAAACTAACTCAAACCCAGTAAAGCATGCACCTAAAATTATTGCAAAGTGAGTTGAAAATCCAATTTTATATGAGAGGGAAAGAGCCCATAATACATATGGATATAGCCAAGTTATTTGTCAAGTTCGATGTATCTTATGAAAATACAACAAAGTAATCAATTTGAAGAATTGATTGATTGAAAATCGATGAGGCTGATTGCCACCAATTAGCATTTATTTTAATTGCTGAATAATTTGTTTCTTTATTTATCCTATATTAATAAGGATTAGCCAAAGTTTTTTTCTATGTAATTATAGTTATTTATGAGTACAAGCTCTCTCTGTAAAAAAGGGCTTTATAAATGTATTGAGATAACGTGAATAAAAGGTTAATAACTTTGCTAAAGCAAATTTCTCTTCTTAATATTTATCTTTTTTCTAAGAAAAAGAATTAAGTGTCTTATTGTTCCTTGGTGTCAGAGGAGTTTAGCAACTACAAATTGAATTCACGTTGTGGTGTTATATATTTTTCAACATTGAATTTCTTTCATTAGCATCTTTAATCTTCATTTCCTTGAACTCATTTTCAAAAATTGTAAAGATTTTTATTTTGTGTTCTCGTTTAATTATTTAAGTTTAATTATTTTATTCTTATATTCATGGGATACATATTTGTTATAGAGTCGAGACATATCATTTTTGATATCAGCATTTGGTTTAGCCTATAAGTTGCTGTGTTTTCTTTTGAGTAGTAAATTGGCTTGCATCATGTCTCAAAGTAGGAGTAGCAATAGAGGTGATGGCATTGATGAAAACATGCCAAGTTGCCAACGAGGGATGGGATTTGAACAAGCACAAATGTAAGGCTACTTCATCAAATGCATCTGATGACAGAAGCTTTTAAGCAAATGGTAATGAACAATCATTCATGACCAAATCGAGTGTAAGTTGAATGCGAATAGGAGAAGATTACTGCATCAGAGAGGGATGAAGAGTAAGAGTCTAGAAGGTATGGACAGTAAAGGGAGCGTTGATATGCCACTGTAAAACTTCAATTACCTTCTTTCACAGGGTCAAACTTTTCGAAAGAGATTCTTGATTGGGTGTAATGGGTTGATAAGATTTTTGTATACCATGACTATGATGAGGTTGAAAAAGTGAGTTTAGTTTTACTAGAACTCATTAACTATGCAACCTTATGCTAGGATAACCTAATAAGACAATATCAAAAAGAGGGAGTGGATGAAGTTTAAAGATGGAGGCTTATGAGAAATCTAATCCGAAAGTTGTTCATTTTAGGGAATTATAAAAAAGAATTATTATTGCATTTTAATAACCTCCAATAAGAAGGATATAGTGTCAGTGAGTATGTGAAGGAATTTGAAACCTTCATGACCAGGTCTGAGATTTAGGAGCCAAAAGAGCAAATGATTGTAAGGTTTATCAAAGGGTTATATTGAGAGATTAAAGATAGAATCATGATATATAAATATGAGACACTCATGATATAATCTCACTTGCAACACAAGCAAAAATGTAATGCATGAGAGGAAACTCAAAATTATTTAAAATAGCGATGCCATCTTACAATAAGGCATCTGAGCTGAAAAATAAAAGGGACTTTAGTTTGGTAAAAGAAAAATATCTTGACAAGAAGAAGGAGAAAAATAAAGTCATCAAGATACCTAAATAGGCACATTGTAAGTGTTGATAAGATGAAATCAAAACAATTAGGGTTTATGCCATTAAATATAGTTTTATAGATTATTTTCACAAAATTAACTAATCAAACATGAAATTAAGCCAATAATTAGCTTAGAGATAAAGAGATTAACCTTGAAAATATAAGATATCTAAAAATCAAAACCTCTTATGTGTGCTTCTTGCTTGGCCGAATTTTAAGAGAGAGAGAGCTTGATTAATTTTTTTTTATTTTTTTTATGTAATTATAATTTTTTATCTTAAAATTATGAAAAACGGCCCTTTTATATATTTTTTCTATTTACTTAATGCCCTTGATCTTTTTATTAAAGACAAATGAGTCCTAAAACTTGTTTAACAAGCTTTGTAATAGTATAAAGTAAAATAACTATTTTGCCCTCATTAATCTTTTAATAATAAAATAGCCTTAAACCTAGTCAAATTTAATTTGAACAAAGTTATTTTAATTTTATTTTTGTTCTTAAATATTAATGGATTGATGTACTTTACTTTAAATTATAATCGAGTTAATTTATGAAGTCTTATGTTTATTAAATTATTTAACATGTAAATCGTTTATATCTTTCAGCATCATATTATCTTTAAGAGTGCTAACTCACTTACAAATGATATTTAATTTCTCTTATAGCAAGAATAAATACAAGATATTAGTTGTGACCTCTTAAGTTTATTATAGTATTAGCTGTGAGTCAAAATTAATCTTATCAAATTTGTTCTAAATTATTTGGTTATTCAACAATTATGGTTAATATTTAGCAATATGACATAGTCTCTAAACCATAATAAAAAAATTCTTCACTAAACTTTTTGTGACTATTTATACATACTGTGTGAATAATTTTCTTTCATTCATCTAATCCTAACTAAGTCAGGGCTCACAAATATTAAAATCTTAAACTTAGTTATATGCAAATAATCAGTTAATATGTGTTGAACTTATTATTACAAACTCTTCATATGACTATTATTAGCTCTTAACCAGAAGTATTTATATTTCAACTATTTATTCATGTTCAATAGGGACCTTGAATTTAGTCCAAGTCAAAGGAATCTTGAAATTCTTTGTATTGAGTTAAAGGATCACATCTGACAGTTATTTGTATTATGAAATAAATAACACATGACCAAATTGACTTTTATATATAAAATATGATTAGTCTCACATATATATATCGTATGAACCATGTACATTTATACTAATTAACGACCATGACGTCTCAAGTCTTACAAGTGATTAACACACTAATATAATTATATGATAAATCATTGACAACATACTTTTGTGTGGTTCATTATATCTTTGATCACGTTTGAAAATTATTTTTTAACTATTAATCCATACTAATGTCCTAATAACATGACTATCATATTACTCATACTAATATCTTCTCATAATATTTATTAGAGATATTTAGTGTGCCTACTTCATGACATCGATGTCTAGTTAATATTACTTTTATAGAGAATAATTTAAATAATCAAATTATCTAGGTAATTCATATGTATATGCAAACCTTAGTATGATTAAAATGAAAAAATAGCTTATATATATGAATAAGAAATAATTTCTTTTATTAATAAGTATATAAAGTACATATTACAATAATAATTCAATACAATATATCCAAACTGATAAAATGAATAGTTTTATGGCATATAATATAATAAACTCTCATGTGCACTAAAACTATTTGCTATTGTATTTAATACCTATCTTTTTAAGATGCCGATTCAACTATTTTTATGTTATTACTTTAGTAAAAGTGTTAGTAATATTATCTACTAAAGATGTCTTCTTAATAAAAATTTATTCAGTACTTACAAGGTCTTTCAAAATATGATATTTTTGCTAAAAAAAATTTTGATTTTTAATGTGTTCTTGGTTCTTTTTCTTGAGAAATAACACTTATATTATCATATAATATACTTATTAAATAAGTCATTCTAAGAATGACATTAAGTTTAGTTACGAACTTTTGCAATTAAATTGCTTCTTTAGCTACTTTTAAAGTAACGATATATTCAACTTTTATAATAGAGTTAGCTATTATTGTCTATTTAAAACTTTTTCAACTGATAACACCTTTATTACATAAAAAATTAAAATCAAATATAGATTTATGATCATCTATATTTGATTGAAAGTTAGAATCTGATTACCTTTGAATATTTAACTTTTAAGATCCATAACTCAAAACCAAATCTTTAGTTCTTTTTAAATATTTAAGAATTATTTTCATTATTGACCAGTGTTTTTTCTCAAGATTTGCTTGATATTTGGTAGTAAGACTTACTGCATAAGTAATATTAGGTTTTATATATAGCATAGCAAGCATTAAATTACCTATAACTAATGCATATGGGATGTTACATATTTGTTGCCATTCTTTATCCATCTTTGTACTCGTATCTTTTGAAAGATAAAGACCTTAATTAAAGGGTAGATTTTCTCTCTTAGATTTTTTTATACTAAATCTTTTTAGTATCATTTCAATGTACAACTTTTAGGATAATCTTATTATCTTCTTTAATCCATTTTTATAGATTTAAATTATGAGAATGTAAGTTGCATCATCCAAAATCTTCTTTAATCCATTTTCATAAAGAAAGTTTTAAAAAAATAGAGCTTCACTTTTTCCATCATGTATATATTATTGTCCATCAATAGTATGTCATCTTTATATATAATATCAAGAATATAATTACATGATCCTTAATTCACTTGTATACACAAGATTTATCTAGGTTTTATAAAGCCAAAAAACTTGACTATCTCATCAAATTGAATATTCTAACTCTTAGAGGCTTGCTTCAATCAAATATCCTGATTATCTTATCAAGATAAATAGATATATATAACTTGCATACTTTTATGCAGTCTAATAGAGAATACAAAATTAATAAGTTGTACCACAAATAGTTTTTTCTCAATGTAACCATTAAAAAAAAATACTATTTTGACATTTATTAATCAAATTTTATAATCATATTATGCAACAATGGCTAGCATTATCTTGATAGACTTTATCATATCCATAATTGAGAAAGTTTTTTCATAATTCAACTCTTATTTTTGAGTATGTCTCTTCACAATAAGCATTGCCTTATAGGTTTCTACTTATCTATCTTTACCAATCTTTCTTTTGAAGATCCATTTGTTATTGACTAAAACTATTCTTTCTAGATAATCAATAAGTTTTTAGACTTATTTTACATGCATATAATTCATTTTAAATTTCTTTACTTTTAGTTATCTTTTTAAATCTTTACTTAGGATTACCTCTTTGTAAGCTTTTAGATCATTCTTATAATCTACTGCTCCCAATAAGTAAGTTTCAAAATCTTGTTCGTTAAGAAATCATATCTATCTAAAAGTCTAAGAACTCTAGTGAGTTTTTGAGTTAAAATTGAGTTACCTAGGATAAAATTTTATTGATTGAACATTTCAGTATTAACTTGATTGGATTGAGACTTAACAGACTTTTTTTTTCAGCTCGATTTCTCTTTCTGCACCTTCTTCTTTAAGAAACTCTTTATTTAAGAAGTGTGCATTCCTATTGATAAAAATTTTTTGATTAGACAAAGTATAAAATTGATATCCTAAACTATTTTTAAGATATTCAATAAATTAATCTATCTGTGATTTGAAATCAAGTTTATCAGATTTGATCAACTTGACATACGCAGGATAACTCTAGACTCTTATATAATTGAGATTGAGTTTCTTACCACTCTATATCTCATATAGAGTGTTTTAAACTAATTTAAAAGGAACTTTATTGAGGATGCATGTAGTAGTTTATAGAATATATTCTCATAAATACAATAGCAAGTCTATAAAACTAACCATCGATTGTATCATATCTAATAGAGT
>JAWDEX010000001.1:115752-127700 GCA_035221805.1 Trichilia hirta | reverse complement strand
CTAGGCATTGATTTAGCTGGCAAAGGAACTCTGAATTCAGGGTTGTCTGCTGGGGGATTTACTGACTGTTTGCTTCATTATGGTGCATCATTTTTTTATGGGGCTGATGTAGGTTATGGACAGGTAAAAATGATTTTTTTTTTTTCTGAATTAACTGCATGCTGGATTGGCAATTGGTACAACAGGATATTTTTTTCCACTTTGAATTCACATCTTTTCTTTGTTTATTTCTTTAAAGAAATTCTTTTATGAAATTGCACCAAGTATGTTAATAGCATAGTTTTTTTTTCTCCTTTTTATTCCTCAATCTTTTATCTTCAAAGCGGATGCCTTATTTGTGTATAATTAATTAATATCAGAAAAGTTTATTTGCCATGATTCAATTCAGAATAGTTTATTAGTCATGATTCAATTCAGGTCCACTGACTTTTGATTTCTTTCTCATTTTTCGAATCTAATTGGAACAACGGAGAAGTAGGAAGACTTATTGATTCATAATGGCACTGATTTCTCACTTTTCTGATTGTACTGGACTCTGCATTCTTGAGTCTAAAATAGATCTTGTTTGATTATGGATGTGGATAGATCTTGATGGATTATGGACGTGGTTTCTTCAACAGGTAGTGGACAAAATTCAACGAGATGAACTTGTTTCTGTAATAGAACGGACAAATTTTAGATACCTTTCTGCACTTCCTCAGAGAGTTGATTTGGTGACTTTGGACCTTTCATTCGTTTCTATTCTCATGGTAAGCTTTCAGATGCCAAGATAGCCAAATTTTGGTTCAGTTTTCAACATGCAAAATTCGAAGCATGATATTTGGAAGTGAAAACTGAGTATGGTAGAACACAGTCTTATGTTTTCTTTGTAGTGGTTCAACAGAAGTTGGGGTTCGAAATCTTAATTTGACATTATGGGACTGTTACTATCATATTCTGGTTTTTGATTCTGACATTTCTTGTGTGCAGGTCAGAGGTGGTGGCATCGTGAGAGATCCTCTAGTCCATAAGGGAGGTACGAAAATTTTTTACTCATTTCATATTTATCTCACTTCTTATTACAGCCTTATATTCTTTTCTTCTCTTTTGCCCCTGGTTTTATTAAAGTTCCTTTCCTACCTATTTACTTCCTAAGTTCTGGAAAAGATCATAAAAGGGGTGCAAAATTTTGGATTCCAGAGTCGAGGGTGGATTGAGTCTCCTCTAAAAGGTGCTGCAGGTAATACAGAATTTCTTGTTTGCCTTAGTCCGACAGCTGAGAAACAAGCGGAGTTATAGATCAGATAAATAGGCATGTGGAGTGCTTGCATTTTAAACAGAAGAAACTTTTGCTATATCTGGTGCTTGTAAATCGCTTCCTGTGTAGGAAACAAAAGCAATTACATTTTTTCTGCCAAATTGAGAGGGAAAACACTTGAATATCACTTCATTATTGTGAACTTGCTATCATTGATCAGTCTCACATTTGTTATCTCCTTGTGTACTGTTGTATTAGAATGTTGCAACAAATCATCAACTGCAGCTAATTGCTATTATTCGACATTTCAAAAGGGATTCTAAGACCAAAAAGGTGACCAGCAACTGAGAGCTAAGACACCATATATTGTTCAATTGTGAATCCACTTTTTGTCTTAGAAGTATCGCCAAGGGAAAGCAACTTCATCCATTTGCTCGTCCCTCAAGGATGTAATTTATGCCATGGCTTGCTCAAGTATGGATGTTCCTGCAATCAAATAATATTCATGAGTTCGCGTTAAAGACTCTAAAACAGTAGTAATAAACCCAACATGCTTGGACACAAAAGCTATGGAGCGGTGAGTCAACAATGATCTATAATCTAGAGATGGAAAAAGAAAATTAGTCGGGTTTTGTGATTATATTCGACATGAATCAAGTATATACATTTCAATCAATTTCGCGAAGAGATTGTGACAGAGAATCTCCTGAGTTATGAATATCTATTTTGATTCTGACAGAACCTTAGCATAACAGAAAGGAAGATCTTTTTTCAATTTCATCCAGCCCCAAAGGTTGTCCATCTATGCATAAAACAAAAGCAACGAAGAAAAAAACCAAAGCACTGAATTCTTCAAGCGATAAATTGTATTTCTTTATCAACAGAATATAGACAATGTTCACAATCATGCTACAAGAGTAAAACAACTGAATAATCAAACTTGACCCATATACTAACAAAAGGAGTAAAAGAAAAATGGTCAGGTTATCCATCTTCATTCATTTACACAAGTGCCCAAATAACAAAATGGCCATTTACTAGTAGCATATGGCGAATAATCAGATTCTACTCCGTTCTACAATTTAATTATATAGAGATGAACATGCCGCTGCAGTAGGCACGGAAATACAGCACTGGAACTCTGCATGAAGCACTGTAGACCGTAAAAATCATAGCATTGTAACTCTCGGTCACAGCTAAGGAACTTACAAATAGACCAAAAACATGATCAAAATTACGAAAGGAGAAAAGAACCATAAAGTAAGTAATAAAACAACATATACATACTAACGTGGCAGTATCAATGGGCTCTTCTTCCTTAAAGAAACTGGTTTCTTCTTCCCCTGCGCCGGTTTCTTCAACACAATCTTCCTGTTCAAAACATTTGCATTATTCATGAAACATCAGCTCTGCAATCAAAGAGAGATATACTTCAACATGGAATCGAGGCAGACCTCACTTAACCTTACACAAACGTTTTCCAGTGACAAGTATTCCTCTACCCGAAAGGACAAGCGGGAATGAAACAACAGACAGAAGGAAACCATGGAAAGTTTCAGAGCACAGATTATATACAACAAATAAATGACAAAAATGATCGATTAAGCAAACCTCGCGAGAAGCAAACTAAGGTTGTTTTTTGCAAGCAACCCATGACCATGGACGAGAACTGGGATTGAATTTCTTCCATTTCTCAGCGAATGAACCAGCAGCATGAGAAAAATCATTGGATAAAAGAGTTCCATCACAAGATGAGAGGTCCATGATTACGCTAAAGTAATTGACATTAAGAAAATTGAACAGACACGATTACTCAACTCTATCTAAAATTCAAATCGATAAATTTAGCATCGTCCATGAATTCAGTCATTTTCTGTTCAGTTTAGAATGGAGATAGCATTCTGCCCTCTTTCTGTCTTCAAACACTTCACTTCTCTCTTCTAAACACACCTATAATTACAATTTGAATCGCCTCTTATATGAATTATCAAAAACAGCTAGAAATTCAAGCGAGTATTTTTATTTTCAATCATGCTAATCAGAAACGAACAGAACACCCCGTCGACTGATTAAAAAGGCAGACGCAAAAACAACGAATCCCAGAACAAGAGAAACCAAAATAACAATAATTATAATGAGGGAAGAGTCAAGTACGAATATTAAAGAGAATCTTAAGGTTTAAATGTTGTATCAGTCCACCTCGTGAAAATTCTGTCCTAAAGAAACAACTGCGCGCTTTTGTGGTCTGCCTTCGTTTGTTCCTTTGAAAGACTTGCAATGTCGCTTGGTTTCAGGGGCTAAGTTTCATTAGTTTATACTTGAATCAGTATATAGGTCAAATTTTGTAATCGATAAATTAATTAGGTAGTAGTTTATAAACATCTAAGCCTAATTGATTATAAAATCATGAACTTGGCTACAACGTATCGCGCCGGTTGTTTTCGCTGAGACAAAATTCAACAGTACATGTGCAATGTAATTAAAGAAGTAGGAGAAATGGGAGATTGACTGAGGCGGTTTCCCCTTTTAAATTATACTCAAAAACAATTACAGAAGAAAGAAGCACTTGACACCCAAACGATTGAGCAGAAAAATCAGTAAAAGAAATAGCTGAATTTTTGCAATCGATAAAAACGATTTAGCGAAAAGGTCAGTAGAACATATAGCAGAAATTTTGCATTGAATTTGGATTGGAGAACATTTCAGACACAGACATCAGATAATCTCTTTAATAATTATGTCTTGTCTTCTTCAAAATTCGGACAATACATGTAAGTCTTAACCATGTCGAGAACAGTACAGTTTTTTAAATTCAAAGCATCAGATACAAATCCCTCCAAACCTGAAAGAACGTCTGTCTTGGTGAAGAGATTTCGAGCTCCTCATGACCGAGAAAATCTGCCAAATCTGATCTTGTCAAGTCAACCAAATATCACAAATTTGATATTGTCAAGTGAATCAATCGGGGAGCAGAGATTTTAAATACCCCAGAAAGCAGTTGGTTATGAATAAGTTCTCCAGGTTCGAGAACCTCGAGAAGAAATCGTAGTCGTCAGGATCAAAATCAAAGGAAACGAAATAAAGAGTTGTAAGTGATGAGAAATTAATCGATATTGATCCGAATACACTATAAGGACTGACAGTTAGGGTTTTCAGTGTCCTACACTGGAGAAAACTTGGAGGAAAACCTTAGAGATCGGTTTCCAGTTATAAGACACCGTGTGATTTAGCATAATTAAAAGTTCTGTTCATCAGAGACAGGTTTCTTCTATTTCCCGAGAAAAATCTGAGTTTCGAGAGCTTGAATTGCCGGATAAATCTTCCCAAAGCCATCCCACTGTGGAAGGTATCATGTTCAAAACTGAGAGAGTTTGTACGTTATCCATGTTGTTGAAGTCTTTAATGGTGAATACCTACGCCATTTATCATCAAGAACATAAACTGACTGGAATGCAGAACATGCTTGAATTCATACCGTAGTGTTGAATCTGCAGTTGCTGAATAATAGAGTTGCGTCTGGGATGTTAGAAATCTACCTTTTTATATTTTGGCTTAGAGAGAGCAAAAGGTGGAATCTGTCCGAGGACCTAATTTCTGTGTTTCCAAAATTCCTCTTAGCCAGGGTTTCATAAATAGGTGTTAGGCATTGAACCCTACGTGCTGAGTGGTGTCGAGGATTCATCGTAAGTTACTCCAAGAGGGTTGCTCGACTCATAAATCTCCTAAAGAAGAACGCAAGGATTGATCATGGCACTACACTGATCGGAGGCTATATATATTCCTTAAACGACCACGTAAGCCACCACCGACCGTTTTTAAGACAGCTATGGATCTTTCCCACGAGGAATAGATTTCCTTTTACTCCTGTGCAAGTAGATATTGAATGAAACGAAAGCTCAGGGGAAGGGAGGGGCTAGAAAGAAAGAAGAAGAATAGCATCCCTGTCTCCGTTTCTTTCTTTTACAAATTTGTTCGGGATAAGCTCTCTTTGTAATGTGCTGTGGTAGTGCCCCCCAGTTGATAAAGAGTAAGCTGAAAATTGAATAAGATGAGGCCGATCGATCTGCATTAGTTTAAGCAGGTGCCGTTGCCGCTGCAGCCGTAACCGTAAGTAAGGCACCCCTTATGTGCTAAGAAGGAAAGGAGATCTTTCTGAATTTCCTGAGGTCCCACCAATGAAAGGAGAGATATACCCCACCAAGGTGTAAGAAAGTCATTCACAGCTTATTTTTTTCTGTAATCATGAAATACAAATTAAACCTCACGTCTACGTGACCCCAAATATTATTAAATTGAAATCCAATAATTAAGAAATCTTTTGGTTATTATTCCACTATCGGCATTGGCTTGGAAATGAGAGCGTTCAATCCGTATACATAATCTGCAGACAGAAAATTTGACATGCTTATAAAAAAAGTGGTTCAAAAGTCTCTCCCTAACTTCGAAATTGTACTTCGGAAAAGCACCAGCATCCAGCAAGGGCTTTTCTAGAAAGAATATGGACTTCACTTGCACGTAATGCTTAAAATTAAACCTTCTACTTCAAAAATTGCAGATTATAAGTTTAAAAAATTTCAAATAAATAATAATCAAAGGAAGAATTTACCAGTGCTGATCATCCTAGCTCGTTGTGGGCTTTAGAAAACGAGATTTTTCTGTTTTCTTAAGGGCTTAGTTCTTGATGTGTCGATATGTTTGTGATATATTTGTAGTTGAAATTACGGTTGAGCTTTGTTTAAATAAGAAACAAGAATCTCTTCGATTATTTGCCTGGAATTTCTCAAATTTGACTCTTCATTCTGTTTCCTAATTGGACATTCAATGCCGCTATAAGAAAAGAAAGTATCAGGGATTTCCTATACAAGTCTGAATTTTGCCAAAACAAGATTGAAAAAGAAAAATTACTGCATTGACTTAATATTAATATTTTATCATCTTTTATTAATTTATTTTCAATTTTGCCGTATATAGATAGAAATTTACTTTTCTGATTAATTAAAACTATTTCTTTAATTAAGAAAAAAGACAGTTTCTGTGTACAAAATTCAGAAGCAATTTTTTTAACGAGGGGAAGAAGAATGGTCATTCTCAATATTCTCAGGATTATATAACACAAAATACACCATTACGGCAACAAGATTGGAAACTATATATATCATTTCCTTGATTACAATGCACAGGCAGAAATTACATCACAAAGATTAGTGAATCGAAGAGGACAGCTCAGAGCAGATGACTAGGAGCCATCGTTTTCACAGCTTCCATATAATTGAAGAGGACAGCCGTTTCACGTCTGCGAACCGTATCAGAAATTAAATAACAGGTTAGGAGTATAGTTACATTTGTTGTTGCAGTCGTATTGAGATTGATTGTGGGATTATATATGCAATGTTTAAAACATATGCAGCTCATTGAAATTCATGTTGATCCACAGATTGAGTTAAATACAAAATTCCCAAAAGAATATAGATTCATGTGCACGATGAATCTATCCAATGTAAACACGTTCTTCAACACGAGATCACTTCTTTTAATTTCATAAAAGGACAAGAAAGTCAACATGAAAAAGGTTTTCTCAAGTCACTTCATCTTCGTATCAGGGCATGACTACTAGAATATTGTCTATGAATAGAATGCTTTATCATGTTTCTCTCTCTCGCACACACATATGAATGAGAGAGAAAGAGGGTTGTCGTACATTAGTGTAGATGGAAGTTCATCTTCAATTGATTTTAACATTCGTAGACTTCTTTAATTGTCATCTGCCACTGGGCCTTTTATGATAGGCTCATTTCCAGATAAGGAAACCTCATTTTTATCTCCAGTTTGTTGATCAACTCCATTTATCCCTTGCCGTTGTGAAACTTTAACCTTCTTCCTTTTCTTCTTGGGTAAGATGTGTACAGAAGGTGGCAAAAGAGTTTCCTGTATTGCCTGCAAAAAAGAAAAACAAAATATACTAAGCAACTGAACCAGATATCAGAGTGGAGATCCCTGAATGAGAGAAAACAAAGACAGTGACGAAAGCAAATGGTGAATGAAAAAGACGGAAGAAGTATCAGGAAATCATCTGTTCTAAGACAAACAATCAAGAACCACATTCTTTCAGCTGTGCACCAAACAAGAATTGAATATAAATAAAACAAGAGAAAGTGTACATAACAGCATACACAATGTTTATTATAGTTTGACAAAGTCAATAACTAAATATGACGTCTATAAATTTAGCTGTTTCTCGGATCTTAACTGAAAAAAAAAAAAAAAAAAAAAAAAAAAAAAACAAGAAGAAGAATAAAAATAGGAAAAAAAAAAAACACAACAAACAAACAAACAAACAAACAAACAAACAAACTGTAACAAGGATTCTAGATTGCCTAATTATATTTCATCAAGTGACATTTACATACCATGCACAATAGCCATACCAGACATATTGAAGATATTACTACTCAAAGCACAAATCCTCATTCATATTGACCAATTAATAGCAGGGCCCTCATACACACTTTCCAGGCACACTATCTATAACACGGTCATCAGACATCCCTATTCATATTCATCATCTAGTTGGTAAAGCCTTTTGTTATTAACACTGAGACAATTTAAATCAACCTATTTATACATGGCCCTCAATAATAGATAGAACTGTTTTACATACTAAAGCATGTGAGAGTGGAACAATTGAGGTAGGGTCTGGATTCAATTACTTAACTCGATCCATTAGAAAATATGCTTATCTCATATGGCTTTTAAGTCCTCTGCAACAGAAGGTTGAAGGCTCACTGACTCAGCTGATCTTATATGGGCTGCATACCTGTACTAGTGTTTAGTAATAAATATCTTGAATATTTAAACCCAAATTACTGGAATATGAGACTTTATTCAATCAAATAACTCTCCGAGATAATCCTTGGAATATTTGTCAATCCCCTATCCGTTCTAAAATCTTCCTACAAGTTACTCACATGCATTCATACACTGCAATAGAACATATTTGGGAACCACAAGCAAATTTTATCTCCAATATAGGCTTCCTTAGGTATGCAATGGCCTAAGTACACTCCAAATGTTCCAAATGTGCAACCATCAAACACAAACTAATAAAATCTCATCTCTCGTAAGATATATGTTTGACAAGGCACAACAAAAAATGTACCCAAAACGTTATATTACATCTGAAAATACACCATAATTGTAACAAAAGAATACAGCAAACGAGCTATATAATTAAAACCTTAGGTCTAATTGTCAAAAAAGTTAGCAATAAAGCACAGATGACCAATTAAGCACAAAGAAAGTAGCATACCAGCCACCCTTTCTTGCCTCTAACCCCACCATTGATTGCATAAGCCTCTTTGAAGCCATTCTTGAACAGTAACTGAGCTGCTTTCATGGAATTGCCATCAAAACTACCTTACGCACAAAAAGATTACCATTAATGAAATAAAATTTCAATCACCAAGTACTATCAGTAACTCCAAATTTGCCGAAAAGAAAAAATCAAACACGAAACAACTACAGGTATCAGCTATTAGTACAAAAATTCAAGTATATTTTGAAACTTACTTGTCCATGATACAGACAACTGTATTTGCAGGGTCAGTAAAGTTGCTCAACACATTCTTTACAAACCCATCTTCATCCTCTTCAGTGAATTCAACTTGAACCACGCTCTTATTCAAGGATTTCAAATTGGGAGACCCCAACGAGACCAGAGTCTTCCTGTTTCTAATATCCAAAAGCTGCACATTCGGGTCACTGCGGAGTTTATTAAAGGCATTAACTGCAGAGATGAATTTGCATTTGCTAAGATATTCTTGGGTCAAAGGTATGACAACCAACCAAATAAATGTACATGTAGCAACAAAAAATGGGTATCTGTTGAAAAAGTCATCTACGGAAATTAAGATTGATTCCAAGTTTATTTTATCTGAAACTGGCTCAGTTGAGGAGACAGCAGTTTCAGAAGCAAGGCAAGGAAGGGAAGTAAAGAGGTCAAAAATGGTGAAAGAAAGATGGGTTTTTGTCACAGTTTGGAAAAAAAGAGAGTTTTTCAGAAGAGGAAGATGATCTAATTTGGAGGGAGTAGAATCGACTAAAGTAGAAATTGAGATAGAATCTAGAACAATACGGGTGGGTTTGGAGGAAGAAAATTTGTGGGTTTTATAACGGTTTTGGAGAGGTGGAGATGATAAGAGGATCATGGAATGAGACTCCATTACGAGCATGAAGAAGCGAGGAAAGATAAGAGGTAGACCATAAGAAAAGCTAGGGACGGGCTACTTAAGTAAGAAAATGGTAAGGCCGGGTGGGCTGGGCCTGAGTTTGGGTTTGGGTTAATTTTGGTTTAAATACTAATTATTTCTTTCTGTTACCGTCAAATTTAAGTCCTGCGGTCACACAATGCTGTAAAAAAGGCAAAATTCAGTCTCACGGTATCTTATGAAGTATAGTATTTTGTATGTATATACATTTTCTTTATAATAACTGTACTGTTGATAATCTGTAAAATTTATGCATCATACTACTAGCTCAATGCTTGTTTTTGGTTGTACTGAGCTCGAGACATTTCTTTCAAAACTATAAATAAAATCCTCCATGCATGACCTGTAAGACTCCATTCCGGCGTCTGTCAAGCAAGTTCTAGTCCTACATTCATCCACTCAGGCAGATCAATCTATCCCAGCTTCACAGGCACTGTTGCTCGATTCTACACAGTCATTACAAGTCATTTTGCCTCTTTTGAGGGATACTCGCCTTCCTTCATCCCCACCATTATTCGATATGCCTGCCTATGTATACCATGCACGACGTCGTCATCAGTATTACCTCTGTGAATGCTGGCTACTGCAATTAGCTTGTGGATGGTCAGGGCCACATTTTTGTAGTTCGGCAAGGGAGAAGAAAGCAGAGCTGAGAGGTATTCTATAAGAGCAAAAGTCGCTACTTGAGGATTTGACCTTGAACCCTGTGAGGCAGCGAGGCCAATATGGAAGTTTTCTGGATTGCAAGCCTTTGAGCTGACAAAAGTTTTTAAAAGGAGTCGTTTAGATTCTGTATTGCTTAGTCTCCCTGGATATCATTGGCATTGAAGGTGTAGAGGAAGAAAAAATCAGGGTCCACTGTACCCGTTGACAATCAAGTCAGTATCTGTGATCACGGACTAAAACATTATATGGAGGTGAAAACAGCTTCGACATAAGAGAAACTTCTTGGCTTAATTTATTAGAAATGACTTGTTACAATGATCGGATGAAAAATAATCATTATGGGCTGCTGAACGGCCAATAGCACATACCTTCCCTGCTCTGTCAAGCAATTCAGCGTCTTGTTTTACTTGCAGTGTCTAGCAATGCAGTCTGCTTTTGATTATATGAAGCTATCATGGAGCACACAATCAGTACTAATGATTTACAAATCATGATATTGTTTTTTTTTTTGCTTGCCCACCATCCAAAATACCAAAATGTTCTCAAGCCAATCTAAGAAATTCCACCCATAATTCATAATTCTTCTCCATCCCACATTTTGTCTCCAAATCCCATGACATCATGGCAAACCATTTTTTTTTTTTTTTTTAGTCTTTGAACATTCTCCTTACCCCAAAAATAGTTAGGCCCAAGTTCAGATGTTCGTGCTATTAATATAGTATACCCTAAAGATCATTTATATTGTTAGTTTCAAGGTATTATATTATATATCACTATATATATATATGCAATATATATATAATGAAATTATTTCTGTTCATACGTATATGCTCTTTTTTTATTCTAATCATACTAATAAATATAGTATACATGTGAATGTCTAGATAATAGTAATTATCAAATAGTTTTTTATGTAAGGAATATTAATTGGACATCAATATAGCATAGTAGATATACTAAATATCTCTAATAAATATCTTGAAATGATATTAGTGTGGGTGACTGTGATAATCAAATTATTAGGACATTAGCGTAGATTAACAATTAGAGAATTGTTTCTCGAATGTGATCAAAGTAATGATGAATCACACAGAATGTATGTACTCAATGATTTATCGTATGATTATGCTAGTATGTGGCGTATTCCTTTGACCTGAGATGTCATAGTTGTTATCTGATATAGATGAATATAGTTCATATGGTGTATAAATATATGACTAATCAAGTCATGCGTAAGAAGTCGATTTGGTCATGTTTTATTTATATTAAGATGTGAATGACTGTTAAGATAGAATCTATTGACTCAAAATATAAAATTGAGTTGCCATTGATTTAATTCAAATTTGAGTTCCTAAATGAACATTAATAAGTGGTTAAAACCCCAAAACCTGGCTAGGTAGTGACAAATGTCATGCGAAAGAGTTCATGGTGATAGGTTTAATACGTAATGATTGATGGTTTATACGAACATTGAGTTTAGGATTTTAACTATATGTGAACCCTAACTTAGTCCGAATTGAACGATAGAGGAACACTACTCATATAGCACGTATAATTAGAATTAAAGTAGATTCAATGATGATTTTTTATTTTATTTTATTGTAGTTTATGGTCTATAGTATATTACTAGATGTTAATCATAGTTATGAAATTTTTTGAAGAGTTTGAAAAGGCTTTGATAAGATTGATTTCGACTTACAGCTAATATCATAGTGAGCCCAATAGGTCACAATCAAAAACCACTTGTTTTCTTGCTAAATATGAGAGAGAATCATTAATTG
>JAWDEX010000001.1:98452-115652 GCA_035221805.1 Trichilia hirta | reverse complement strand
ATAATTTAATGTAAATTATATGAATAATTGACAATATACATTATCAAAAAATATAAAAAGAATATAATTTTAAAGTTAAAAAGTTAAATTTAAATAAAAAAATTTAATTTGTAAAATATTATAAAATGATTGGTTTTATAAAATTGTTCTTAAAGATATTTATCCTATATTTTGGTTAATAATTAAGTAAACTACATCATGAATAAATATTAAATTTAATTATTAAATAATTAATATTTATTAAGTAAATATATTCAGAAGGATAAGGGTGAAGAAAATGAAAAATTAAATTTTTATTTTTTGCCAAATTTTTCCTCACATTTGAATAGTATAGATAGAAGAAATTCCATACTTTTGAGAGTTAATTTTAGAAAATTAAAGTAATTTTTTTTTGGAACTTTGTGTGTGTGTGTGCGCGCGCACGCGCGTTCAAGAAAGAAAGGTTTAGATGATTGAATTACGATTGTTTTTGCATGTTAAGGAGGTTAGGAATCCCTCAAATCATAAACTAATAAAATCTCGTCTGGCATAAGATGTATCTTTAACAAGGCACAACAATCACTGTATCTAAAGACGTTGTACATCTGAAAGTACACCATGATTGCAGCAAAAGAATATAGAAAAGGAGTTATGAAGTCAAAACCTAAGGTCGAATTGTCAAATATGTTAGTAATAAATCACAGAGGACCAATTAAGCACAGGGGAAGGAGTATACCAGCCACCCTTCCTTATCACTAACCCCACCATTGATTGCACAAGCCTCTTTGAAGCCATTCTTGAACAATGACTCAGCCGCCTTCATGGAATTGCCATCAAAACTACCTTACAAAAAGATAACCATTAATGAAATAAAATTTCAATCACCAAGGACTATATGTAAACCCAAATTTGCTGAAAAGAAAAAATAAAACATGAAACAACTACAAGTATCGGCTATTTGTACAAAAACTCAAGTGTATTTTAAAACTTACTTGTCCATAATACAGACAACTGTATTTGCAGGTTCAGTAAAGTTGCTCAACGCAATCTTAAAATCCCATCTTCATCTTCTTCAGTGAATTCAACTTGAACTACACTCTTATAAAAAGACTTCAAATTGGGATATCCCAACGAGACAGATTCTTCTTGTTTCTAATATCCAAAAGCTGAGCATTCGGGTCATTGCGAAGTTTATTAAGAGCTTTAATTGCAGAGATGAAACTTGCAGTTGCCAAGACATTCTTGGGTCAAAGGTATGACAACCAACCGAAAAAAAAAATGAAGTACACGTAGCAACAAAAAATGGGTCTGTGAAAAAGTCATCTATGGAAATTAAGATTGATTACAAATTTATTTTTTCTTAAACTGGCTCGGTTGAGGAGACAGCTGTTTCAGAGGCAAGGCAAGGAGGGAAGTAAAGAGATAAAAAATGGAGGGTTTTGTCACAGATTGGAAAAAAAGAAACACTTTCAGAAGGGGAAGATGGTCTAATTGGAGGAAGTAGAATCGGCTAAAGTTGAAATGAGACAGAATCAGGAACAAGACGAGTGGATTTTGTGGAAGAAAATTTGTGGGTTTTAGCGCGGTTTAGGGGAGGTAGAGATGACGATCATGGAAACAGACTCCATATTGAGCATGGTGAAGAGTGGAAAGGAAAGAGAGGGGATATGAAATCTAGTGGATGGGATAAGAAGGAAAATGATAAGGCCGAGTGGGTTGGGCCTTGGTTCTGGTTTGAGTTGATTTTGGGTGAAATACTAATTATTTCGTATGGTTACCTCCAAATTTTCGTGCAGTAAAATATGCAAAAATTTAAGCGTCACAGTATCTTATGAGGCTAAGTATTTGGTATGTGTATACATTTTTATTATAATAGCTGTACTGTTGATTATTTCTGCAAGATTTATACATCATACTACTAGCTCAATGCTTGTTTTTGGTGGCACTGAGTTCAAGACATTTCTTTTCAAAACTAGAAATAAAATCCCCCATGCATGACCTGTAAGTCTCCATCCCGTCAGTCTGTCGAGCAAGTTCTAGTCCTACATTCATCCACTTCTTTGCCAGATCAATCTGCCCCAGCTTCACAGGAACTGCTGCTCGATTCCACGCAGTCATTGCAAGCCATTTTGCCTCTTCCGAGGGATACTCGCCTGCCTTCAAGCCCACCATTATTCGATATGCTTGCTTATATATAGCATGGACGGCTTCGTCATCTGTATCACCCCTGTGAATAATGGCTACTGAAATTAGCTTCCGGATGGTCAAGGCCACATTTTGGTAGTTCGGCGACGGACAAGAAAGCAGAGATGAGAGGCATTCGTTAAGAGCAAAGGTGGCTACTTGAAGATTTGACCTTGGACCCTGTGAGGCAGCGAGACCAATCTGGAGGAGGTTTTCGGGATTGCAAGCCTTTGAGCTGACAAAAGTTTTTACAAGGAGTTGTTGAGATTCTGAATTGTTGAGTCTCCCCTGGATATCGTAGGCATTGAAGGTGTACAGGAAGAAGAGATCGGGGTCCACTGTACTCATTGACAATGATGTCAGTATCTGCAATCATGGATTAAAACATTATATGGAAGTGAAAACAGTTTCAACATAAGAGACACTTCTAAGTCTAATGTATTAGAGATGATTTATTACAATGACCGGGATGAAAAATAACATCATGTGCTGCTGAACGGCTAACAGCACATACCTTCCCTGCTCTGTCTAACAATTCAACAGCTTGTTTTACTTCAGCGTCCAGCAATGCAGTCTGCTTTTGATTCTCTGAAGCAATCATGACGCACACAGTCAGTATTAATGATTTACAAACCATGATCTTGTTTTCTTCCACTTGCCCATCATCTAAAATACCAAAAAATTCTGAAGCCAATCTAAAAAATTCCGCACATAATTCATAATTCTTCTCCTTCCCACATTTTGCCCCAAAATTCCATGATATCATTGCAAACCATTTTTTTTCTCGTCTTCCAACTTCCTCTTTGCCAAAAAAACAGTCAGACCCAAGTTCAGATGTCCCTGCATGAGCTCGTTTCATGTATTTCAGAACTTCAGACTCATTCCCAGGGTCTTGAGACAAGATTGTGACTAAGGTGCGCAGCACCACAACTTCTTCCGTCGGCATGGGTTTTCCTGAGGGATAGAAGTTTAGGAGATTGGATAGAGAGGAAACAGCAACAGAAAGAACATGGCAAGCAAGAGCTTCATGGGCTGCAAGCGACAGAAAATCTGGAGTGAAATCAAGGCATAGCGTCATAGCCAGGATCTGATTAATAGCGCCCTTATGGTCGTTCTTTTGCAGATATATTTTGAACTGCGCAGTACACAAGACTATCAAGTTGCTTTGTAACTGTTAGCCAAAGAAATTAACAGACGATTCAATATTGTGTTACCATAATCCAGTTTAGCACCGGACTATGAGTGATACACTTCCATTTTCCACTGTGCAAAAACTAAGTATTTGAGCTCAGGAAAATAGAGAACACCTTAAGAAAAGCTGAGGTTACATTGGGCTCAAGCTGCAGAAACGCAAATGCATTAGTAAGCTGAACCTCACAGAGGTTAACATGGCTTATAGATGATTAAAGATCTCTATTATATCTTCGAGACCTGGAAAATAGCAGTTATTAAGCGTACCTTTTCTGCCTCTGTAATATATTCTTGAGCTCGATCAAGCTGACTAAGACCAAGGTAGCACAGACACAAAACTCTGAAGCTCTTGGCTCGGAGGATTCTGTTCTCCAAGTCAAATGGAAGATAAAGCATCGATTTCTCAAACATCTCCGCACTTGTTTCATAGTCTTTCGATCGGAAAAGACTTGAAGCACTGTAAGGAACAAATAGACAAATATTACCTAACTTGAAGACTCTTCCAATAAACGTCATCTCATCTGCCCAAATTTATGATAAAAGTTTCCATCAAGAAAGTGAATTATTTTCTTGTGGCGACTAATGAAGTAGTGGGAACAGTTATGTTGTTCCACATCTAATATATCGGCATTTGTCAATCCTTTTAACAAATGGGTTTTCAAATTAAATCTTTCCACAGAAATACTTAGAAATGCTTCCTTGAAAGTATCAATTCAATTAGAATATTTTCCTCACGAGAAATGCTATCTGAAAAAACTAGTTGTTTAATGCTTCCTTAAATATACGTTTTCGTATGAACAAACATACATCAAAATCCCGAGTATAGCTTCATTTGCTTGCATGTGAGAGAATGGCCGACAATTATAATCGATTATGCAGTTGTTGACGAAAATTTTGTAAAATTCAATTTACCAATTCCATAAAACTGCATGCATTGCGATCCTTTCCTCGTCCACCCCGTCACCGGTAAAAAGCGCCAGTACTCTTTCATCAGAGACCAACTCAGCCACCACCTTGGCCCTCAATTTAACAGCTCCCTCACTGGCACCGTCTCCGTCGCTTCCAATGACTCTGTGGGCCACCCTGACAGCTGCTTTGGCACTGACGTTGCACCTTCCCAACAGTCCCAGAAACACGCCTTTTGTCGTCTCAGCACCCGCCGTTCCCGCGGCCTGGAAATAAGCCTCAACAGCCGACACCCAAACACACTCCGGAATCTCCTTAAATGCAACCATGCCCGTGAGTTCTTTCTCCGCTTCACTATACCTCCCTAGACCAAGCCACGCCTTCATTGCCAAAACCGGCAAACTGGCGTGGTGGTCCCCACCGTCCCCACCATTGCTATTGAAAGTGCCTTCTCTTAAAACCCGAACGCACTTGATCACGCTCTCGTACTCTCCCTTCTGCAAATGAACCGCAGAGATGAAACGAAGTGTTTTACGCTTTATTACCTCGAGCTCCATTGTTTCTTCTCTTGTTCTCGACTCGGCCAATCCTTTCTCGCAGAGATCTAGCGCTTCGTTCATGAGCTTCGACGCGTCGTTTAGAGAAATAGTTTCGTTTTTTGACAACACGCTTTTGGCAAACAGTAAGTACTGATTCGCTAGCGATCTATAATGCTCGAACAAGCCGAAAAGAAGACATTTGGCGCGGTTGAGCAACGTGATTGCTAGATTTCCATCAAGGACTTCCCAGGCAGTGCGAGATCTCGCGATATTTATGTCCAACAGAAGTTTTCTCTCTCCCGAATCGCAGATTTTGCTAATATCGAGCTTCGACACGATCTCCGTGGCTTTTTCAAAACAACTAGAAGCGAGATCGAATTTCTTCATACCGTGCCAGATTAGACCTGTCTTGTAATAGAAGAAGGCGGACTTAATAGCCGGAGAAGGAACGCCAGTCACGTCAGCGGCGAGATAAAGAAGGTCGGCCGCCACGTGTCGAAATTTGGCGATAGCATCGGCGGGAATAGTCGAGGAGCGGGAAATGGAAGCAGCATTGGATAGGTCAACGCAGGAGTTCCAGAGACGGTAGCTAAGTTTCCAGATATGGAGCTTGAGAGAGTTGCTGGAGAACGGAGTGAGTTGACTCAGCTGCTTTAGGGCTTGTTGGAAGTCCAAGGACAGAGTATATAACGTTTCAGAATGGTTAGAGGAACGGTTTTCGATTCGCTTGATTAAAGAATCGAGTTGAGAAAGGAGCCGCTCGTGGTGGTGTTTGGATTCCTGCCGCATGTCCGGCGACGAGATCTCGGCGATTCTCATTTTCTTTGTTTTTTAGGTGAAGGAAAGAAAAGTCAGAATTTGAAATTTTAATTGAGTGAGTTTTGAAGCAGAGGATTTTGGAGGGAACAAAGAATCCGGAGTTTGCAGGGAAACAAGATAAACACGTATTTTTAATTTAAATATTTTTTAATTTCCTTTTTATTATTTGCCTGCTTACGTTTAATTGAACATTTTAAGTAAATTTTTATAAATAGAATTTCTTCAAGTAAAAATTTTAATAAAAAATTAATATTTGATTAATGCAAATATTTTTTTGTTAAATAAACGAAGTTTTTAAAATTGTATTAAAAATAATATTAAATTTAATTGTTGAAAAGGTTTTTTTTAATAACCTTTTAATTGTTGAAAAGGTTTTTTTTAATAACAATTAAATAATATTAAATTTTTTTAAAAATTTAATATTCAAAAATTTGGAAAAATTAAACCAAACAGGGATTTAAATCTCCTACCTAATCACAAGCTTGATTTCTCTTGGCCCATTTTGGCCAAATGATCCGGTTGGTTCAATTTTCGCTCTTCGAGAATCAAATAACAAGAAAATACGCACATACGCACAAGCGATATACAGAAGCCACATCCTAAGGTTACACATACAAAATCAAAGTGCATATATTAGGGAAGCAAAAGATTTTCTTGTGCAATAGACTAAAATTAACGGGTTTCTTTTTTTTGGGGGGGGGGGAACGCGGGGAATGGGATTTTGTCTTCTGCAAATACTAAATTCATTCATACACTGCAACAGGGAACTCAGTGGTTAAAGGCTAACAGTTAAACTGCGAGGATCAGTCACCTTGGTCTTTTTTTTTTCTTTTTTTCTGCCATCTTTTACCAATTAGTGAAGATAAGGGGCCTGGTACCGGTAGCCATTTCCAAAGTAGTTTCCATGAATGGGAGAGAAGCTGTAAGTAGCTGAACCCAAAAGAGACGGGCTGTGGTTGTCAGTGGGTCCGGTGTAAACGTATGGTATGTCATACGCATACTGTGGATACCTATCTGCAACTCTAGGACAGAATGTCTTGTCAGCAACAGCTACGTTAGCTCGAAGAGGCATATATCCAGTACCATTGGCACGGGGTCTCTTTGGTTGTGGCTTTGCAGTTTCAGTTGCCCTTTTCTTATCAGCCTTGGCCTTCTCGAGGTGGAGAAGGCGTTTTTGGAGTGGGTCTACAGGATACCGCTCCTCAAGGTTATGCTCTTCAATGCATTTGATCACAACTTTAAGAGCAGCCAGCTCTCGCTCACTGACCTCGTTCTGAAACACAAGAAAGTATATTAAATAAACAAATGCATCCACAACAAATTTACATTTGTCTATTCTTAGGTGAAAGCCCGACGAGAACAGTATCAGCCAAAAGTTCCAATGGACAAATGCAGATGTTAACATAATAAATCTTGACATTCAAGCAACGAATTTGTTAATAGTTGAGAACAAAAGCCTCACCTCAGCAGGAGGGGCGATATTTCCAGCCTTGAAAGGGGAAGAAGCCTTTTTCGCCTCCTTCAGGTAGGATTTTAATAAAGGCACAGGTGAGAACTGGTCAGTAACCTCAAATGCAAAAGCCAAGTTAACCGCATCAATTTGTCTTCCACTATTCATCAGAACTTCAATTACACCTAAAGAAACAATTAAACCAGTATGACAGACAAGAATATAAATACTTGATTTTGTCAAAGAACAAGTAAAATGCAATAGAACAATCCACCTAAGCTCAGTAATCTCAGCAGTATGACTCGGCCAATAAAATTTTGTATCCACGTTTGCTCAACTCACTCCAAAGGATGCATATGCAAAATTTAAGGACTTTCAAATTGTTCATGAGGTCATCAAGGATAAATATGAATGGTTATAGTTAACCAAAAAGAAAACGACCACAATTTGCAAATAACTTAAAAGGACAAAATTCTGATTCACACTGGTACAACTTTCAAATATATAAGAAAGAACAAACCTGGCATCTTTTCTGACAACCCAAGGGAGCGACATAAATCAGCTGTTTGACGACGACGCGAGACCATTGGTATTAGCCTTGATAATTCTTCCTTGTTAAAGCAAGACACAATTCCAAAAGTTGCCAGAAGCTGCAGGAATGCATGAGCCTCCAGGGAGTTCCCATTGCTAGCATCCACATCAAGAGCATCCAAATTTGGTTTCCACCCTTCAGCAATTGCCTTTGCCTGCTCCTTAACATCTTGTGAGATAACAGAGGCGAGAGAATTCAGATCGAGATTTGCGAGCAAAACACTAAGGCACTCCATCAACATAATACAGGTTCTGCGGAGACCCAATAAGTTAGAATCTTTCTTTCCATCCACATTTGGCACTTCCATGTGGTAAAAGCCTTCCAGAGAGTCCAATACTAATCGTGCCGGGTCTGCTGCAGCCTTCAATGCAAGGGGAATTTCTTTCTTTAGGACAGCAAGGTTCTTACGATTGTCTGATATAAATTTGTGCAGGCCTTCTGAGTTCATTTCTTCACATAGTTTAAATAACTGGGGATAAGCCTTCAGCTCTACGTTTTCATTCTCAAAAGTGTTTTTGACACCCTCAGACAGTTTGTTTTCAACAATCAGTGCCCCGATTTCACTAACATTGCTAAACTTAGCAGGCTCTGCAGATGATACCTTCCTTGGTTTCTCTAGAGCAGTGGCAATGGCAAAGACAGCAGCGTCTCTTCTCTTTTGGAGCTTCTCCAGTGAGGTATGTTCCTTGGCCATAACAGCAGCTTCCCTCTTCTGCAAGATTGCCTGGGCTTTCCTTGTTTTGGTTTCAAACTCCTTTTCCTGGTCTTCCAGCTCATGAAACCTTCTCTTTAAAGACTTCTCAAGCCCATGGAAATGTTCTTCAATTTCTTTCCATTTCAAATTAAGGGTTACAGCCCTGTGACTTTCAAGTTCAGCAAATGCTTTCTGAAGTTGTTGTATCTTAGATTTTGTAGAGCCTATAAGCATTGCAACTGATTGGGTGTCTTCCATGGCAGAAATGCTGAAAACAAAACAACCAAAAGAATAATGAAAAGGGAATGTAATAACACATACTTGTGCTAGCCCACCAACCAAAAAAGCCAAATGCACTAACAAAAAAAATATGAAAAAAATTTGTCGACCGTATTTACAAGACAAAAGTTACAATAAAAAAGTATTCTAGTATCCACAATGTATTTACATTGCTGCCAATAGATCAAAATCAAAAGACATGCCAATCTTAACACTAAAATAAGTTACATTCAGCTCAAACAACCACTACATATAGAAAAAGGAAAAAAAAAAAAAGGTCATCAGAAACAATAATCAATTGGAATATCAAAATGGAGAAAAATTTCTTTCCCAAAGTTTCAATGTGCTTCAATAACAAAACCTACAAATATGTATTATTGATCTGATAACATGGCCTTATAATTAGCACATGATGTTCCCAGTTTGCCACATCAACATCTAGAACAAAACACAATTTGAGCTTATGAATAATTATAAACCTTATAAGAACAACACATAAGAAACTCTAATGGGTGAAATCATCAACACATATTTGTACATGCATACATACACAAGAATGCTATGCAGATGCCAAATATAACAGCCTAGTGTCAAGAGTCTCTACATTAAGTTTAATAGTCTCAAAATACATCAAACTCTTCCCAACCACCGCATAACCAGAGGCTTTCCATATAAGACCACTTATCCACATGCTTAAGACCCAGAGATCAAAAAAACCCACCTTTCTGACGTCAAAATTAAAATGCAATCTTGAATGATATACAACTTTTCAAATTAAGACTTCCACTAGTTATCTAAACAAGGGTGCATAAAAGCAACCACAAATTCAGACCAATGGTCCCAATGCTAATCTACTTTCCAAACATGCGAACTAATACATGAAATAGGACAACAAATATAGCTCTATATGACTTCCCCTGCATCCTTACAGTCCATAGCATCACATTACACATTTGCATAGCCACACTAAAAGCAAAAATACCATTCTTGAAGATTGGATAAAAATCTCACTTGCCATCACCCAGAATTATACAAGAAATTTTGACTAAAAGGTTGTGAACACCAAAAATGCTCCTCCTGGGATCATCTAATAGGGCCAACCTCCGGATTAGCCACCCTTAAGCTGGAAAGAAAAGAAAATAACTCCAGTGTATTTCAATTTTTTCCGCAATGTGTTATCAGCAAATAATCCCGTTCCCTGATAAAAAGAAGTAAACAACTCCCAACAAGCACCAAATTCAACTTCAATTACAAGAGAAAACTCTCCCCTGAGTACAAGTCAACGTTATATAAGATTTCTCTACCGTAGGTTCCAATACAGACCTAAAATTTATACCAAGAGCTAGCTTTCTCCTCAAATATATTTCCAATGGACTTCTATCCAAAAGTTATGTCCAGGTCCAGTATTGTCCACCCTTACTGAGCCTAAACAGCAAACATACATATCAAAACTGGAAGCAGTAATCAGAATCCCTGACTACATTCTACAGTTTAATTACATAAACCTAGAAAGCCAAAAACGTATAAACAAAATATAGAAGGGATAATCATATTATACAAAATCGGCTCACCGACTCAATCAATTCATTAATCAGATAATCCAAAATGAAAATCAACCTAACAAGCCTTACCACTAATTCAGCAAGCTCAAATTAGCCAAATAAACTATTCCGACAAAAAGATCGCCGAAATTAAAGCAATAAGACACTGAAACCCTAACTAACAAAGTCACAGAGCCACAAATGATCGTCAGAAAAGTAAAAAACAAACACACAAATGGAGTAATAAATTAACCATCTACAACTACCAAAAAAAAACCTAATGAAGACATTTTCCAAATTTCCCAAAACCATATGTCAGCTTTAAGAGTGAGAAATGACAAAGTTTCCGCAAAATGAAACTGTTTTTTTCAGGGAAACAAACAATCCCGATCTGAAGAAACCAGTACAAAGAAACGAAAGTTTAATATGCACCTCGAAAGAGATAATAAGAGGAAATTTACCCGGTCGATGAGACTAAAAACTCTTGGAAAAAGTGGGAAATCGCTTGAAAATCGAAATTATCAATCCATATTTTCGAATTTTAGGTGTTGATTTTGTGTGGCTGCTACGAACTGACTCTGCTATCCCTAAAAAACGAAAGAGAGGAAAGATACGACCAGCGACAGCGAAACTTTTATACCCTCACTCTCCCACAAGTTCACAGCAGCCAGCCCACCCGTTTTTTCTTCCATTTTCGCCTTTTCTACGGGCACTCTAATTTTTTCCATTAACTGATGAATAGTTAGCTCAATTTTCAAAATGTATATGGTGTGAAATTAGACAATTGTTAGGTGCTCTTAAAGTAATACCACGTCACATCCGACAAACAATAAACTAGTTGCAATAAAATTTCACTCGACGTTTTTTCAAAATAGTTTTTGGTATCATACTAAAAAGAAATATAATTTTTTATTTTTTTAATTCTTTTTAATAAAGATTTTATGATTTTGATAATAAAACAAATGCCATATTTTTAAAAAAAAATCTCTTTAAGAATTATTGGATTATAAATTACTAAAATTTATCTACCAAAATAATAATAATTAAAGATATTGTAGCCAACTCCAATAATTATTTTGACTTTCTCAATGTGGCCCCTGAAATTGGTCGAGTTGGTTGGTCCGCAATGGTTCGGCTTTTAATAACACGGTTCATTACATCCCGGTTCGCTACAATGAATTAATTGACCTTGTTTGGATTCATATGTATGTGGGCCAACTAACCCGTTGGGGCTGGCCCAATAATAAACGCCAGTGGTCTATTTCAAAAACATAAAAAATAAATAAAAAAATATAGTCTTTATTGTAAATATTTTAAATTCTCACAGTTTTAAATTTAGAACTTTAAACTCAAAACACAACTGTTAAAAAAATGGTACTACTTTGTATGTGCTATACTACACACTATCAATCAGTAATATGAGAGAGAAAATTACAATCCTTTCTCTCATTATCGTATTAATGACGAATTACAAATATTTTAATAAATATTATCTATTTTAATACTTCAAATTTATAATTTCGAACTCAAAATATATTTATAAAAAAAAATATTACCTCACCACACTTTATTTACAGTAGCATTGTTATATTACTAGTATTTTTATATTTTTATTATTAAATTATGTAATACTATATTATTTTTTGATAATTAAGTCTTAGTAATTTTGATTATTTTTATAATAATTATAAAAAATTATTTAAAAATATAAATTCACCAATCATTTCCTTTTAAGATACTTTTTCAAAAGAAAGTTCAATGGCAATTTTAAGACGGCAATAACAGTATGTAGTTAGATTTTAATCAAGCATTATTTTCACTCATTAAATAATTATAGTAGAAGAAAAAGCAAGTCAAGCAAATTGCTCGAGTCTACGCGCTATTGCTGTTTTAGTCTTCTCCTTAGCTTGGAAAAAATGAATATGGCTTCCCCTTGTTTGACCCGATAGCCTCTTCTTTCCTGCTTCCACACTTAACTCTTTGTTCCTTTAAATATTTTCTGATCTCTTTTGCAGTTTCTCGTGCTCAGATGTATTTTTAGTTAAGTTTCTCTGTTTTTCCCGTAGAATTGTTAAAGCATGTTACAGTTTTGATGGTGGTGATGATTCTTTATTTCTAGAAGGAAAGATCGGTGTTTATTCCTTGTTTCAAAAGCCCTGTTGTTTTTCCTTCGATCTTGTTCAGGTTGGTCCTTAATTTTTTAATTGTTTAATAATTTTGTTTTTGTTTTTATTTTCAGCTATGGGATTCTGAATATACATGCTTATGTTGATTAAGTCAACTGGGAGACTCTCTCTGTGTGTTTCTCTGTTTATTTTTGCTTTTAGTCTACAAATTGGTATTTTTATCAGTTGAAAATTGTTACTTTTTGAGGTATTTTTCTTTTCTTTTAAATTTATGTATGATGCCAATTAGAGCTGAATTTGAAGTTGTTTTGCGTTTCTTGGGAATTTTGTTCCAGGGTTTGAATTTTTCTGGCAGGAGGAGTATGATTTTTGTGGGTTTTGTAATTGAAGATCTGTTGTGCACTAACTAGCGATCAATTGATTTATCATCAGCTGGAGTTGGTTGTAGATTTTGATGGGTTTCTTTCTAAACATGGAACTGAAGAGCCGATTCCTTATTGGAATTTCTGTATTAATTTTCTGTAATTTTTCCTATGGTACTGAGGAAGATATTGCTTGCTTGAAAAGTATTAAAAGTTCACTTGAGGACCCGTTTAGTTACTTGAATTCTTCTTGGAACTTTAACAACAACACTGAAGGGTTCATCTGTAAGTTCACTGGAGTAGAGTGTTGGCACCCAGATGAGAATAAGGTTTTGAATCTCCACCTTTCGGATATGGGACTCAAGGGTCAGTTTCCTCGTGGGATTAAAAATTGCAGTAGCATGACTGGGTTAGATCTTTCGAGTAATAAGCTCTTTGGAATCATACCAGACGATATTTCTCACTTAGTTGGATTCTTGACATCTCTTGATATCTCATCCAATAATTTCTCTGGAAATATCCCAGAAAATCTTTCAAACTGTACCTTCTTGAATACCCTAAAACTTGATCACAACCAGTTGAGTGGTCAAATTCCTCCACAAATAGGCCAACTTGGCCGTTTAAAAACATTTAGCGTAGCCAATAACCGTCTGTCAGGGACAATTCCGGGTTTTGTCAGTCTTACACTTACAGAAGACAGCGTTGCAAATAATCAAGCACTCTGTGGGCGTCCTTTGGGTAAGTGCCAGGGAAATTCAAAGGGCCCTCGCACTGGAGTTATTGCTGGGGCAGCCATTAGCGGGCTGACTGTTGCAGCATTAGTTGTGGGTATTGGTCTGTTCTTGTATATCCGTCGAATGTCAATGAAGAAGAAGAAGGATGATGATCCTGAAGGAAACAAATGGGCTAAGAGCTTGACAGGAATCAAAGGTCTTAAGGCAAGCTAATTTATACTTCTCTTGGTGAAGTATTCTACTTTCTTTACTGGTGCAATTAATTCATTTTTTTTTTTTTCATTTTCTCTGTTTATTTGTCCATCAACTGTATTTGTTAAGCTAAGAAAGTATTTGATTACCAGGTTTCCATGTTTGAGAAGTCAGTTACTAAGATGAGATTAAGTGATCTCATGAAAGGCACTAGCAACTTCAGCAAAAACAATATTGTTGGGTCAGGAAGAACCGGGACAATGTACAAGGCGGTGCTTGAAGATGGTACTTCACTTATAGTTAAGAGGTTACAGGATTCTCAACATCCTGAGAAAAAATTTGTGGCTGAGATGGCCACTTTGGGAAGTGTGAGACATCGTAACCTAGTTCCTCTTTTAGGCTTTTGCATGGCTAAGGGGGAGAGGCTTTTAGTTTACAAGCACATGCCAAATGGTACACTTTACGATCATTTACATCCTGCAGATGACGATTGCAAGGATATGGACTGGCCCCTAAGGCTCAAAATAGCTATTGGGGCAGCCAGAGGATTTGCTTGGTTACATCATAACTGCAATCCACGTATTATCCACCGAAATATTAGCTCTAAATGCATCTTATTGGATGCTGATTTTGAGCCCAAAATATCTGATTTTGGCCTTGCCAGGCTCATGAACCCAATTGATACACATTTAAGTACCTTTGTGAATGGAGAGTTTGGGGATTTGGGTTATGTTGCTCCAGAGTACACAAGTACTCTTGTAGCTACACCGAAAGGAGATGTTTACAGTTTTGGAACTGTGCTTCTTGAGTTGGTGACTGGCGAGAAACCCACCTATGTGGCTAAAGCTCCTGACACCTTTAAGGGAAATCTGGTTGAATGGATTACGCAACTGTCAAGCGGTGGCCAACTCCAGGATGCTATTGATAAATCCTTGGTTGGTAAGGGTGTTGATAATGAGCTTTTTCAGTTCCTTAAAATTGCGTGCAACTGTGTACTTCCGACTCCCAAGGAGAGGCCCACCATGTTTGAACTATACCAGTTTCTAAGAGTTATAGGGGAGCGATACCATTTTACAGCTGACGACGAGATTTTGATGCCATCAGACTCTGGTGATTATCTGGAAGAACTTATTGTTGCTCGAGAAGTCAAGGAGAATAATTGAAGAGGGCAAGAAACATAGTGATGTATGTTGTTTTTATTTATATGTAATTACCTATTGTGCGGTGCCTAAATAAATGTTAATATTACATATAATTTTGATGTTTTAGTTACTGCTTTGACATATCTGTGTTAATATATTGCTGAAGTGACATCAATTTATAGTTCCGGCATTTATTAGGTCCCATTTGTGGTTTACTAAATCTGCATGTTTCTGTATAACATCTTTCTTTCTATTAAGAGAGTGATTTGTTTGATGGTATTCTTAAAGATTCTGTTCTTGTTTACGGTGACCTGCAATCAATATATATATATATGCGCTAAGGAATCCCCATCCTCATCAGACATTCGCACTCGATAAAATGCATACATATTAATAGTGTTTCGAGGCATATAGGGCATTGTCTTGCGCTAAATTCCCAAATCAATGCTGATTTGTGCCAAATTTGTATTTTACAAAGTCCAAACGTATGTGCATGAGAATTTCTCCATGTAAATATGTATTGCGAGTGTATTGCTCTCTGTATCCTAACTATTGTCTACATTTAAAAGTAACAAAGTGCAAAAACTAAAGATCAGGCTTAACCGTTTTCTCATTCTTGTTATGGACACTTTCATAAATCAAATTACAATTATTTTGCAGAGTCAAAGTGTCTTCCTAGTATTTATTACATGGACAATATGTGTTTATATGGTTCCACAGAACCACTACTGGTACTAAATTAACATACAGTCAACACTCTTAAATATCAAATTGTGGACTTGCACGTTCCATGAACTTACAGGACTTCTTCGGTTTTGGCATTCCAAGTAGTCTGGCTTCGGAAATCGACATCTTGATCCGGCAAACAAACCATGAAAAAAAAAATATGAAATCCTTTTGTCAATAGGAAACTTTGAAAAAACAAAAAGGAAAGGACAAAATAAGAAGAAATCCGATTTACACGAACCTGTTAATGTCAAGCAACCCAACCAATATAATTATACTGGAAACAAATCATTGATTTGAATTGGAGCAATTAATGTTAAATGGACACTAAACATCCTTAATAAAGGGAGTTTGGTAAAATATGATTCATACCCTCTTTCAATCATACAATTAATTTTCAGTGGTAATATTCTCAGTTAGTCAAGTTGACTGCATTGCTTGTTCCTCCCGAATCTTTTCCTGCTTCAAAGAAAAATAAAAAAAATCAGCCTTTGGGGTATCCTGGTAATCTTTTGTCTTGAAACTTAATTATGTAAATAAGAAACACTAAGAAATTTGATCAGAAGAATGCGAGCATTCTATACTTGACATACTTACGGTGTCGTTAAGGTTACACATCCATTGGTAATGATGTTGTGGATTCACTTGGTTGAGCTTGGGTGTCACTTGGTCTCCATAACCAAAGGTCTTCACTTTTGGACATTCAGATATCTGTAGTTTCGAGCTGGGAATTCAATTGAATAGTGTCCTGAGCAAAAACAAGTGAGACAATGTAGAGCGTTAAGTTTTATGGAATGCAAATTAGGAAACACAACCCCCTCAGTCGAAGCTGATCCGCTTTCACCTTCCTCGTCTTGTCCAATTTCTTGCATCAATGAGCACCCTACTACTCTCAGTGTCTTAAGCAGCACCAATCTTTTGGCAATGGAAGTTGTGAAGAGGTTTACTAATTTATCACAATATCCAACTTCCATATACGTCAGGTACCGCAAAACTTGGGAGGTTGGGGTTTGACCACCTTTCCACAACACTCTATCCTTTTTCTGCTCCTCTCCTTCTTCCAGCCCAAAAATTTCTTCTAAATTTCTGCAACTAGATATATTGATTTCTTTCAAAGAAACAAGGCTTTGCAGTAGGGAAGATTGAGAACATTATGGCGGCCTTTCTTTGCAAAGGTACCTCTTTAGCAGCAACCGGAGCAAAGGTGTCCTGGGCTGACCTTTGCTTCCCGAAAAAAGAGGGTGGTCTCGGGATTAAGAGCTTACGTTTCTGGAATCAGGCAGCTACCATTAAACACATATGGAGATTACTGAGGGATAGAGATTCTACATGGTCGTCTTGGTCCACAAAGAGCTTCTTCGAGGGAGATCTTTCTGGCATGTTAAAACCCCTTCAAGGGCTTCTTGGTCTTGGCGGCATATCCTTCTTAGTAGAGACTTATGCCGTGGGTTGATTGTGGTTTCGGTCGGTGACGGGAGAGATACTTCTTTATGGCAGGACTACTGGCTCCCTCAAGGGCCTTTATGCAATCTTATCTCCTATCGGACTCTTCTGTCTACGGGATTACCAGTTGAGGCTCATGTTTTTGATATCATAGAAAATGGTCAATGGTCTTTCCCCATCAGCCCGCCTCCTCTTCAATGCATCTGGAACTCGATCTCCTTCCATCCAAATCACCAGTATAAGGATTGCACAGTTTGGAGAGGGCACTCATCAAGTAGATTCTCAATTCAGTCAGCTTAGG
>JAWDEX010000001.1:68038-98352 GCA_035221805.1 Trichilia hirta | reverse complement strand
TAGGATATTATCCAAGCAATGCCTCATGATGCACACCCAATGGGAGTACTTGTCAGTGCTATGAGTGCTCTTTCTATATTTCATCCTGATGCCAATCCCGCTCTCAGGGTAAGTTTACAGTTAAAATTTGGTGTTCTAAAGTATTTGCTGCTCTTTGAGATGCCATGGTACTCAACATATGCCACACAACATATTACATTGCAGATCTTTTCAAGTTCTTGGTTGTAGAGATTCTTCTCCATCATTGTTTTTTTGTCCTCCAAAAAATTATTTGGAATCTATTTAGTGGCCATGGCAATGGCAATTGGGCCAAGTTTTCATCCAACTCAGGAGTGATTTCACAGCTTCAAGTTCATTTAGTTTTTCAAATTTAGGAAAATAAAATACTTTATATTATTTAATTATTTCATTGAGTAATAAAAATCACAGCTTCAAGTTCATTTTATTCTTTAAATTTAGCAAAATAGAATAGTTGAATCATTGATTTGTATCATGACTAATGAAGACACAGCATCTCCGGTTGGTGGAAGAAGTTGTCAAAACATTTGCATCATGTCTTGCAATAATAACTTCCTGGTATGCATCCCATGCTTCAATGACATTGTCAGGGCATTTAATGAGTGGATAGCCTAATTTACAGAGGTATCCACCTTTGAGAGAAATTTTGGTATAATAATTTTCTATTGAGTTACCTTGTGTATTATATATGTATTTTTTGAATTAATATTATGTTGCAATGGGGTCCTTCTTTGTGCGGGTTTTTATAATGGCTTGTTTTGTTTGAAGTAGGGCCAAGATCTTTACAAGTCAAAGCAAGTGAGAGACAAACAAATAGCGCGCATTCTTGGCAAGGTTTGCTCAATCAAATATCTTTCTTCATTTTCTGTATCCTTCACCAAACTAATGTCTTATTGTTGTCAATCTTTGTTTTCTACAACTTCTATGCTTAACGTCAAAGCCACTCTATAATATGTAAATAAATTGAAATCAACCTTTCCTTTTCAGGCACCAACCATTGCAGCGGCAGCTTATCTGAGGATGGCTGGGAGGCCTCCAGTTCTACCTTCAAGCAACCTTTCTTATTCAGAAAACTTTTTATACATGCTCGATTCATTGTATGTTCTCTACTTAAATTTTTATTATTCTTTTACCCTTCCCAGATGATTATACTCATACCATTTAGCTTTAGTAGATTCTCTTTGAAAGAATGGAGGATTCATTTATAATACTTTAATATGACGTGCACCTGGTGGATTTTTCTTTTAACCCATTCTTGAACCGAATTTGGGACCTCTTTAAACCTAAATAAGTCTCCTCTATAAAACTTGCAGAGGTAATAGGGCTTATAAACCCAATCCTCAACTAGCTCGCGTGCTTGATATTCTCTTCATACTGCATGCTGAACATGAAATGAATTGCTCTACAGCTGCTGCCCGTCATCTTGCATCGAGGTAGGCATCACTTAAACTCAATTGAAATGAAAAGACCCTTAATTGTGTTATCTCATACTTATACCTATATCTGCAGTGGTGTTGATGTATACACTGCTCTTGCTGGAGCTGTTGGAGCCCTATATGGTCCTCTCCATGGTGGAGCCAATGAGGTAAGCTTAGTTTCTTGTTTCATCTTCATAATATATTCTGTGACTGAAAGCTGTGCTGCTGTGGCTTTTGACTCTGCAATGAACCACAAGATAGTGCTGTTTCATGAGTTAAAGGTTCTTATTTTTTAATGGTTCTTTGTCATTTCTATTTTTTAGGCTGTGCTTAAGATGCTGATTGAGATAGGTACTGTTGATAATATACCTGAGTTTATGGAAGGTGTGAAGAACAGGTAACACCCACTGACTATTTATCTAACTCTGAAAGTTCAGGCAATGCTAAATTTTGTTGCCTGGCTGTTCTGATATTTTCATAACTTTATTTGTCCAGAAAGCGGAAGATGTCTGGTTTTGGGCACCGTGTGTACAAAAACTATGATCCCAGAGCAAAGGTCATTAGGAAACTAGCAGAGGAAGTATTTTCCATTGTGGGTCGGGACCCTCTTATTGAGGTATTTTTCTGGTTTCAAATTATGCTAAGCCTGTTGCTTTGTATGCACAAAGAGATTGAAAGAATCAGCTTAGGTCTGAAATAGAGAATAACTTAGGCTCAGTAAATTATATTTATACATTTATCTGTAATTGATTCTTGTCAAATTGTCTGTCTGTCACCTGTTATTAGAGTCTCAAAGTAATCCCTGCCATAGATCAAGTTGATTGATCTCTGCTGTATTTTCTTTTTAATGAAAATTGATTACAAGGTCTAGCTGAGAGAGAATTTCCCACTGAAGGGAGATAGAATCTGACACAAATAATTACAGGATATAGTTGAGAGAGAGTTTTCCCGCTGAAGGGAGATAGGTTCTGAAGTAAATATGATCTGATTATGCTCTGATACTTTGCAGGTAGCTGTTGCTTTGGAGAAGGCTGCACTTTCTGATGAGTACTTTATTAAGAGAAAGCTATATCCAAATGTTGATTTCTACTCTGGGTTGATATATAGGTACAAGTGTGATGTAATAGATTCTACTGTATGTTACTTCCTCTGAATGTGAAATGGGTTAAAAAGTATTACATTGTAATTAGGGCAATGGGATTTCCAACCGAGTTCTTCCCTGTTCTGTTTGCCATCCCACGCATGGCTGGATACTTAGCACATTGGCGAGAGTCCCTGGATGATAATGACACAAAGATAATGAGACCACAACAGGTTAGTTCTTTGGTATTTTACTTTTTTTTTACCTCGTTCCTTGTTTCTGTGGGACCAATAATGTATAAATCATTCAGAACTTTTGATCTTAATTTCTCCATGAGCAATCAAATACATAAGAGTCTTATTGGAATAAATTTATGGTAGGTCTTTATATATTGAGCTAAGAGGAGAAAGGTTACTTATGAGTCATAATAGCTATTTTGAATCTATGTCTATTTGATTGATTCACAGTGCACACTTGTGTAAGAAGTCTATTGACTTTGGTATTGAACATATGCACACTGCAGTTGTAGAGAAATAAAAAAGAAAATGTAGAACAATGAAAGAACAAGTTTATTTTTCTGCAAATTAGTCACTAAGTATAATGAATATGATCTCTATCGCTAAGTATAATGAATATGATCTCTAAGGTTGCATAGAGCATGAAACCATATCAAATTTCAGTTTGTTGAAGAGTTCCTGGATTTATTTTTCTCATTTTGCTTTCTTAGCAGTGAATATTGATTTAACAAAGCAAAGTTCTTTGGTGGTGGTTCAGCTATTGTTTGTTCATTCTGTTATTGTTTTTCAGGTTTATAGTGGAGTATGGATGCGACATTACATGCCACTCAAAGAGCGAATGATATTAAAGGGTGCCGACAGGCTCGGTCAAGTTTCTGTTTCAAATGCCTCAAGAAGACGACTGGCTGGATCTGGTAATTAAATGCTTTGGCTTCATGAAGTAACTTTCAAAGAGAAGCTAAATAAATGACTCTATTAGTACGGAAAATAATTATATCATTGCCCCTGGTTTAGCAAGCAACTTTGTATACTGTTTTGATGCTTGAACTGGTGATGCACTGTTTGCAGAGGTGAGTAATAGCCTGTGACTCTATATATTCTTAATAGCTGCACTTTATAATTTGGATATCTGCTTTTACTGGATTGAGTAATAGCTTACTATCTGTGGAGCTCGCCCGTTCTTTTTGTACGTACTTCACTGAGAACGTGTAAAGAGTTTTAAAAGTATTCTACTCGCTATTCCACTGCTCTACTCTGATCAATATTGAAGTACTGTGAGTACTCGTCTGTCGAAAAACTCCGGGGAGAGCTCAAAGATATTTGTTAAAACGGATACATTACATTTCCGAGATGTAAAATAAATCTAAAACGTATTAACAACCCAATTTCCCTGTTTGTCTCTTTATATTTTCTGTTTTGCTTCTGTTTTTCTCTGTTTTCAATTGCAAAATGAAGCCAATTTTACCACCCATGTGTCATAGTATTGTATGCCAGGAAATTTTCAAGAATTCGCAAACGCTGCTGCATATAGACTATGGAGGTGGTAAAAATTGACTTTATCAGCTTATTTGGCACAAACTTAACACGTAAATTGCAGATATGGGTCAGGTTAAAATGATATGACTACTAATCATGTCGGGTTAAAGTCGTGTTCAAGTTTGTGCTCTTGAAATTGATAACCCGACAAGATTATTTAATTGGATAATCGGGTCTTGTCGATCGAATGTCATTTATGATTCATAAAATAAATTGATTTTTCTTATATATTTCATTAATTTATAAAGATATTTTGATAAATTAATTTTTTATATTTTTTAATTTATAAAAATATTTTAATAAATTAAGAATGACTTATGCTTAGATTTAAAATTTTAGATGATTATGTTATTTATAGATTGTTGGTGAAATTATTAGATGATATGTTTTCGATTTTTATTATGTTTATTTAGGATGGAATGATTATGATGTTTGTGAAATTGCTAGAATACATGTGAATTTTGATGTAAATTTTAAATATATTAAATTTTTTTGATGAGTTTTGCAAATAAGTATGCATTTGTTAAATTTTCTGTATTTAGGAAGTTGTATTTATTTTTTTAATAAATTGAAATTTATTATTAATTATTATATTAAATAAAAAATTATCATAAATAATAAAAATAAAAATATTTATAAGTGTTCTAAGAGGACTCATTAAAAAAAAACTTTGATTTATTATGTATTATTCAATTTAATTAATTTAGTAATTAATATAATATTATTAATTATCTCATATTTTAATGTTCAATTTACAATTAAATAAGTAATCAAATAACCATGTTAAATGGTTGAATTAACGATACAGTCGTTTGTTTGATAAATTAAATAATCGTATTATGTTATATCACTTATTTAATAAATAAATCATAATTATGTTAAGAGTTTGTAAGATGTTTAATAAGCATAGAGTTTCAATCGTCACAAAAATATACAGTGAGTTAATTGACATGATACAAATATAATCTGTTTACACGAATTTCCATACCAATAGCAAATGACTTAAAATGTCTTGACGTGTAGCGCAAATCCCACCGCCTTAAAATCATTTTACATTTCTCAGTAGTCAATTGAAAGTGGATCATAGCATATTTCAGCATATTAAGCTCAGATTATTACTTTATTTTATATCCATTTTCTATAAATTAATTAATTGTGTTATTCAAGCTATAATGAAACGAAGCTACACCAAAAATACAAGCAATCTGAATTATGAATCAATTAAAAGCAAATAAATAAATAAATAATTATGTTTTACAACATTGGTTAATTTCTAGTGTGCATCGTAGGATAAAAAAATAATCATGAAAACAAGAACGAGAATATATTGACCTAATTTCCCTTATTTGAATGATCCTGGTGATGTTTCAATCTGCAGTTGCAGTTACATACATATGCAAGGCATCTTGTTCATTCATTCTGAATGATTCTATTGAGATGGTTTTCTTCCAACCAATAACTACTATGCCCGCTGACTAAACTATCGTCTGACTAAATTGAAAAATATATATATATAATTTCAGTGGCGGTGTAACGAAAATAACAATTTTTTTATATTTCTTTTTTGTGGGGCACAACTTTTTTTTTTAATCTGACCGAGGATTTCTAGTATAATAGTTTCGTTGTCACGAAAAAATGAGACACTACGTAAGGTCTTACAGATGGTCTAGGGGAAGACTGATAGCAATTGAACCATAAATTTTTTTTTTTTTTAATTGAGACTATTTTGAGCCAAAAATACATTACCTACAAGTACTATTTGAAAAGAAAATCACCCAATCTTTGAATCTAATCTTCAGAGGAAACTGACCAGGAGCCTAGTAGCTTGGCAACTGATTCTTCCATTTCTATGTATAACCTGTCCTTTTTGCTCCACTTTGCACATCTCCATCATTTCTCTTTTTAAGTTCCAACTAGAACTGAGTATAGTCACAGGATTTATATGGCCTTGAACTGGATAAGGGAAGATTAGAACATAAGCCGCTTTTCTCCATTTCCATGTGACAGCAGAAACAGAGAAATAGGAATAGGCACATGTATATGTAGAGAGAACACGGGAATTTATTTTAACCTTTCGTAGTAACCTACATATTGATCATTATAGTTTAATTAAGGTAGAACAAGAAAGGAAACATCCATAAATATACACCAATACGTAAATCAAACAATTTTTGCATAGAAATTGTTATATTTGGTAAACCGGTGAGCTCATCATTGATGTGTGCGTGAAGAAAATATAGTCATTCTGTACTTACGAAAATATAATATCACGGTAAAAGAACACTCGATGGATTGACAAACGGAGATATTGGAATTATTACAATATTATATATATTATAAGAGTGGAATTGAAAAGGATTTTGGGATTTTATGAATACAGAAAACTGGAAGCTAATTCCTGATCACACAAATAAACCAACCCTGTCGTCTGATATTGCAGCGTGATGCCAATGATTGCAAAACAGGCTTCTAAATTCTCCTATAAAATGGTTTGCTATGTTTAGAAGTTGAAGCACAATCCTTTCTTGGAAAGCCACTATTCTTTGAGGGTGCAGCCCTGCGAATAAGACGTTGTATAAATTTATTTTGCTAATTAACAACATACTGAGAGAAAATGATATTAACAAATCTTGACAGCCCTTTACATAAAATTCACAAAATATGGGCAGGTAATGGTATTACCTATAATTCCTCTGCACGGCATTCTTCCTCATGGCTGTCAGATTTTTGAATTCTTGACTGTCCAAATAAAAGGGTGGATATTGGCAGTCTCATAAATTTTTAGGATCCGTATTCAGAGTTTATGTGAGATTTAACATGGAGAATCCTTCGTATGAGCGAAAGAATTAAAGAGTGGCAGCCATCAAAATAAATAAATTTAAACCAAGGGAATCACAAGGATCGTATTCTGAAATAATTGCGTCTTGCCTCTCCCTCTGTTGGAGAGAGCAGATAAGACAATGATTTTGACATACATTATACATCAAAAAGATTGTGCACCATTCAAAACTATAAAGGGATCACCAATCAAGCCATAAGGACAAAAACTATATATTCCATAATAAGAATTTGCACCATTATTTTCATAATCTTCCAGAAACACAAGTCAAACTCATAAACCACATGTATGCATTATAGGCTGAGAAAATATTACCTTTTAAGAAAATCTATTTTCACCTTCTTCATCAAGTTGCTCTTCCCACCAGAAAGACCATATCCAGGTACACTGCCTGCAAAGAATTACCAAAAGTAAATGAACTAACAGCATAAATTCATCAAGTCCTGTGACAGCCTAAGGAGGTCTTTTATGGTCCCTGGATTCTGCTAACATGCGGCAGGAACACACACAAATACCAAAGAACAAAACACAACATAATAACAAATTTACCAATGCTTCTTTTCTTGCTTGAAGGTGGAACCTTCTCACAAATGCAAATTTGTCGGCTTTGTTTTCCTGCAAAAGTTATGCATGAGGTAAGAATTTTGAATATGCACAATTTTAAATTCCTTTCTCCTTCCACAGCTGCAGCTGCTATACATGTAGGAGTGGGCAATATAAGACATTCCCATACAAATTCACTAGAATTCACCACCCTAATTAAACATATATAATTCTCCCTAGAGCATAGAAATATCACAATGTGCATACGTCATACAGGTCTCAGTAAGACATGCAAATTATTGCACTTCTTCAAACAACCCAGGAAAGGAAAATACTAATATACCATACAACAATCCACAGCCAAATCAAGTATGCTGATATTAGAATAATAATCTCATGTGAACTATACTTGAAATCTCGGGCCAGTCATAAGCTATACTTGCTTTGTTTGTCCCTTTATAGTCAACCATACAATTAAGTACCATTCCTTGTCATCTTAACAGAAAAAAGTTATTGTTCTAGGTGGGGAAACAAACACACCTACTTGAAACCCAAATACAGTATTAACAGGATAATAGACGCCATAATAATTTCAGCAATAAATGGTCCTTTGAAATATTATTTCACAAGGTTGCTGTATAGCTCTAATCAATCTCAAAACCGGCTTAAAAGCCCAATCTAAAGCATTCAGTACAAAATGAAATATAATAATGAATGAAAAAAAACCCACATATCAGCAAAGCATTATTATATAAAACAGCAACTTAAAAATATCTATTAGGGATGGTAGATCAATTATACTAATAAATGAGAAATTTTCAGTTTGTACAACAAGAGGTATTATTTTGCAAGGGAATTGTTTGCATAGGGAGAAAAAAATGGTTGCAGCAATTTTAATATGGTCCTAACTTTCAGCATTTACAGCATAAGGTCACCACTCAAAATCTTCAAAACATTAATGTTTTGATGACAGTTACTATATCACTGCACAATACAATGGCCACCTAATACAAAGCAGAAATGTTATAACAAACATTTCTCCACCAAATTCATGATAGTGAGTACTCCAAACGTAAATTTAAGATCAAAAGGTACAGCAGAATTAAAAGCAGTAATTGTTAAAACAAGTTTTTAAAAGCATTTCACATGAAAAAGAACATACGAGCATCTGCTTTCTTGTACAATTGCTTCATACGATTGACCGCTATTGTCTCCGCCTCAAACAAATCTATCTTTTTTGCCTACAAATCAATCAGCTCAACTCTGATTAGCAGTACATCAAACAATGGATATCTCTTTAAATAGGTCATATTATTATTACACCCACCACAAAGCAATCCTTACAAAGCGGAAACAAAAAATGATAAATAGAAAATCAAGTTTCTAAATAACAAATTTTTATTGAAATTGAAGAATGAATAACAACTAGGTATTAGCCCCTTTCATAGCATAAAAATTCTAAATCCACCTAGAATCCTAAAATCACAAGAAATTAAGAATTCCATAATAGACTCCTAATTAAAAGGGATACTAAATAATAAGAACTATAATAAACAGGAAAAGACTAAATAAATAAAAATTTCCTAAATGTAATTAGACCTAATTAAGAAAACTAATTAATATCAAATCCTAATAAAATAGGTAATTTAAAATATCTAAAATTGTCCTACATCAGTCTCCCTCAAGTTTATCTGATGGATAAAACTTGTAATGAAGAAATAAGTCATCTAGTAAATCAAAGAAATGTCATTTGTCTTATATTCTTCAAAACTCGAAAGGCCCCATACTTTGCCTCATTCATTCACTTGTCAATGCTTTTTTGAAAAAATTTACTCTTGCAAAGATGAAAAATCATCATACTTATTTTAAATTTTTCCAATTTCCGCTCAATTAAAATTCCTATAAAATTTACTCCTTCAGCAGGATTTACTTCTAAATTAATCTTCTTGTCTTTAGTTGAAATTGGCAAAACCATGTCAATGGTTTCTCGTTTAACCTCAGACTTTTGCATGAAAATATCCATCTTGTTAAGATCAACATACTCATCTTGAAAAGAACAAACAATCTTACTATGGAAGGAATCAAAATTCTCACCAAGCAAGGAATCAACAATATCATCAGATGAGGAATTATCATTGACATCCCAGTCTAATCCATAATTCCCTTCAGTGCTAACAGGTTTATCACCTTCTTGAATTTTATGATCAGTTTTTGGCTCATTTTGCTTTCTACTACTATTGCTTCTTCAATCTTTTTACCAATCACTCCGAAAGGCATCACTCGAAAATTATTTCTTCCAATTGAGCGATAGAATTCCTGATTATTACTAGGAAGTCACCTCAATGATATGGGATCTTGACATTTGTTGTTTAGATTGACATGTTGCCTTTGTATTTGCTCCCTGTTGCTGAAAACAGCTAACCTGTTTATGGTGCATTGTAATGCCTCAATCTGTGGTTTAACTTGTTCTTGAATGGCTGTCCTAACTGCTTCTACAACCATCTGCTAAAAGTGCTCCACCAATAATAAGATGGGTTATCCCTCGACCACTGCCAATAAGATTAGTTATCCCTCTATCACTGTTGAAAGGATTAGAGTCCTCTGAATCATTGCATGCCATAAGAGCATAAGAGACAAGCAACGCTTGCTCTGATACCGCTTGACAAAGATGAGACAAGCAACGCTTGCTCTGATACCGCTTGACAAAGATGAGACAAGCAAAGCTCGCTCTGATATAGCTTGACAAAGAGGAAAAAGAAGAAAAGTAAAAAAATAAATAAATAAATAAAGAGAAGACCATGTTTCTAGATAACAAATTCCATTGAAGTTGAAGAATTGAATAACAACTAGAGTATTAACCATTTTTATAGCATAGAAATCAATCAACTAGAATTTTAAAATCATAAAAAATCAAGAATTCTATAATAGACTCTTAATTAAAAGGGGAACTAACTAATAAAAATCATAATAAAACAAGAAAAGACTAAATATATAAAAGTTTCCTAACAATACCTAATTAATAACAAATCCTAAAAATTGTTCCACATCATATCCATACAAAAAGAAAACAGCAGCACATATCTTATAATATTTCCTCTTTAAAAGAATTTTCCCAAATGAAAATTACCTCATACAATTGTTTCCATCTAAATGAAACTTTCTTCTCCTTCATCCTCTCAATTACAAGATTATAGCTCCTTTCACCAAAATCTGCCCTGTAGAATTGCGCCCAGAGCTTATCAGTCACTGGACTAAGATCTCGTCCCTACAAGATCACACTGTATGAGGCAACTGCAGAAACAAGTCAACAATATGATATCACAGAAGTCATTTATGGCCTATCTTACCACTGAACAATTCTCCACATGTATCAGCTGTTCACTTGTACAGTGCGGCAAAATGCGCTCAAGAAGATGTATTTCAGTTTCACCAACATCTCCAAGATACCTTATATTATCAATGGCAACCGTAACACAAAGATCAACCAACGACGGAACTTCCCTCCGGGAAATCATATTTCTAATCTGGGACATGCCCGTATTTCTGTTCTCAATCATCTTCCAGGATCTTCCCTCTCCCGGGAATGTACCGTTAGGCATATTCAAAGAATATACAATCAACTCTGACAATATCAATCATGTTCGTTAAACCACACAAGTTATTAACAAATTAAACTTAACAAAAAGCTAAACCGTAATCAATCCAATGGTTTTCTGACATTTGTGAGATAAATTCAATTTTTGATAAAAGAAGTCTAATTTTATATCATTTATCAAACCAAATTCATGTTAACAACCTCCAGAAACAGAACTTCAATATCAAATGCAAGAGTTATACCGAATACCATTATAGAGAATTAAAATCCAACAGACGTGATTTAATTCATCAATCAACAACAAATATAATCATATTTACCTAAAAAAAGAAAAAAGAATTTGAATATGCAACTACGTGAGTGTCTGCAGAAATAGGATTGAGAGCTAACCAACTAATCGAAGACGGAGAAGGGAGCGATTATCTTAATCCGACCCGACGGTAAAAAACAAAATCTAACCAGAACAGCTTTTCCAGATTCGCTAACGTGCCCCGCTTCTATGCCACTTTTCGGAGTTTTTTACATTGAAAACCCTATTGTTTATTTTTTCGATTTGGAATTTATTCCAATAAAGTTTCTCTCAAACCCATACACAAACATGAGGAAGTCACAACCACATCATCCTGCCTCAAGTATACTCCCTACCACCTATAATTTAATTAAGTATTATATTATCATTTACTAAAATTATCTAAGAGCAGTCCTAATAAAAAAAGTCTGATTTAATTTCTCAATTTTTGAGAAGTGAGGCATTGGGAAATTTTGCTAGGGAGACTTGATAAATAAACACTTATTCTTTTAAGAAAAAATTTTTATTTTTATTTGTGTTTATATTATGTGTTGTGTCGGATGGCTAAAAATATGTTACCCAGTGGTGACATGTTGACTAGAGGTACGTATAATTAATTAGATAGTATAAAATTGTATTGAATTATATCTATACACGTGTTAAAATTCTTTTAAAAAATTAGAAAGAGAGAGTGTGTAAAAAATTAATTATTTATTATATTTTTATATTTTTTGTTTCTTAAAATAAATTTTTTAATTTATTTATGTCTTTTTAAATTGTACGATCATAAATTATATTTTTCTTAAATTTTTAATTAATATCAATAAATTTAATTATTAATAATAATGAATTAAAACTAATATATAATATACAATAAAATAAAAATTTAAATTAAATTAAACTTATTTTTATTGAGTATAATTAAATAATAAATAAAATTTATTTTATCTATTTAATTGGTGAATTTTATTAAAAAATTAGTAAAAATGCAACTAAATCAAACATTATGTGTATATGTATTATAAAAAAAGTCTAATTTATTATTTACATGTATAATTAAATAAATAATTATTATTTTTATTATATATTTTGAATTTGGTTTAATGGTTTATTTATTTATAGTGTGTTTTAATAATTTAATAATATGCATATAATATTCCGATAACATCAGATAATTTCTATTTGTTAACAAAATTGAATTAATTTCTTACAAAAAAAAAAAATCCAATGATATATATAATGATAATGTGTTGATACTATTTATTATTATAATTTATTAATTAGACATCTAACTTGTAACATAATATCATTATTGTATTTTATTTTTATATATGATATTAAATTACTATATTATAATTATGACTTACAATTTATGGACTTATGATTACTTATAAAATATCGTTTATACAAATTACTTAGTATGAATTAATAAATGTAATATTAATCATCATATTATATTAATATATAATATGTTATATGTATTTTTAGATTTTATACGTTAATTAACCAATTATCAATATGAATACTTAAAAATTAGAACTCGTGATTAAATTATAATAAAACATAGTTAGTTATCTAGTCTATTAAATTTTAAATATACTATTAAATTATTATATTTTATTTTTAATTAAATGAAATATAATAATTTAATATTATGTTATTATATTTTACATGTAATTGATATCAATCAATAATTAATATGCCTCTCTACTATAATACCAAGTTAAGTATTTAAGTTATGCGTATAAAATATAAATTATAATTAAAATATAATTAGTTATTATAATTTATTTATTTGTTAAAAAATAAATTTAATTATTCATATTTGTAAATATATTGCCATCAAATGTCATTCAAATTTTAAAATTTTAATTTAATAAATAAATTTTATAATTTATTAAATATATTTTTATTTTTTACTTATTCCATGTTGTATATTATTATTATTTTGATTCTGATAAGGTATTCATTATTTTCAATATATTTTAGTTCATTTAAATAAATTATTTAATTTATAAATTTTAAATATAAAATTATTATTATTAAAATAATAATGGTTACCCACAGACTGGCTCAGCACAGTTTGCGGGCTTGTCCAAGTACAAGCCTATATAGGCCGTGCTTCACTAGACTCGGCTTAATTCGTTTCAATTACTGTGCGTTGACCCGATGCATTATCCCAGAAAAGCTCGAGATTTATGAGCACGACCCATTTGCTCCCTGTACAACAATCTTAGAATCTAAGATATTCTTTTTGAATTTCAGTGTATAAACTCATGTAAAACTCTCCAACTTGAATCTTAATTAAACCAGATTTCCTTCAAATCAAATTTTCTTCTAATAAAAATTTGTGTTCACATAAAACATTGTCATTAACTGAATAATCTTCTTATGTATATCTATAAATTTTTTAGGTCTTCTTTTGGTCAAACAGTTATTCTCTTTTGGGATTTGTTGAATAATAATTTAACAATAAAATATAAAATAATTTTTAGCTTTAAATTATTGTGTATATTTAATTAAAATTATAAATATATATTAAAAATCATAAATTATAACAAAAGTAATTAAATATGATGTAAACAAAAACATATAAGAAGCCAAAAGATCCTCTCCTTTACAAAGGTAATAACAGTTTTCTGTGACTCCAAAATACCACCTCTGATGCTTATGATTGGCTATTCTATTCGACGTGTACACAATTATCAAACACTCTACTCGATGTGCACAACTACCGAAAGATAAACAGTTTCATCATGCAGTTGCTCTAAAAACAAAGTATTATTATATAAATTATTACAATGTACAATATAAATTTTTTTTCTAATTCTCACTTTACAAATAAAAATATATTTTTTATATAGTAATGTTATTCTTAAACGTTAAAGTTAATATTAAACACTATTTAAAAATTTGTAACTCATATACTAAGTATAAATAGTATATATAAAACTTTGTAACCACTACCAACAATAATAACTTTGTGATTTACAATAATAATAATGAAAATTATAAAAATATAGGGTAGGTTTGATTCGCTGAAAATAATTTTTTAAAAATATTTTTTGAAAAACATTTTCATTTTTTGTTGTTTGGATAAAATAGTGTAAAATATTTTTCTCCGTTTGATTGATTTTCAATAAAATATTTTTTTAAATTAATAAAAATTACATTTCATATAATAATAATAATAATAATCTTCTTTTATATTGTTCTTGTATAAAAATAATATTACACTAAAAAATAACGAGTCAACATGTCAATAAACAAATAATACACCAAAATTATTAACCATATTCAACCATATAATTATTCTTAGACCATAGTAACATAATAACATAATATATTCCTAATAGCATAATTGTTCTTACACCACATTCTCAATAATATAGTTGTTCTTATAGCATAATAACCTTCAAACATAATATATTCTTAACAACATATCTTTGTTCTTACACCATAATCCAACAATCATCATTTCCCTCCATTGACAAATTTCTCAAGCCAAATCCTTCTACGAGTATTATTTTTAACCAAAAAGGCTCTAGCTAGCTTCTTATTCTTTGCTAGATAATCAAAGACAACGTCAAGATCGTCATCATCAAATCCCTCCATTGACATCACTTCCTTGTAAAGATGAGATGTATTCACTTGATTTTCAATAAATTTTTTTAAGGTAGTAGCGATCTCACCAAGTTGGTCCACCACATTTTCAATTTCAACATCCACATTTTTCTTTTTACGAGTAGACTTTGATGTTGGAGTTCCAATCGATGAAGATGCTTTTCCTTTGACCTCTTTATTAGCCTCAAGCATCGAATCTACAGGCATGGACTCAATTTCATTAGTATCCTCCAAGTCAATATCAGCAAAGGATTTAGCATAACTTCTTGTTGCCATATCCTTGCCAGCAACCAAAGCCATCTCATCATACATCTCAATTTTCTTGTTCAAATATTGTTCATACTTTGGATTTGGCTATTTCAAATAATAAATATCATTAAAAACACAATTATATATACAATAGAAAAACATTTAAAAGAACAAAATTAATAACATCTTACCGTGACTACTTCATCATATGTGTTTTGGTCACACATAATCATCTTCAAGTTATCGTCCCATCCAAATCCACTTTGACCTCTAATTTTGCATATCAATTGCCATATGGACTTGATAGTTCTAAGATGATTTTTCATATGTTTTGGCCCGTACTCAACCTTGAATCTTGTAGAAATAGCTGTAACAACTCAATTCCATGAAGATGCTTTAAAGGTATAAGATGGAGTATTTGCTTTTTTAGCCTCCTCAGCAAGTATTTTTAAAGATACACGCTCCATTGGTTTCGTCCACCTGAATTGCTTAGAAGTGGCACCTTATTTCTTGTATTTATTCATTTCTCTATAGTAATTATATATAAAATAAGCAAATAAAAACAAGAACTAGAGACCAATAAATTTCAAGTATATAAAACCAATAATTTCAACTATATCAATAAGACATTTAAAACTAATGTGGCATATGAAAGAAACAAACTTCAAAAACTTCATCCAAATACATAACATAAAAAACTAAGTCTAACATAACAATAATTTAAATTGAAACACATACAAATCAAATAAATCGAAACCAAATTATATGTTTTATTTATATCATCATTCCACAATTTGTGCAATTTCATCTCTCTTACTAATCCATTCTCTAGTTTCTTGTCACTCTTCTCGATCTATAAGGGTTGGTTAATGCTTGAAGACTCATCTTCATCAAGTGATCCTTGATTAATTGAATCATTAGGGTCAACTCCCATTATATGATTATGAATTATACAATATGCTAACACTATATCTACTTATGTTTGAAAATCCAAAAATGGTTTAGCATCTAACACATGAAATTGTTTTTTTAAAATTTCAAAGACTCGCTCAACAGTAGTTCGCAATGATGAATGATGAAGATTAATAGTTCCTTTGCATTTTCTGAATAATGATCACTAAAATCTTTCAAATGATATCGGACAACACAATATAGAGAAATAATTCAGTTTCAAATGCCATATCCAGCATCGAGAAGATAATATTTTCCTACAAGTTCATACAATTTTATTATTGCTAAATATTTTAACTATAAGTAAAGTACTATGAGCAAGTACTTCTAATCATTGACTTTTGGAATTTTAAATCCATTCAGACTTGTAAGTGCATCACTTAAAATATGAGAATCACATGCACTGCCTTTCCAACTAGCAAGTACATAGGAAAATCTCAAATCAAAAGTGATGACAATAAATACATTTTGTGTTATTCCTCCTTTGCGGCTACGAAATCTTCCTTGAATCTTAAGTGGTATAAATGCAAAACATGAGTTTTATCTATCGCACCTATATAATATTTAAAGTACAAGTAAAACCTATGGTTGGTAATCACTTTATGAGGAGTTGACTCATTAGGTCATTCTAATGAGAAGTTTATACAACTTTAAAATAGTTTACAACACATGTAACGTTCCAGTTCTAGAGGGCGAGGAGTGGCGTAAAGACAAGAGTGCTTAAGTGAGAAGCGGCTTTTGACAGGCTTTGGGATAGCTGTGAGGGCAGGAACAAGTCTTACATTAGAATAGGAGAGAAAGTTTCTGATCTATAAAAGTGGAATTGAAACCAAAAATATCAACGAGATCTTTTGGAATAGGGTGGTGGTTTGTTCCCAAGAACTTTGCAATTAAGCGTGCTTGGACGAGAGTAGTACCAAGATGGGTGACCTCTTGAAAAGTCTTCGTATTGGCCCATTTTCAAAAACAAAATCGTAAAGCCCCAAGGGTTGGGCCAAAGCAGATAATATTATTAACAAGCATTGGACCGGGTCTCACAGTATGGTATTAGAGTCAACTCTCCTTCAGTACGATCGTGGGCTCAAGAATGAGCTAGGCAAAAGCTAGTAGGCCTATAAAATCTCGGTCCTAAAGGGGGGAGAGTGGTGCTGGGGTAAGAGTGCCTAAGTAAGGAGCAACTCTTGACAGACTTTGAGATGGCTGTGAGGGTAGAAGTAAGTCCCACATCAGAATGAGAGAGAAAATTCTTAGTCTATAAAAGTGAAGTTTGAACCAAAAATATCATCGAGGCCTTTTAGGATGGGCGGTGGTTTATTCCCAAGAGCTTCGCAGTTATGCTTGGGCGAGAGCAGTACAAAGATGGGTAACCTCTTGAAAAGTCATCGTATTGACCCATTTTCAAGAACAAAACTGTAAAACCCCAAGAGTTAAGCCAAAGTGAATAATATTGTTGACAAGCGTTGAACTGGGTCTCATAACACAAGTCTAAAGTAACAATGTAGTGTCTCAATTGATCTATAATATCTTGATCCAATTACTTGCAACTTTACATTGTGACCAATCACAACATAAGTCTAAAGTAACGATGTAATGTCTCAATTGATCGATAATATCTTGATCCAATTACTCGCAACTTTACAATGCGACCAATTATATGTAAGAACATTAACACTTGCTCCCTAACATTTACTGATCTAGTTAAATATAACAAATTGCTCCTAGTAAGAAAGTTACACAGATAAGAAAATGCAATCGGCCTCATCCTTATTTGATCAATACATTTTTTATCACCTTCATATAAAATGCTATTAATATAATTTTGTCTTTCATAATCTCGATTGATATAAGGTTCATGGAGTATTTCATTGCTAAATCTAAGTCTTTGAAGAATAATAACCCCAACAGCTAATACTGATTATTGAAGCAGTTGTAGTCAAAATTGCTGCACGGATGGAATTATTATCCATTTACAAAAGAAAAATAAATACAATATTAGTAATACGATGGATAAAAATAATGAAAGACATACATGGCATCCAAAAGACAAAGCAATTTAAAACGAATGGCAGGCAAAGAATACAAAAGTGGACGAAAAATAAAAAAAGCAAATAAAAAAGCAAGAGTACTTACTGTTAAATTGATACAAGATAAGGCAAGTCAGTGATCAATGAGTAACAAAGCAAGCTAAAAACAAAGCCAACAAACGTAAAAATTAGCATTTAAAATAGAAACAGAAAAGCATAGGCATAGAGATAGCAAATAGAAAATTATATATTTTCTAGGGTTTTGTATATAAAATGATGGGCACAGACACAACAAACAGAAATAGAAATGTACGGACACTAAAGTCCTCAAAGCCTTGCAATTTTATTTATATAAAATAGTATTAAAATGATTATATTTATATACAATAGTCTTAAAATGATTAGTTCAATATTGCTGCTCATGGACACTATTGTATTTTCCTTTATTCTTTGAGATATTCACAGAGCATTCATATCTAATCAACACTATATATTGCTATGTGATATAGAGTCAGAGAGCTTTTAACATTTTTAGTAATTACTAGCCAATCAAAATTTATTAATACTGCTTCAATATGAAAAAAAAAAAATTATTTACATTAATAGATATTAATCAAATTGATCAAACCTGGATTAAATCAAATTATGCCGAACCAATTTGAAGTGAATTGATTATATATATATATATATATATATATATATATATATATATATTATTTCAATAATTTTATATGTGAAGTGAGTTCAAACATTTGCCATCCTAAGTCACCAATCAATAATTCCTCTATCCTAAGTCACCAATCAATAATTCCTCCATCAATTTCAATTTTCAAATTCCAACCAAAAATAACCAAAACACAGACAAGAAAATAGAAATTATCCAACTCAAAATTTACAGAGCTACGAGTAAAGAGAGTTAAGCTTACCTAAAAAAAATGGCGGCCATGTCTGTGAGCGAGAGAAAGACTGCTTTCATGGGTAAACTCTTTTGACTATCGCAGATCAGCTGAGAGGAGCCACGGTTGGGGGCAGAGGTAAAAGAAAGAGTTGACACAAAGGTAGAAGAAAAAGAGAACGAAAGTGAGATCGAAGAAAGATAAGAGATACAGAGAGGTTGAAGACAGCATCAGGAGGAAATGAGATCAAAGAAAAAAAGAGAGAAAGAGAGGAGCACGGCGGTCGACGAGAGTGAGGAGTTTGCCAAAGACATTGGGAGACAACTGAGAGAGACAGAGGGAGTGGGAGGCGACCAAGAGATGCAGAGGGAGTGGGAGGCGACCAAGAGATGCAGAGGGAGTGGGAAGCGGCTGAAAGATTCTTGGAAAATGTCTTTCAAAATAAAAATGGGAAAGACATTTTTCCTAAAAATACAAGCGCTTTTTCGTTGACCCTAAAAATAATTTCTTTTGACTATTTTACTTCATTAAATCAAACAGCTGAAAATGTGAATATGGTATCAATAACTGAATAACGCAGCAAAACATTTGAAAAATCAAAGCATTAGTTCAGGGTTTCTGACATCCCAATCTTGAAACATTTTGCTAATAAAAGCAAGGGTGTCCAATGTTAACGTACCTAACGAATTCTCTTTCTCAATTTGGTCCAAAACATTAATGATTTCCTCCATTTTATCCAACTGACACTTCGTCTCTGCTGCCATCTTTTCCAGCTGCTTCTTCTCTTCTAGCAGTCCAAATGCTCTCTCTTTGTCTTTACACAGAAACGCCTAATTATTTCCACAAGGAAATTTATGTTGTACTGCTATTCAGAAACCAGAACTTTCTCCTCCGCATTCGAGTTGTCGTGAACAACTGGTCTTCGTATCTTCGCAGACAACTCCTGATCCATGGCAATTCCGAGGAGCTGCTCCGACCAAAGTTTCTCTTTCTGTTCTGTTCCCGTTGTTTGCTGCTGCTGTACCACACTCTTCTTTTTCTTCACCAACTTCTCTAACCCCGGCAATGTTGCTGCTATTTCGTCTTTTAAGTTTGTGAACCCCATTCTCTGTTTCTGTTTTCTCCTATTCTTCCCTTCACTTGGCGCAAGAATCCCTATCTCATTATTCCCAAGCCGCCACCTTTATGCCCCATTCTCTTGAAATACCTTCTCCCAATTCCCTTTGTATGCTCCTCAAAACTCCCAATATTCGTCGTCTCAGAAATATCAAAATTTTTCTCATCTTCTTTATTTCTTCTTTTCTTTGCTTGCCAAGCGCACGACTTTCAAAAGGTTGCTCTCTTTCTATATACTACGTACGTATTAGGGAAGTAATTATTCTGTACTAAATAGGAAACGACATCCTTTTAATTTTTGTTTTATTTTATGGTGTATTTATTTAGCTAAAAATTCATATTGACACCGAATTATATCTTGTTTCCTAATCATTGAAGGAGATTATGACACTTTAAAATTGGGTAGGGTTAAAATTGAATATATTCATGATTTGCCAAAAAATCTTGTGTTGGTGACAAATTGAAATGGGTAAAATAATTAATGTTATTACTTTTCTCACCTTTCATTTTTACATAGATAAAATCTAGTAATTAAAAAATAAAAAAGTAAACAAAGATGACAAAAGTTTGAAGCTATAGTTAAATTTTCTTTTTCGCATAGACAAACTTCAATAATTAGAAATATATATATAAATAAACGTAGATGATAAAAGCTTGAGCCAATAAAAATTTTGAACGAATATTTCTTTTCTCCTCTATATTTTATTTTGATAATAATTATTAGATAAAATTTAATTTTGGAAAAAAAAAAAAAGACGTGAAAAAGTTCATAATTACTTTGTTTTTGATAGAAGTGATGATATCTTTTTATCAATTCTCGATTGTCCATTTTAATTTAAAATAATTAAGAGCGTGTTTATTTTTTCATCTAAATCTGAATTTTACTTAACATTTAAGAATATGTTTTTTTTAATCTTATATTTTATTCTAATACAATATTTTAATCTTAATGAAAATTTTAATTTTTATCTTAATGAGAAAAAATATTACATAATATTCATTCTCAAATATATTTTTATTATTTTTTTTCCTTATCCTAAATGCTAAATTGAATTATTCCAGTGTTCTAAGAGTATATAACAACTTTATTATTTTTCTTTTAAAGTCAAATTTAATTTAATTCATTAATTAATTTCAAATTCGTTTAGTTAATTAAACAAAAAATATATTATACAATTTTTTTGGTGTTATTTTATTATTTATGTTATAAACTTTTTTAATTAGTTTGTAATTTCTAAATATATATGACATATAAATACAAGTGTATATATATATAAGGACATTACGTAAAATAAAATATTTTAGAATTTTTATTTATAAACACAAACAACTTAACACTTGTATTCAAATATTAAAATAAAATAAACATATTGTTCAGACATATACATTCAGACCTATTCAGATTTCGGATAAAAAATGATAACTAAGAGTTTGAGATTTAATAGAACATGGAAGGAGAAAGAAGAGAAAATAATTTTAAAGACAGAAAATTAAAATAATTTTTGCAATTAAATAATAATACTAAGGATCCAAATTCGTTTATATTTATACAATTTGAAATGACAAAATTATATTATTATTATTTTATTACAATATATATCATATAATTATTTTTCTTTTATCTCAATTAATTTTTACTTACTTAAAATATAAAATATATAGCAAAATTTTTTTTAAATATAAAATATATAATAAGAAAAATTATCAATAACCACTTAACTTTATATTTCTTTTACACTATCTATTAACCTCTAGATATAAACACTTTTAATTTTTAATCTCATATATAGAATTTAATCTTAATTGTTAAAAATATCTAGATCTAATTACTAAAAAATGGTATAAAAAAAGTGTAAAATTAAATATCTATATAACAATTATACAGTATTGACATATTAATCTATAAAATAAATAGAATTATACATAGTTTGTATAACATCACTGAAAACTGAACTCTAAAACGTCTTAAATACCATGTGTAACGAAGAATAATAATAAATGCCTCCTATGATTTCAAGTAATTACAAATATTCTTTACATTTTTTTGGGTGATAGATATTCTTTTTAAATTTGAAATTAATGATAAATATCTCCTATAATTTTGCAAATACTCTTGACATATATTTTCGTCATAGATATTCTCCCTTAAAGTTTGAAATTAATGACAAATATCCTCTATAATTTTAAATATATATGAAATTTATTATAAAATTATATAAAATACATAAAATTTACAAATATTTAGTTTTATGTATTTTTAATTTATAAACTTTATGTTTTTAAATTATAATTCTATAATTAAATTTTGTATTTTTATATTTTTTTATATAATTTATGTATTTTTAATTTATACATTTTTTTGTTCTTCAAATTATAAATATTATAATTAAATTTTTAATATTTTTAATTTATGTTATTTTTTATTAATTTAATTTGTGAATATTTTTATGTTCTTCGAATTATAAATTTTATCTATTTTTTTATATAATTTTATGCATTTTCTATGTTCGTCAAATTATAAATTTTATAATTAAATTTTATGTATTTTTAATAGTTGTTTATATAATTTTGTGTATTTTAATTTATGAATTTTTTATGTTGCCTAAATTATGAATTTTATATAATTTTATAAAAAATTTTATGTATTTTTAAAATTATGATAAGTATTTGTCATCAGTTTTAAATTTGAGGGATATTTATCACGAAAATAGATGTAGGAGGTACTTTTGTGTTGTTAAACAAAAAACGTAAAAGATATTTATAATTTCTTAAAATTATAAGAGTATTTCATAAATCTTTGTATTGTTAAATTGGGCCTCACCTTGCTTAAATAAGGGTCTTGATGATCCAATCCCATAAATAAAATTATTCAATGCAATCATATGCCTTATTAACTGGACAGGGCCTAGGTCGAGCTAAGCGGCACGAGGGCGATTGTTCTCTATTTCAAGCCCATCTTATGCTTTTTCATAATGCGTCCCTAGCTTTGTCAAATGTTGCATTAGACAGCATTGGAAGAATCATAACTATACAGCTTCCCCGTCAATTGCAAGCCTCAAACGTACTTCCGTGTGCGTGTGCGTTTGTGTTGTTTTGCAATCTAATTCACGTTAATAATTAGCCTCTCTCTCTCTTTACAAAATGGAAATTTCAGTTTCCGAAGATTGTTTAGACCTCTTTCGTTTCTTTTTTGATCTCCGTTATGAACCAGCAGGATACAGAATCCCCATTTTATTACCCAAAACTGAAAATAATGATTTATGAAAACAAATACTCGTATTTGTTCTACTACATTCTTCGAGAAACAGCACCTAGGTATCACTCAAATATCAAGGATTTGTCATTTTATGTTTTCTACTATCAGTGGAGGAACAAATCTGCAACCTTGAAGAGTTTGCTCAAAGATATGACCCACTTTCAGCAGTTTTCCCTGCATACACAATAACAAATTAATTTCAACAAAAGCAATTTGATACTCCCTTTTGACTCACCAGACAGAAACATTCACTCGTTAATTTGAAAGTGTAACTATTAAAACCAAGATTATCCAGAGTATGCTTGATAGCCTCTACCTCATCAAATGCTGTACCAATCATTTGAAGACCAACGGGAAGTCCAGCAGGTCCCCCTTCAGTTAATCCACATGGCAAAACTAATGCAGGTAGTCCTGCCAAGTTCACATTAACCTGAAGCACATAGAAAATCCCTACATGAGGAAACTAAAAATTGCGAGCAATAACACTTGAAGACATGCCATGAATACTACAGATTACATATACTACAGGAGAAAAGGAATCTAAATATAGCAGATCACAAAAAGCGACAGAGATGCTTACAGTCATGATATCGCCCGCATACATTGCCAGGGGGTCATTTTTCTTTTCGCCTGTAAACATCACAAGTAATCAGGTTAGTTCAATCTAAAATAATTGCAGCAATAAGTTAAATTCTTAATCTGTGGGTCGAACTGAAAACAGAAATCAGAAGAAGAGAAAAGAAGAGAGGCAAAATACCAATCTTATATGCAGCCGATGGGGCAGCAGGTGAAATTAGGATATCATTTTCATCCAAAGCTGTCTTGAAGCTTTTCTTAATTAAGGTCCGCACCTGAAACACTAATTACAATCATAAATTTCTTCTTGCACAACAAAAAATTTGTTTATGACAACAGTGTCAAAATAAAAAAGCCAGATGATGACAACTAATGAACTGACTTTCCACATGCCATCATAACAAGTTCCAATTATGATCGCGGAGACTAATAGACAATGGGAAGAGTTCTGATAACATCATTTTTAACTCCTCAGCCATAGGATTTCCCTAATTGCAAGCGCCTTGAGTCAAAGTGCTCTGTGAGATTTTTGGTTTTCTAGAACAAAAGTCAGGAAATTGGGGCTCCTGCAATCTCAGGCATCGTCATCAGTTTAGAGCTCGTTATTCCTCCAATAGATAAATATACTAATAAAAGGGGTACCTGTTGGGCACGCTTATAATATGCATCATAGTAACCAGCTGAAAGCCCATATGTTCCCATCAAAATTCTCATTTTGACCTGTAAAAAGATGCAAACAATCTGATTAACATTTCTCAGTGATACAAATATAAATAGAATTTTTTCTCAGAGCTAAATGGCAAGTAGCTTGCACATATCCTATAATAATTTATTTTGTAAAGAACAAAGGCTCTACACGTCTATGAGGAATTTGACAGTGTAAATTAAGTGATAAGCAGTAACCCAATATAATCAAAACATTTAGAAATTTAATAAAACCAGAAATGGTAGAAAAAAGATCTTACAGCAACATGACATACATACCTCTGGGCCAAATCCTTTTGCTCTAGAATCTCCATATAGTGCATTTAGCTCATCATCAGCCGCTTGGTTTCCATACCTGGGATATTAATGTAAACGATAAAAGTAAAAACTCAGAGTTTATCAAATATACTATATATGTTATCCTTGGAAGCAAGTTAACAATCATATTTTCTACTTCAAAATTAGCTACCAAAATTTTTTTGCTCCGTCGTCCTCCCATAAATTGAAAATAGTAGTAAAACTCCTGGGTTTTATATAACAACTTGGACCAAATAATTCATCTACAATGAGAAAATCCAAAAACAATGAATGATTAACAATTGAGAATCACCTGACACCATCATAACGAGATAAGTTGGAAGAAGATTCAGATGAAGCTAGAATATAGTAGGCTGGTAATCCAAGGGAGAACGATGGCAATGATACCTTCAATATTAGTTAAAGAAAAAGGAAAAAAACTATTAGAAAACAGAAAGTAATATGCATGAACTTCAAAACACAAGTGTCAAAAACCAAGAGGCACCTCTGTCAAAGTACATCCTAATTCTTCTAGATGCGAAACAGCACCAAGGATTGCAGATTTTACTCCACTATCAACCCCATTATCCAGAGTTTCAGAGATCACACCAACCCTGACTCCCTTTAATGGTTTGGACTCTAGAAGTGTGGCAGAAATGAATTGAGATGTGAAATCAGGCACCTCCTGAAAAAAGATATTATTGCAAAATTAAAACATAAATAACACTTGAGAGGTATGCCTTAAACTCATAAGCTAGAATCTAATGCTAGAGAACTATTGTTTCCAAAACTTAGCAGTCAAACTACGATTCATAATGACAAAATTATATGGCTTAAAATGCTTAAAACACTACATGGTCACTAACAATAATGACCTTAATCTTAGCTGTCCCATGCGTAAACCCCATTAAGGACAGTCTGTTGTTTCCAGGTTTTGCCCATTTCATCTACGTAAGCATGAGAATTACCCGCCATGTTTTGACAGGCAAATACTAGAAGGCCACAGATCATACTCTTTTCTGGGAGCAATCATCTGACAAGAGTATTATATACCTCATCTGTGTCCGAAAAGAAAAGGGGAGATAGAAGAATACATACTTGCTTGCTACTGGTGGCATCGAGTCTATCATGACCAGAAATCACACTAAGAAGAATTCCTGTATCAGCAACTGATGAACCAAAGCAACCTATGACATCGAGTGATGAAGCATATGCCATAAGTCCATATCTTGAGACACGCCCATATGTTGGCTTGAGGCCAACAACACCACAAAATGATGCAGGCTGCCTAACACTTCCACCAGTATCACTTCCCAGTGACACTACACACTGCCTAGAAGAAACAGCTGCAGCTGAGCCCCCTGATGATCCTCCTGGCACTCGAGAAATATCCCAAGGATTTGCGGTCACCTAATGAATGAACAGATTCATCACCTGAGTGAACCAACTACAGTTACCAGTTGTTAACATCGTGGCATATGCAATCAAAATCTAATCAAAGTTTACATAAACACTTTATCAGAGCATACTCTATCCATTTGCTCTCCCTCCTAGTTCCCCACCCATTGCGCTCCAACCAAGGTAAGTGTAATAATTGAAAGCCAAGTCAACATCGTCAAATTTTTTAAACCAAACATACATTTTTAATTTTGTCCTGCCATTCCACCAACAGAAGAGGCAACTAAGAACACAATTTATTGTGGAAGGACACAGAAACCTTATAGAAAAAAGATTCCAACTGCAACTAAAGTTCATTACTTGGAGAAACTGAAGAACAATTCAACCTGAAAAATTTTTACCAATTTGACCGGAACTCAATAACCAAATATGTTTTCACTAGTGTAAACCGGAAAATAGAAAAATAAGCGAGAATACGAGATATAGTTCAAATGTTACGAATAACAAAAACAAGAAATAAAGCCTGAACACCTGAAAAGCAGAAGCCTCGGTGGTACTGCCCATACCAAATTCATCCAAATTGGTCTTACCCACCACAATCCCTCCTAGTTCCTTCACTCTCTTAACTGCAGTGGCATCGAACGGCGGAAGATAATTCTTCAAGACTTTAGAGCCAGCAGTGGAAGGCATATCCATCGTACATATATTATCTTTGACCCCAACCAAAACCCCGGCCAGCGGCCCCACGTTCTCATTTCTCTTAATCTTATCGTCGATGGATTGTGCTTCTTTTAGCACATTGTTTGAGACGTGAATAAAGGACTTGAGTAGGGGCTCAGTGAGTTTAATACGGGATATGTAGGCTTCGGCAAGTTGGGTGGCTGTAACCTCGCGTGAGAGGAGTGAGCGGCTGATGGAGAGGATTTGGGATTCTGGTGGTGTTGAGGTGGAGTATGGTAATTGGTCTGTGACGGGATGTGACGAAGAGAGAATGGGTTTCGTGTGAAAATGGCAGGACTTGGAATTGGACGGCAAGAAGCGAGAGAGCGAGCGCGGAGGATGATGAAGAGTCGATAGCATTTTTTTGTTATCTGTTCTTAACAAAGGAAATGGTTTTGTTCCACAGACTGCGAATTTGTTCTGTAACTGTTGAAGGAGATCGGTAAATTGGCGTAAATGACAATAAAAAAAAAATAAAAAAAAATAAGGCTAACATACAGACTAACTGATACCTACTATTATAATCTTCAGGTTTAGGGGGGTTTATCACACAATTATTTCTTCAAATCCTCTTAAGTAAATTAGTCATCCATTAACTTTGATCACTTAAAGAAAACATTTATTAATTAAAGGTCCAGAGATCATTCTTTAATTCTGATATCAGGAGGAGATGAGGTGGATAAAAGTTATTTTAAGTATGTTGATATTTTTTTTAAAATTACTTTAGATAAAATCGATCATTAAATTTTGAGAAATATGAAATAAATAATTTTGAAAATTATTTTTATTATAACTAAAAAAAACTTCAAATTAACTTTCAAGCAAATTAATAAATTAAAATATATTATTAAAACTTATAAATTAAATAAAAAATAAATAAAATTAAATAATATATAATGTTGTGTTGTGTTGTGCTTATAATAGGTTAAATTACTGATGTAATTTTATTATAATTAATTATTAATTTAATTTAATTAATTTAAATAAAAATTAAATAAATATTTAAATAATAATTTGAATTTAATTATCATATATTCAAGTATTTTTTATTCATAATTTTATGCAAAAAAAATTTTGCAAAAATAATTTTAAATATATTCTATCTATTTCGACAATTTATTTTACAACAATATTATAATAACAAAATCTATCAAACACATATAAACTACTAATTTTAAACACTTCTAAAAATAAATTTTACAGCCACTTAATAATTCCTTCAACGGGTGAATTTTCCGAAATCACAGTAGAAGCAAAAATTTTTAAAACCACCAATCTCAAATAGCCCTAAGCGATAATCTTCCTATATAGCTCGACATTTTATTTAATGTTACTCCATCCTCTCCGCTAGCTAAAATTCTAATATTCACGTCCAAAATGCCGAAATCTCACCCACATTTTTGTTCCGCGAATTGAGTATGAATAATTATCTTTATAAGAAGAAATTTCCAGGGAGAGGCTGTTGCCCCTACCGGGCATATTTTTCCCCCAGAATTTATATATGATGGGCAAAGCCTAATTAAATTTTGTTGGCAAACACGTTAGTCAACAATTAAGACAATTTTCTTTTTCTCCAACCAAAAAGCAGAAACTTTAGATAAAAATTATATTCTAAGTTTGAATATATCAACTGTTCACAACCAAATTAATATACAAGTCCATTACAGTTTTCCCATATTACCCAAATATTTCCAGTATGGGGAGCTTTAAAATGCTTTAGGATTGACCTCTACAGAAAGTTCAACAGATCTTCCTGGCTCCCCAGATCCCATGTAACTATTTTCCCGTCCAATCCTGAAATATTACGGTGAAAACATCAATGAGATAAACATGCCCTGACTGTGCCAGAAAATTTGGAAAGTCAATTTTCACCAACCTGAAGTGCTAAAACGAGTTGTTCTTGAAACTTCTACCTCCCTGAGAGGTACAATGCAACTACATTTCACAACACGCAAGGTCAAACGTTCAACTTAAAAAAAAAAAAAAAAAAATGAAGGGGCACCAATTCCACTTTTGCATTTTGCTCATCAATCGAACAGAGTAAGATAACAGATTGATTGTCTAGATAAGTAGGGTGAATAGGCAATACTGATTGTGAAGTTGGAACTAAGCCCAGGTGACCGCTAAATAAATATGGTTGACCCATTAACGCAAAATATTAGCAGTAATGAAAATGAAAAACAAGTGAAGTAATTACTTTATGCAGTTCTTGCCAACGCCTCCACGTGTTCTTGAAGGATCAACAGCATCATTACTCACTCCATCTTGGACTGGCAGTATAGTTTTCCAAATACTTCAGAAAACAGGAAAGAAGGGGAGTAAAATGAGAAACCAATCTAATATTTGCGTAATTGCTCCAACTTGGAATATCCAAGAAAGGTAGAAAAGAAAATTTGAGGTATAATCTATATAAACATTGAGTAGATATCTCCTTCGACATGAAGTTTGAACCATTTAGGCAGTTTTTTTTTGGTAGAACACTCTCGGTGTGGTTTCGAAAATTAGTCATGCTATCAGACTCGGCCTTAATCGTTAAAGAATCTGCTAGCCCATATAAATAGGCCGAAGCTCAATATAAAGAAGGTACAGCTTTGAAGACACCAGCAACACAACAGGAGTAAATCGAAAACTAAATGTCATGCACCAAACCTTGCTTTATGATGCGGGAGGAAAAAAAATTTATGTTCTCAAATGGACCATTCCAGTGGAACACGTTAACGGAGAGCACCATTGGCTTCAAGGTGAGAGCAACATCAAGAATATTTCGTAATTCTATTTTTAACTACTATATCAGGAATTACTTATAGACAGTAGTTTACAATTGATGGCAAAACAAAATCATCAATAGAATTGATTACACTTAACTTTCTTACACAGTAAGTGTTCCATTTGAAATAACAGAATATTTCATTCTCATAAAAAAAATCATTACATACTCAACAAGGTCATACTTATAGTTTATTCCCATATTCCTTTTTTCTTTATTGGTCACAATGAAACATAATACACATGAGAGAAGGGAATAACGAGAATTCTAACGATAAAGGTTTTAATTTTTTTTAAACAGTGCATGTATGATGGGACATATTAAAATTGAAATATGGGCTCTCATAGATGGAAGGATAGAATAAAATGCATATATATACATATAAACATGTTGGGGTTT
>JAWDEX010000001.1:57540-67938 GCA_035221805.1 Trichilia hirta | reverse complement strand
GAAGTAATTACTTTATGCAGTTCTCGTGAATGCCTCCACGTGTTCTTGAAGGATCAACAGCATCATTGCTCATTCCATACTTTGACTGCCCATACAGTTTTCCAAATGCTTCAGAAAACTGGAAACGAGGGGAGTAAATAAGAAAACACATCTAATATTAGTGTAATTGCTCCAACTTGAAATACCCGAGAACGGTAGAAAAGAAAGTTTGAGGTATAATCTACATAAACATTGAACAGATATCTGTTTATGAAGTTTAAACCATTTAGACCGTTTCCGGTAGAACACTCTCAGCATACTTCTGAAAATTAATCATGCTATCAGAGAATCAGTAAGCCTTAATTATTAAAGAATGTGGTAGCCCATATAAATAGGCCAAAGCTCAATATAGAGGAAAGTACAGGTTTGAAGACACCAACACCACAACAGGAGTAAATTGAAAACTGATAATTGTCACACACCAAACCTTGCATTATGATGTAGGAGGAAAAAAATTTATGTTCTCAAATGGACCTTTCCAGTGGTACGCATAAATGGAAAACACAATTGGCACCAAATTGAAAGCACCATCAAGAGTATTTTGTTATTCTATTTTCAACTATATAGCAGGATGTACTTATAGACAATAGTTTATAATCAACAACAAAACCAAATCATCAAGGGAATTCACTACACTAAGTTTGTCACAAAATAAGCGTTCCATTTAAATAGCAGAATATTTCATTCTCATAAAAAATCATTACACGCTCAGAAAGCTCATACTGACAGTTTATTCCAATATTCGCTTTTTGTTTATTGCTCACAATGAAACATAAAACACATGAGAAAAGGGAATAATGAGAAGTCCAATAGTAAAGGTTTTAATTTTTTTTCGACACAGTAAATGCATGAGGGGACATATCATTATTGACAATGCATCTCTATATTCACACAGTCTAATATACGAGCTATCTGATTTCACTGACATAGTAAAATAAAAATAAAAATGGTATAGATTTTCTCTTACTAGTCAAACTGAAATTTTTCGTACTTACAAATAGAATGACACAAACTTAATAATGTACAGACCTGGGATCCATACTTTGGACCTGAAGTTGATGCTTTCCTTTCATCCAGAAATTTAATGAAGGTCCTGGAGGAAAAAAAAATCAAAAAAAGAAAGAAAATCCACGAGGATAGAAGTTACTTCAGTCTCATCCATAAAAAGATAAAGTGAGAAATATATCATTCAGAAACATCTGCAAGCTTGCCACTGAAGTCTCTAGGTGGTTCTAGGGTAGGACCAAATCCAACTTGATTAGGGTTGTGAGGATGCTAAGGCACAGAATTTTTTAGCACAAATAAGAAATAGTAAGATTCATGTGTACCATATTCCTGTTTCATCTGCTGCAAAAACCATCGGGTTGCAATCAAATCCCACACCTACCACCATTTTCTCAGATACAAATAAGACCTGAAATACACCACACGACAATCCACAATGTCCACACGTAATATCATGTTAGCAACAAGTATGTTAACAGAACAAAATATTCTCAAAAGTCTAGCAGAGAGGATGCTGACCCACATCACGAAGTGGCAAATTGCGGAATGCAACATTTTGAGCTAACGGAGAAGGACCGACATCATCAACAAAGTAAACCATAGAATTATGACCTGCATATTATCAAGCAATTGCAGACAAATAAGGAGAAAGTCATCTTGGTAAGCTCTAGACCACTCGTATTTGCAATAAATAAAACCAATAGTTAAACAAAACAATTGGTTGAAATTTAGCTCAAATAGCACTTTCAAATAAAGCTGTCAAGTATGTTAATAATCTCACAATTCTCAAATCAAAAGTAACTCGCAAAAGCTAAAATATGTCAAACAATAAAATAACCAAAATGCCAATAGCTTGCAATTAACAATAAACATTTCTAGTCAACATACGCACCACCATAAATACTATAAGCTGTAAAGAGATATTCCTGACCTACATAAGCTAAGGTATTTCCACTAGGTGACCACTTGACACCAAATGCCCAAGAAAATGAGAGATCAAGCTGAAGGATTTGCTGTTTCAACAGAAAAGGAAATCATTAGAACCACAATACTACTAAGAGAATATAAGACTTGAAGCAAACTGAGTGAATGAAAATATTAGCAAATACATTAATGATGTGCAATACATGAAATACAAACAAAGAAACATTTCCAGAATTGAAGGAGTCACTTCCAACTTCCATCAGGAATGCCATAGTTTACTTACCAACTAATATCAAGATGCCACCAAACTTGTTTCATAGAACAACAAATAGTTTGCCTAGTCAATTAAAGAGAAGATTATCCATGGATGCTTATATCAGCAGGGACTTAACATCTCAAGCTAATTGCACATTGAGCAACTGAAAACTAAGTAACCATATACTTATATACTCTTTGTTACTCAATTTGTAAACTTTTGCTTCTTTTTTTCTCCAAATAGTATCTAGCTACGGCAAATTCAACAATGAAAATATAAAACAAGTTTTTGTACAACAAATTACAGTAACCAAACATTTAAAACTCCATCTACAACAGACCTATTATTTTTCTTTTTCTTTACTTCTCTTTTTTGCTAAAGAAAAGATATATCCACAAAGAAACATTAACCAAATATATTATTCCAAAACATTAAATGCAAATTAAAAATGTACTTCTACTAGAGGAAAAGGAATAGATATTAAACCTCTCCAAACTTTGAATCTGAGGAAGGGCTTGCCTTTGAATCCCTGGATAAATGCATAGAAGAAACCTTGAAAGTATTGTGATGAAATATAAACTAAAGGGAGAAGGAGCGAAGAATAGACTAATCATGCTGCATGATTTTGTTGAACATACCTTGTATCAACACCTTTTATAAAGGTGGAAAATACTCTGCATTTTCCATCTGTGGATGTGGTAGCAAGAAGGATCTGCAATAATAAAGATACAATGATAACGAGAAAATTTAGGCCTTCCTAACACATATAAAATGATAACCATCCAACAATTAGCAAGTGACATAAAATTGAACAATTTAACAAAAACGTTAACTTCCATGGTACTTGCAATTGCTTTAGTAAAAATTTATAGATTAAGAAGTCTAATTCATAACTTCAGAAGCAACCAAATGATTCGTCTCCAGCATCACTTCAGAATGTCAAATTTTGAGAATCTTCAACAAAGAAGGGTTCATTAACTTCCACATCTATTTCCATCTCAATAAATACTAAAGTTTTCTTCCAAATAATATAATGGGTCAATTATCATTTCTGAACTCCATCGTTTCAAAGACACGATTTAATCTCGAATTAACATCCATCCATTCATCACTTAAAATATAAATGAAATGTTGGTCTTCAATAACATCCATTTCCATTCCGTGTAATACTAAATTAAGTTATTAATGCGAAAAATATATCCACCCATGCAAGCAACTTTTTTGGAAATGCTTGATAAAAACATACTTTGCAAAAAACAATAAATTAGAGATTACATACACTATTAGGATGCCAGGCAACACCTGTCACAGATGATTCATGTCTTTTCCTGATGAGTTTACTAACCCACCTGGGAGAAAAGTACACCAAGTATGAACATATTATCAGCCTTAACAAGCTCCAGTTACTAAACAGTCTCACCAAAATGGTATGCAACAAAAATATGAAGTCAACTATTAAAGGTAACAATACATAAAACTCTTACTCAACATCAAAGCAAGTTCATGATGTTAGAAACTGTAAATCATTTCATATGTACTGCAGAATCAAGTGGTAAATCAAATGTTGACATGCTCAACTAAGTGTCAGCATATGGACAAAAAAGTAAGGAAAGAAGCTGCAGATTGACGTTTGATTACCAGTTATTCTCTTGCTCATAGTAGCATATACAAACAGTTTTGGCACCACTTCCAACAGCAAACTTGTTTTCTGAGATATAAAATAACGGTAACTCAATAGAGTTATTTGTCATTGTAGATTTAAGAAAAAAATTAAATTAAAGTCAAATTTCATTGATGAATTCACAAAAAAATTAAAAACAGAGCATTAACTCTATAACACTGCAGGTGGCAACAGGTACCAGCAATCAACATTACAAGTAGGTTGGTCAGCACAAACAAACACTAACAAGTCTGGCTTTTCCATTTGTGTTTTATCTAATCTCCAAGCCTTAGAACAGAAGGACATGGGTAGATTGTCCAAAACTCTCTCTTTTATGAAACTAAAACAACCCCCACTATCACATGCATAAATGTATACATTCCTTTTCTGGTAATTATTTCATTCAATTAGCTCTGCCTCAAAATCAGCGAACTTAATCCAATTTTGACCTCTCATAGTTAATGTCTACTATGTCACTTGGCAAAGACAGAGGAATGAAAACAGTAATTAATAAGGAATAGGCTTTCAATACCTTTGGGACTCCACTGAACACAAAGCGCTGCACGATTTAGCCTAAGGATAACAAGGGTTGGCACCCACTCTGACCCTTCTTGGTTCCACACATACCTTAAAAGAAAACAAGGAATTAAGTATACAAAAAATGTAAAAGATATCAAAAAAAGGACTAGGAAAATAATTAAGGAGACAGAAGTCTAGAAAAATCATTAATGCTGATATGAATATGGACATCTAAGACTCAAGAGAGAGAGGGAAGAGAGACATATATGCAAAACTAAAGCCAAGATGTCTTCTCTCATTGAATAACCAATATAAAGGAATAGTTTTACAGGTTTCTCAAATGATATAGGCACTTACGAATTCCGATCATGTGATACACTAACAATTCTGTTTGACCTGACACTCCAATCAATGCCAGAAACAATTTGGTCATGCTGTAAGAGAAATGAAGATGTAAATCAAATCGTATACAGACATGATTAAAAAGAAGAATTATCAACCAGTACATCACATCAAAATCTTTTGCCAATCAACAAAAAAATGATATGTCAATTACTCTCTAAATCATACGTTCTATTTTTATTGTCATACATTTAGTCAACCTTGACGTAAAATAATTACCACGTTCATCATAAACAAGGTTCAGGCAGGCATACAGTCTTTTCTTGAAGTTTTATATAGTAATTTACTCAACGTTACGCATCAAGAGAAATGTACAGCTAAAACGTAGAGCAAGATACTGTTTGGAACAAAAAGAAAATTCAAAACGAAAAATGAAGAAAATTACCTTTTGAAGAACATGAAGCTTCTCCCATTTTTCTTGCAACAATTTATATATGTGAACTTCGTTATTATTTGGACAAAATGCAACCACTACAGGAAATTCAACACATATATTACACAAAACTCATTGTTCGAAATATTTGAAGGTAATAATGTAAAACTACAAGCAATTAATTTCGGAATTAATCGTACGAAATCTAAATTACAAAAATTAATAATAAGAAAAAGTTACTCGAGTGATCAGGACTCCAAGCATGGCAAGTGATGCACTGAGCGAACTGGTGAACTGCGATCGCCGCCATTTCTATACAATATTATCTGCAGACAATGAGAATTTGTTTGAGTTGAAATTTTCCGTTTCTGACTCTTTAAGTCGATTATACCGAGATTCTTTGATTTCGAATTTAACAGCAAAGAGTTCTGACCCTAAAATGAAGATATCAGATCTAACAAAGCAGTGAAGTCAGAGGGAAAGAGAGAGAGAGAAGAGAGGCCTTTAGCGTAAAGACAACATCTGGCTCAAGTAATTGGGAATTTTACATATAAAATAATTATTTTTATAAATCACTTGTTACCGTAATTAATTATTGAGCAAATAAAGCCTGCTGTAAATTTCCGTTTCCCCGAAAACATTTAAGCAAGAAAGATTTTTTCCTTTTTTATTTATTTATTTATTTATTTATTTTTTTGGGTTTTCATTAATAATTTTAATCTTATATGATGTATACTAGTTATGTAGCCAAAAATTTAAAACATTTAAAAAGGTTTTAAGTATTTAATATTTGAGTCAGATAAATTAAGCCAAAACCAGTTCAATTGCATGATTTTCAATATACTGTACAATCACAAGTATTTAGCATTTGTTAACAAGCTGATGCACCGTCGAGTAAAAATCAAAATATTAAATATTTATTAAAAATAAATAAATTTTATAAAAAATTCGTATTATTAAAATTAAGTATGCCCAAAATATATCTGATCAAATTAAATGGCCAATTTTATTTTTTAATAAATATTTGAATATAATATTTTTGTTGCGTGTGCTGTATATATTAGGTAATGACTCAAAAAGCAAATACTTATAATTGTTTCATAAACTTCTATCTACATTATCTACTAACGCACAAAACAACACTACATGATCAGATTTAAAACATACCGTACTTAATCAACTTCTGGTTCTGGTGAGAACACGATTCGGAAGCAAAGAAGAATACCTAGTTTCTTTTGGCTGTACTAGTTTCTTTTGGCTCAGTATAGCCAAAACATGAATCATCATGACCCAAAACCAATATTCGATTAAGTCAATCATGAAAATAACTGATGCTATGTTACCGAACCTGGAATCTGATTAAGCACTGTTTTCATGCAGACACACACCGTGACTCCTTGAACTTCAACTGTAATATACACATTTAGAACTATTATATTAATTTCTCATTTTCATATTGTTTACACTTGGAGAGATTTTTCTCGTGACATAATTATGCCTAGAGCTCATTTACTCATCATCATCACATTGAACTGAACTACCTCTTAAAAGAAGGCCGCTCTCATCTGTTTTTATACTTGAATTTGAGTAATCAGTGCAAGGACCATAGGCGGAGAAGCTCTGGGTTTGAGTAGGATTCTGCCAGAAATGATTTCTTACGGCCTTAAATTTAGAATTAATTGCTAATATTCTGGGATCTGAGAGCAGTTCTTGAACAAAAGTACGACCTTCAAGCATGCTCACCACTTGAGACATTGTTGGCCTAAGAGTGGGAGATGCATTTGTGCACAAGAGAGCCACATTGAGCATCACCATTGCTTCCTCTGATGAATATTCTGAACCCAATCTAGGATCAACAAGCTCCAATAAATTTCCTCTTTCTTGGAGAACATAAGCCTGAAAGAAGAAACAAGAGGTGGAGATATGATAATCATGTAGCATGAGAAAAACAGAAGCAAAGCAGAAGTATTAAGAGGAGTAAGATCAAACAGTAAAACCTCAAAAAAAGAAACTGCTTACCCAGTCAAGAAGGTAAACAAAATCCTCATTTGGTCTGTAGTTTGTATTGCTCTTTCCACTGACAATTTCTAATGCAACAACTCCAAAGCTATAAACATCTGCTTTGTTGGTTAAGTAACCACGCATTGCATACTCAGGAGCCATATAACCACTACAGCAAAGTACAAAAATTTTAGAAAAGATTGTAAAGTTCTGGCCCTTGGCATGCAAGTAGTCACCCGCCCAAAAGAAAAAAAAATGAAACCAAGTTTGCAATATGTAGGGTTATCATAGCCGTATGAATTTGATGTGGATACAAATCAAGAGTCTGCAATTTTTTTCAGGTTTAGAAAATTGGCAAAAATTCTGTTTTCTAGTAACGGGAGGGGGATTTCAACATAGGATCTCCAGGTTCAAGAAATAAAGGAATTGGTTAACACTAGACCACTGCCTACAACCACAGAAAATTGGCAAATATAATCAAGAGAAGGCAAGAAAAAATGCTTTTGACATTCTTGTGCAAGAACTCACATAGTTCCAGCAACTCGTGTGCTGATGTGAGAATTATCATCTTCATAAAGCTTTGCTAAACCAAAATCAGAAATTTTAGCATTGAGATCCTTATCAAGCAAAACATTGCTAGTCTTGATGTCCCTATGCACAATTTTTATTGTTGACTCTTCATGGAGGTAAGCCAAACCTCTGGCAATGCCTATGCAAATCTTTTTCCTGGTAGGCCAGTCTAGTTTCAATCCGGTCGCTGCATCCCTCCCTGGCAAGAGTTTGAACAAAATAATCAATTTTATAGCATCTGAAATTTTAAGAAGTTACATATTGCGTTTGGGAGAGATGGCATGACTGGATATTTGGAAAGTATAAGCTTACCAAAAAGAGCATGGGATACACAATTATTTTCCATGTATTCATAGATCAGCATCAACTGATTTCCTTCAACACAACATCCATACAGCTTTACAAGATTTGGATGTTGCAGTGCAGATATCATCCCAATTTCATTTATAAACTCACGATTTCCTTGCCTTGATTTTGATGAGAGCTGCTTTACTGCAATTACAGTTCCATCAGATAATATACCCTGCATTCCAAAGAGTGGATTACCTTTAGACTTAATGACAAGACTAGTGAATTCTAATTTCAAAAATGCACATAAGCATAGCACATTCCAGTAAATTGTTTATAAAAATAACAAATTCTTGAGTCCTGCTCCTCTTGGGATAATTTCTCTCTTCTGTTAATTTAAAAATCAGTTTGAGAAATCTAAGTTTTTACTATTCAGCATATGCTGTTAAAAAGGATACAAGAGTTCAAAATCTAATCCTGTTGATTTAAGTCCTTTGTTCTCAAGTAAATGGAGTACACATTACCAATTCATTACAGACTAATTACAACCAATTAATCACTCAGATTTCAGATCATGGGTTATTCAATTTTGCTGTCTCTGACAAAAATAATATGTGGGATGAATGGTGAAAATATAATTAGTGAAACATAAAATCACCTTGTAAACAGAACCAAAACCGCCCTCCCCAAGTTTGTTAGCTGGAGCAAAATTCTCGGTAGCAGCTTTAATCTGTCTTAGTGTGTACAATCCTGTTTGTAGATCTATACCTCTCAGCTCTGCCAAAAACACAGTATTAATGTCAGCAGAGAGCAATTCAGATCTTCCTTCTATTACGTTTCCCAGTTTTGTATGTATATGTTAAATCTATATCATCATTAGATTGCAGTTTGCAACCATTTTAAAAAACAAAATCCAAGGGAACTGCAGGAGCATAGTTAAATCTGTAAATCTGAGTTCAAACTTCCCTGATTTGTTATTTCTCTGGTTGTAAGAAAGTAATCCTTGTTTTCTGGGAAGAACATGATGTAAGATGATATTGCTAGTGAAACCTTGAAAGAATTCTATGAGCCTAATTTTTTGTTTTCTTATATGGTGAAAGTTCGAGTTTGAGTTAAATCTTTATAAATATCGATAATAATCAATACTCAAATGTTGCAATTATTAAATTGACAAAACCATATCAAAAATCTTACAAGCACAAAATTTGACATATTTTCAAATGCCAATGGACTAGAACTGTACCTCTATCTGCAGACTCTTTGCATCCCAGCCATCCTTTCCTATGCATGATAACCAAAAGCAAGAGGAGAAGTAGTACCGATGTACCCACTATTCCAGCCGGTAGCATAACATGACTCTTTTTGCTTTTAATCACGGGAGGCTTAAAGTCTGGACAAGAAGAGGCATTATTTCCAGTCAGAAAATTGAAAGGGCTAACTAAACAAAAGCATAACAAATCCATTATATAGGCGTTATTGAGCTTTGGCTTTACAGAATATACGGATTTGCAAGCTGAAGATCATTTGTGAAGAAAGTATGATAACTTACCAGGCTCTACTGAGATAGCTGATATTAGAGGACCATAAGTTCCTCTTGTAGGTATGCCTGTTGTTCCTCTTCCAGCCCAGTAAAAGTGGATCTTTAACGTGTTACTTGTCAATGTGGCAGTAAAATTCTTTACAATGGGAATACCAGTACCACCAGCTTCATCTTCAATGTTAAAATCTTTTAAGACCAACTTTCCCTATTTTCAAACAAATAACAAAGAATCAATACAAAAGACATCAGGAAATTTTTTTCAGTAAAAGAAAGAATTAAAATAACTGTATATACTTAAATGTATAGTAACCTGGACATATACATCGAATATACGCTTTCCCTGTCTGTTAAATGAACTATCATTTATAAAAATGATCTCTGCAAAGTGAAGTCTAACGGTGTAATTCCCATTACCAAGGCAGAGCCCATAGTAAGTGAGAGAAAGTGGGGAAACTCGTGCTGTTGTATAAAGTTCAGACTCAACCGCAGATACCTTAGAGAGAGTGGATGTATTAGTTTCAATATAAATATCTGAATCAACATGATTGTCCATAAAGTTTCCAGTGCTGCTAAATGCCCAATGCTGGCCTGAGCCCAAGTAAAACATGGAGGCACCTCTTGGTTCTACATCAGCTTCATACTTGATGGTGTCATCAATATTTATTTCCTTACCACCACAGTTGATGCGCAAATAGTAATGATCTGTTAAGCATTGAAGATACAACAGAGGGCTTATAAATATATTATAAGAGAAGAAACAAACATCCTAAATTAATCCATTAATAGCATATTGTAACTTCTATATGCTACACTTGAATCAT
>JAWDEX010000001.1:34757-57398 GCA_035221805.1 Trichilia hirta | reverse complement strand
TTAACATTATTTTCAAAGAAACCAGTTTACAAACTACAGTCTTTAATTCTGAAAATGAAGATTTCTTCTTCAAGAATACAAATTATTTTTTAAGCCAAAAGCAACTTACACTGATCAGAAGAAGCTGAACAAGGAAAGTTCTGTTTTAGGCATGAATGCACTTTATTTCTGCAATGAAGAATACAGTAAATACGAGTATAATTAGCAATGTAAAGGTTTTATTTTTGAGACAAATGCATCAAATTCAGAGCTATAATGGGAAGCAATGCCAAGCTTCTCTAACAGCCACATAATGTATCTAGCAATACGGGCACAAGAGTCTTACGATTCATCAATTGATGAGGAGTAACTCTCAACTAAGTTCCTGAAAACAAACGATCATTACTTCACTATTCTAACGGTAGAATTAAGAATGCACAGTTGAAAGAAAATATATATTAAATTACACTCACACACTCCCTCGAGGACATTCAACTGGACTTGAGCTTTCCCAAGTGAAATTGTTTAGGGATATATCCCTGAAATACCAAAATGAAGAGAAACATCAGCAACTACAATCCTCATGATTCAGAAACATGCCAAACAAAGTAAGGGAAATATACATACACGTTTTTGTTTCTTTCCAAGATATATCTAGGTATAGGCCCAGTAAGCCTGTTACCTGTCAAATACCTTTAAAAAAACAGTTTTCATGTTAGCTTTTATGAACCCATGGCTGGCAAAGATTAGGAACAAAAATTAATTGACCCTCCTCTCACATGAAATCCAATCTTGTCAATTGGTGGAATGTAGTAGGAATTTCACCGGTCAAGTTATTGAAACTGAGGTCTCTGCAGGATAAAGGAAAATGCAAATAAATGTTAGTGAAACGTTATCAGTCAAACAGGTACATATTCTAACTGCATATTTTGATCCAGCTCTTCATCACTGGTGGGATTTTCTATTTGCAGCAGATGGTGCATATCGGTTTATATTGGCTGACATCAATTATATGCTTCTTGTCTCCAGCTACCTAATCTCAAGACTTGAACATTAGTGTGCACCAACGTTCTACTGGAAAAACAAGGAAATCTTAGTTCTTCAGAGGAGTCGGTGGTTGCACAAATTTTAAATAGACAACAGTGTATAATCTTGAAAGCTAAACAGTAAAGACCTTGACTGCTAAATTTAATTATTTATGAACTAGTGCAAATACTCATCTCCACACTAATATTCAAAATAATGATCACAATAAGAATACACTCTCAATGGAGATAAAAGTATTATACAGAAAATCAACAATTCATCCCCAATTAACTTCAATTAATCATCAAAATGGCATGATTGACCTCTAATTTTACTCGAAAGACTAGATGTTTCTTTTCATGACAATAAATCATCAACACAGTAGTATTTTATCTTATATCTTGAGAATGCCATATAAACAAACAGTTAGCTCAAAGTGATGAAATTCGCCATATTTCTTGAAAACAAATAACCAGGAATGTATTTTGAACCCAGTCACAAGGAATTTACAATTATGTAGAGCAATCTGAACACCTTATTTCTCAGTTCTTTTTTCCGTTTGGGTAATTTTATATATGCGATGAATAAAATTAATATATCCAACCCATCTTCATCAGCATTTCCAAACAGAGCTGTTAATTTTAAGCACTTGTTTGAACCATTTGCAGAAATACTTACAAATTTTTCAGTGTTTTTATATCCCCAATATATTTGGGGATCTCTCCATGAATGAAGCATTTCCTCAAAATCCTGCATTTTCCAATTTTATCCCAAGGAATTATTGAGTGAGTTCACATTTGTATAATAAATGCACACTATGCATTGGAGAATATAAGTGGAAAAAAGGGAGAAAACAGAAGAAAACAGAACATCAAACAAATTGAGCTCACAATGTCTTCAATGACTTCATTTTATCCAACTGCGGGAAATTAGACCATCCGCCTTTTATGTCACTAATCCTCCTAAAGATGTAAAAAGGAAAAAACATAAACAATTACCCAATGAAATCCTCCTTCTTACAATCAAATTTAAAAGAAAATGGGGAGATGATAGAATCGGTTACAGATCAACTAAGCTGGTCAAGGCAGAAATGGTAGAAGGTATGGGACCATCAAGAGAGCAACCTTGAATATGCCTGTGAAGAGCACCCTTAGTAAAATGTGGCAAAAGCTCCAATTGGAACATAAAACAGCCACCAATAGACGACTTACAATTTCTGAATCTTTTTCCAGCTACTGATAAATTCAGGTATCTTTCCAGAAAAATTATTGCCACTTATCCTCCTAAAATACATCAAAGAGATGAAAACTTAATTGTTAGTGTCTTCAACTGCATTGTCTAGTTCAATGACTCAGATTGAAAGTAATTGCCATACAACGAAAATGCATCAAAGAAAGAATATTTGACAGATACTATCATTGGAACATGTAATACGTAAAAGGCTTTGGAAACAAAACCAGTAACCAGATTTTACTTTGCAGTCTAGTCAAAATATGAAAAACACTCGTTAAATGAACCAATTCTCTTGTATTTGCAACTCTTCTGTTCCACACTCACAAGTTATATAAGAATAAAGCGATTGCTCACTTACATATCGTCCAAGGCAATCAGTCTGGCAAGTTCTGCTGGCAATTTTCCTGTGAAAAAATTTGATGATAGCATTCTGACGAAAGACAGTAGCAATAACATCACCAATCAAAAAACTTGGATAGCTCCAATGTAATAATTGTTTTACGTGAATGGAGAAATAAATTACAGTTTTTGTAAATTCATCAACTTTCCAATATCTGGAGGAATGCGTCCTGAAAAGAGGTTCCCTTCGATACTCCTGTAATATGGATGTGTTCGTGTTAATTTAAGCTGAAATGATTGAGCTTCAATCGAACAATTGGGATGCAACCTGAATCATCTATAGATCATGAGAGCAAAAATTAAGAAAAGATTTTGACATACAGGTTTCTGAGGGTGGTGATGTTGGTGAGAACTTTTGGGAATGGACCAGACAGATAGTTCCCCATCAAAGAGCTGCATATTTTATAAACAAAAGCGTCTATAACTTCAACAATTTCCACATGTAAACAACCTAGATAGGATTAATACAGTAAAATGCTTACAGCTCGACCAAGTGCATAGTAGCCCATTCTGGAGGTATGGAACCGGTGAAGCAATTGCGGCTGAGGTCACTGTATATCATGAAACAATTGAATGAGGATCAATGATTAAAAACCATTACGATTCCTAGCATATTGAAACATTCCCATAGAATGAATATTGAAATTATGCCTTGCTCAGATAAATAAATGCCATTGAATTTTCTTACAGTTGTTTGAGGTATCGAAGCTTAGAAAACTCTGGCGAGAGTGTTCCTGACAAATTTTGAGCTTTCAATGCTCTGCAAAAAAATTCATGTAGTTTTCCGACTTTAATAAATGGATGAATAGGCCGGTGACATTAAGTTGCTTATTGCAATTATCGCAACAGCCAAACATAACAGCTAAACCGAAGTAGTAGACAATAACAGAGAAATTTCTGTAGCACAATGAATTAAACAGCTAGCCAATATGCCAAATTACAATCGTAATCATAAGAATGAAAAAATAAAAAAATAAAAAATAAAAAAAAATTGTTAGGCTTAAGATAGGTTTTGTATGGCAATTTCATACAAGATAAGACGAAAAAGAACAGTCTCCTGGGAAGCTTAACGTTTGTGTTTCTCTTGTGCCTTCGTATAATGGATAAGAGAGGGGAAAAAAGGCAATTACACTTTTGACTCTTGATGTCACCTAGTCAGAACATATCTCAGGGGATAGAGTGGCATTATGTTTTATATTAATATGTGACTTATTTAGTGTTAGTGAAACAAAAGTGCTGGTAAAGCAAAACCCAGAAGCATAAAAGAACAAATAGCGATGAAGAGAGGAGAGAAAAATACATTCTTACAACGTGACAGGAAGACGGGAAGGAGCAGTCACAAGTGACATTGCTTTCAAAACCATCCCTGTAGTCTAATTTTACCCAATTTCCTTCCCCACTGCACGGATCAAGCCGAAAGCTCCAATCTTTCTTCCCCAGTTTGCTCCCTATATGCTTCAATGCCCTCACTGCAAATTAATTAAAAGCAATTCAAAGTTCACTACAAGCTAGATAGAAACTAATACTGGTGATAATGTACCCGGAAACTTAATTTTTTCTTAATTTAGTTTATACTACAAAGACCAGAAGGTATGGAGTGCAAGTAATTGAACAAGTTTTGAAGAACTAAAAGTTGTTAGTTACCTTCTTCGGCCGGGAGCTTAGCTGCGGCTACAAGTCCAAACAAGGTAGCAATGGAAAATAAAAGAATCAGCTTAAGAGATGGAGATGTCGAATCAGCTCCCATTGGTGCTTCGCAGCTTTCGGCAGTCTTTACTCGTTAGCTAGACGATCGGTTCTGAGACAGTGAGAGTGAAAAATACTGAACTGCATCTAATGCCACTTAATTTGTACTGTGTCGGTAGAATTATTTTATTTTGTCAGAATCAGTATAATGCCATAAATATTTTCTAAATGCAATGGCATAAACGAGTACAAGCACGTGGAAATTTTGACCAACATGCATGTATAACACAGAATTTTAAAATCTTATTGGAGTGAGTACATCGACATATTAATTAAATATTAATTTCTATTTGTTTATTTTATATTGATCTACATGTTTTGCAGATACACAGTGTGATGGAATATGAAGTCATACTGTTGAGTTGCGTTATATATATTTGAAGTGAAGTTTTTCTTGCGTCATTGCATGCATAATGAAAACATTGTACGTACAAACTTCGATTAATCAACAAGTATTAAAAGTAAACCGCAGAATGTGAACGGATCGATCACTCTTGACTTTCTACAGTAAAAGTCGTCGCCTGGGTGTGGAAAAGAAATATCAGATAAATTTATTTGTAATTATATATTTTGATTAATAGATTTTTTTATTTATTTATTTTTTGCTCCGAAAGAAAGTCGAAGCCAAATGGCCAGTGAATCTTGAAAGAGACAGACGTAGATAAGTTTACATACGCGCTTCAAGCAGCCTATGGAAATCGAATCGATAAGTTTACATAACACTACAAATTTCTCCACTTTAACAATACGTGTGTACTCTACTCCGAGTTAAAAAGCAATATCTAGAATTCATTCCAACCATTCATTCTCCTCTTCTTATAATTCAGCCGCCGAATAATGTAATATTATAAATTATATCGATCATTCTCGTTCGTGTTATATATTTTACCTCCTCAGGTGAAGTTTCAATAACAAAACACATGCATCATCCATGCGTATATGTATATTATATCGTCAAATGGCTAACTTACCTACTTTCACATTTTCATTTATCCCTGAGAATATATGGATGCACAAACAAAGAAGTCAGCTAGCTTAGCCGGAAGACAAAGTGGAGGCTGCTTGTGAGGCTTAATCTCCATCGTCAGACGGCGTGGCTTTAAACAAAAGTAATTTCATTCTTATCTAGTAAGGCATGCGGACTGAATGAATGGTCGCATAAATCTTTGGCATATCTTTTCTTCTTTTTCTGTCTTTCTTTGTCATTGATTGGACGGAGATTTGTTTAAATGCATTGAACGCAACATCTTCTAGTTTCATTTACTTTCTCTATCGGGTTACTGTATAGGTTAATTATTGATACTGGCTGGCTGGCTCTCTGGGTCTTCTTTGTACAAATGAACTCGATTGTTCGTTGACTAGCAACCTTAAACCTGCCCCGTCTCCACGTCATGTAGTACGAGTGTCCGCCCTAGTTAATGATGGACAGTATATATAAATGGCATGTTTATCAAGAACTTTAGGAATAAAATCAGTTTCGGAAAAATATAGTAGAAATCTATAGCTATATGAACTGAGTTGCACTACTCCCTACATATATAAATTATGTTTGTTAAATTAATTTGTAATGAAGCATTGCTTTCCGTAATTAATACATTAATTCCTTTACTTAAAAGGATTATTTTATTTACGAGTGCCTACACTTATCAAATTTTTTGTATTTAATAAATTATTTTTTTAATATATTAAAATTGATTATTAATTATTACATTGAAAATAAAAAATAAAAAATTATTACAAAAATTTTAATAAGTACTTGAAGAACATTTGTTAATAAAATTTTTTACTTAATTACTAATTTTTAATCGTTAAGTGTACGAGTGCCATGCAGATAATTGGATAAGAATGAATGAATATTCAATTCATATGAACCAAAAATAAATAAAATTTTAAACTAATATAATTATAAAAAGCCTTCAAATGCAGCGAACCATCAGTACTTCTATAAAGAGGCAAAACTAATTAGGGACAGAAATATACATCATGATAATTATAGCCTAATTTTAGTGGCGGACTTACTTTAAGGTTTGGCATAACTCAAGAAAAAAAAAATTAATATTAAAGAATAAATATAGATTAGGCTCTTATATTAGATACAATAATGAGTAAAAATATATTTTAATGTGTTATTTTAAATAGGTTCTTGATATTAATTTTTTTCATCAAGACTTATTTGTTACAAATAATTAAATTATATATTTTTATTATTGTATTATAAATAAATTAAGGATATATTCATTAATAACTCATCATTGCAAAGTTGGATAGAAAAATAAATATTCTATAAAAATTAACTGTATTTATATGGAACTTATAAAATCGAATATTTTTGAATTTTATCAAAAAATTTGTTTTTTTTTTTGTTATTTTTATATTAAAATTTATAAATGCCTGTTTTAACTTATTATTTTTATTATAAACTTTCAAATACTCATTTTAACTTATTATTCATATTAATAAGTAATAATTTTGTCTGATTATATGTTTATATTGATATTTTTATATTTTTATTTGATAAAACTGTAGTAAAAATAATATTACAATAATGTCCATTAAAAAAATTTTACTTAATTAATTTTTGTTTTCATTTTATAATACCAATTTTTTTGTCTTTCTCGAATTAAAAAATTTTATATTTATCAATATGTAATAAATAAATATTTTTAAAATGAGTAATGCTGCTCATCATAAAATGAAATCTAAATAAGATAAGACGTATTTATTGAATAGTAAAAAGACACAGTAAATAATTTTAAAAATTATAAAATTTATTATTTAACAAATACATGTCAACTCACCAATCACTTTATTTCAATTATATTTTGAGATGGGTAACATTATTGATTTAAATTGCTAGTAATGCTAAGTATCTAAATAATTATTCTGCAAAGCAATGGCATGATTTTTATCAACTGAAAAATAATTTTTAAAATAATTAATTACTTCATATTACTATTTAACCAATAAAAATTACATTATTATGGAACTTAAGATATTTAATATTAATCAAATAGATATTATTTTATAAAAATAAATTATATACTTGTTATTAAAATTACTTTCTTTTTAAGGATAATTATATTCATTTTAGTTTATATATATATATATATATATACATCAATTTATTAAAGTTTTGTGTGTCAAAATTCATAAAATTCTATCTAACGAATATTAACTTAACCTTTGTTGAGAATTTCATTACAGTTATTCTTATACTATTTATTATTCTCAGAGCAAAAATTCTAAATCTTTTTAGTAATCAAATGTAAATCTCACGTAACAACATAAAATAGTATACTAACTAATTAAATTAATAGTAATTTAAAGTAATAAATAGTACAAAAAACAAAAATAGAGAAAATACAGAATTTAACAAAGTTTGGTATAAATACCTACGTCTTTAGGTACCGCAGAAACTTTATTATCTTCACTTTTACAATAATTACAAATTCTTTTGGATACAATACAAATACTTAAAAAATACAAAACAAAAAAAAAAAAAAAAAGATATTTAAACTAGAGGATTTTTTATGAGAAAATCCTTGAGCTTTTATAATAAAAGCTAAACTAGGAAGACTTTTGTTACACTTTGTCTGGGATAATTTTTAATCTTTGCCTTAAATTTTTTTATAAGCCAAACAAACAATAACACAAAGTAATTTAACCAATATAAGATATTAGATAAAGAGTTAACATTCAACAAATTTTTACCTTGGCGATTTAGCTAATTCTTAACTAAATACTTCAGTCTTCCTCAATACTTTGATAAAATTTTACAAAGTTTTTAAATGCGTCAAATGGCGCAATTAAACTCTCAAGATATTGATCAAGTCTAAATAATGATTGAACTTGATCGTTGCCATCACTTTAATCAATATATCTGTAAGATTCTCAACAGTCTCAATCTTCTGAAGTAGTATTTTTCTCTTTAATAATTTTCTATACAAAATGATATCCGACATCTATATATTTAGTGTAAACATGGAATGTTAGATTTTTCACTAAATGAATGACACTCTGACTGTCAGAATAAATACTTATCTTCTTCTAACCAACTCTTAATTCTTCTAATAATCTCAATAATCAATTACCTTCCTTTACAGCCTATGTAATCACCATGTATTTTGCCTTTATAGTAGACAAAGTAACTATAGACTGTAAAGTTTTTTAACTTACTGAAGCTCTTACAAAAGTGAATAGATAACCAATAGTTGATCTTTTCTTATCTAAATCATCAACATAATTAAAATTCACATAATCAATAGCATAATGATTAAGCGAATCATCCTGCTTAAATATCAAACTAATATTTATGGTCTTTAATAAATACTATAGAATCTATTTTACAGCTTACCAATGTCCTTTTTTTAGATCATGTATATACTTACTCACAACTCTAACTGCCTGTAAAATATCGAGTCTTGTACATATCATAAGATATATCGGGCTACCAACCGCATTAAAATATGACACTCATGACATATACTCACGATCTTCATCAGTACTCGGAGATAAAGATGCACTAAACTTTAAATGAGAAACAAGTGGAATACTTATAAGTTTTGACTGCTTTGTCATGCCAAAACACTGTAATATCTTTTTTAGATACTGCTTTTGAGTTAAATAAATCTTACAGTTTTCTTTATCTCTACTAATCTCTATACCAAGAATCTTCTTGGCTTCACCTAAATCTTTTATTTTAAACTCTCAATTCAATTAAGTTTTTAATTTTTTAATCTCAGTGATGTTCTTTAAAGCTATTAACATGTTATTAACATATAAGAATAGGTAAATGAAAAAACCATCTTATAGCCTTCAAAAATACAAATAATTATCATATTTGCTTCTTATATACCTTTGACCTATCATAAACTGATCAAACCATTTGTACCATTATCTTGGAGATTTCTTTAAATTATAAAGCGACTTTGTCAGTTTATAAACTAAATTTTTCTTACCAATAACTTTGAATCCCTTTAGCTAAGTCATATATATTTTCTCGTCTAAATTATCGTGTAAAAACCCTATTTTTACATTCAACTGAACTAGTTCTAAATTTAACTGAGTTACCAAAGCAAACAAAATTATAATGAAAGTATGTTTTACAATTAGAGGAAATATCTTATTATAGTCAATCCTTTCTTTTAAGCATAACTTTTTACTACCATTCTTAACTTATAACAAATACCATTTTTCTTAAAAAATTCTTCTTTCTTTACATGTACTCATTCACACTCAATTACCTTCTTTTCTTTTAGTAGTTGAGCTATATTAGTGTTGTATACTTTAAAATTATTCGTGTTGTTGATTTTAGACATATTGTATTGAGTTATTATAATATATATATATATATATATATATATATATATATATAATAAAATAAATTATTTTAATTCATGTGTATATGTTATTTTTTCTATCTAATTATACTAATGATAGAATTTGTATATGAATTATTCAAGATAATTAAATTATCTAAAATATTTTCTATAGAAGTAATATCGACTAAGCATAAATCTCTTCAATCATCTGCAATGTAATCGAAGGACTTCTGCTGAAATACAAGTCTCAGAACCGGTCACTCTATGAGACAATTGGTGAAAATTCTCTAAATTTCAATACTGTAATAAGTGCAAAATCTAATCGGCTGAATTTCGTCAGACTATCTCCAATTAAAAATTACATCACCTTCTCCTCATCAAAGTCAACATCCACCTCGTGCATGATCACATGATGTATTAATTTTTTTAAAAAAGCCAAATTTAGCTGTATCTCGAGAAAATATTCAAGGTATGTCTGACTAAACAATGTCTGTTGTTGTTGGTTTAATTTTTTTCGAATTAATTTCACAACGTGCAAGTGAGACAACGATGTCACACTAACCTCAAAACGCTCTTCCTCTTTTCTTTTCAATGTAAACATAGCTACCTGTATAAAAAAATAAATATTGCCAAATATTATTAAGTACCCTATTTATTAACTTATGCATAAGATATTTATCTTAACTAATAGTATTAATTATTTTATAATATACAAATGCATATTACCAACCTTTGGTACAATAGAACCATTGTTTAAACAACAAAATATTCATCAACCAGCTCAATTTATTTCTGAAAATTATATAAAATCAAGTCACACGCATATATAAGCAATTTAGTTATATTTAAATAATTTCACATATTTTTTTATAATCTACAAATATTATTGAATATTTTTACATTAACTAATCGAACATAAATTATCTATTATAAAATAAATTAAGTAGATTCTAAATACTAATATAAAAATTAGCATTTCGTAGAATATTTTTTTATTAATTTTTTTAGCCTCGAAAGTGTATACACTTTTAGGGATACTTTTACCCTCGAAAGTGTGTACACTTTCCAGGGTAATGATACCCTCAAAAGTATTCAACTACACTTTCTATTTTTCATTTCGAAATTCTAACTTTAAATTAACAATTCATTACACTTTCAAGGGTAATGATACCCTCAAAAGTGTTCAACTACACTTTCTATTTTTCATTTTGAAATTCTAACTTTGAATTAACAATTTATACATTTCTCACTTTATTTCTACACAACATTTTAATAAATCATTATCATACTTCAATGTTCCTTCAAAATTAATCAAAAATATTAAAAATTTATAAAATCGTCAACAACTTCATTCAACCCATATATAATCAACCACAATAATTAATTTTTATACACGATATACATACAGCATTAAACGAATAAAAACATACTTTAATTTAGTTGTCGGAGTTTCGCTCAACGGTGTTACCTACGGAGGCAATAGTAACCGTTAGTCAAAAAATAAAATTAAAAGTTATTTTAGACTTTAGGTAATTTGAAAGTTTTTAATGTTTAGGAATATTTTTGTCAGTTAAAATTTAATATGAGCATAATTTCGTCTTATAAATAGTGATAATAGTGATATATGTTATTATTGATTAAAATTTTAAATAGTGAATATTTTTGAATTCGAATTTTAATCGGAGATTATTTTTAATTATTTTTTTCTCTAATTTTTTTAAAAAATTTAAAATAAATTTAAATTAAAAAAATTGAGGAGGTAATTTGATATTGATTTTTATTTATTTATTTATTTTACTGTTCGGAGAGAGAGAAAATGCAAGTGAGTGGGGAAGTCCGATAAGAGAGAGAACGGAAAACGGAAAGTTGAAAGTGAGGTGGTGCGAGCGTAACGGTACATGGCTGTATAATAAACCGATGCAGATACAATCCCGTGAAAGACTCAACCGTTAAGTCGCAATTATATAACATGCATCTCCAATGGAACGACAAATTGAATGGCCGGACTCATTATGTATGATCCAATGAATGTCAAACTCAGACCTTAGTGTGTATATCTACTGTTTTAGCGTATTGCTATTTGCCAAGCCAGCCTTGAATTACTATGGATCACAATATTGAATTGGCTGCAACTGGAACCATTTTAGTTATTTTATCTATCGAATGGGATTCTAAATCTATCCAGAAAAGGTAAACAAAACAGACGGGATTTGCTTGCAACGTAGAAGAAATAGATTATAAGTTTATAACCCTACTGGATTTGTTTTTAATTAATTAATTTCCCTTATTTGAAGTGTCAAATGACAGTTGACAACTGACAAATCCTCGCCTTACTTCACATAATTACACGTTGATGTCTGGAATGAGAAGTGTTGGAGAAACTTTTCCAAATATACAAAGAATTGAAATCAAACAGTCGAGTCGACTGGTGTATCAAGTTCACACCTTTTGTCGGCCAAATCCGATTCCCACTGATTTCACATTGGTATCCAAAAAATCCCAAAGCAGCGCAGATTGGATGGAAGAGTTTATTTGCATGTAAGACTAATTTTGCATACGATCGACTCGGTCTTCGTTCATGGTCATAGACCTCTTCTATCATCGTTCATTCAAATGCTAATAAAATACCAATTCCCATCCCTTCCACCACGATCAACATTTGCCGTATGGCCGCTGAAACTGAAATAACAAACACGCGGAGAAAATGAAGACTTGAGAAGGTTTTCTTAGAAAAAATTTCAAAAACGTCATATCTTTCAACTTCATTGTGTTACACAGACTAAAATTAAAGGTGAAAAGATCAGCTCAAAAATACTCTTAGCCTTGCATCAGTTCGTGCTTCTCACAAAATTTGAAAAGGCTATAGCATGACCACGTGCATTTTATTAACATTAATACCAATATAAAATAGAAAGGATGAGAAACAGATACATGATATATCTTTTCTGACATGGATGAGGATAGCTGCATGAATTGTGTTGATTTCTGCGACAATTCTATTAGCTCGACCTTGCTCACATTGATAACCTCCTCAGAGCTGCCATGACTTGGTGGCTCCAAAGACAGCACATGCAAAAGGGGGTGTATCAAAACAAATGCGCCACATGAAAACGCGCACGAGAAGGTGAGAAATGAAAATTAATTTCTGGATCAACTCGTTTTCTTCTTGGCTCCCCAATCCATTAATAAACTGTGACAAAGTATTGGGAAAATTGAAAACTGAGAAAAGTCTGCTCACCAATATAGCTGCTTTTATGATCTTATTGGACAGATTGTATCAGAATTCCCCTCTCTATTGTATCAGAATTCCCCTTTCTTGTACTTCCCCGGGAAAAAAAAGTGGCCCAATGGTTTAATGAAAAAAGCTCAAGCGTAATGTACTTCCTAAATACTAAAAGATGAAATAAACAATTTGATAATGAATATTTAAAAAAACTCAACTGAGCCACTGCTGGACCCCTATCAGGCGAAAATATTTCCCAGAAAATATGCCCATTGCAAGGCGGCTGGAGGTCCACAAACCGATCCTGAAGGTTTGACGATGCCAATTATGCGACAAAGAAAAATCATTAAAAAGGGAGAAATATAGGGCAAAAACCTCAAAAAGGAGTTCCAATAAATCCTACTGCAGATACATAGTTCATTTAAAGCTAAACGAAATCAATGACATACTCATGATGACATCATTCAGCTATTCCAGAATCAAAAGTTTGGCATAGTAAGCTGAAGAAATTCTGCAGTAAAAAAAATAAATTGCAAATCAACATCAGCATGAATGAAAGAAAGTAGGTGAGATGGTAAGGAAGGAGGAAAAGAGTAGAAATCTCACTGCTAAGAATAAAATGACGCATAAAATCTGCACAGATACTATCTTAGGATAGCTGGGCAACATTTTCAACAACACAGAGAAACATCATGAGACCTCATAGGTGTTCATTGCTAAGTCCCAATATGCCAGATCTTTGGCAAAAAATAAAAATCATTTTACTAAACATGATCTTAGCAACAGTCCAACTATCAAGGCCAAATTAATGATCTTATCAATTGCCTTATCAAGTGTACTTTGGATTGGATTGTACTTGGTTTTTCCAAACTTGAGAACATAGCTTAAAAACAACCATAATTCACTTATAACATGATTGAATGGCTTGACATTCTCCCACTCAAGCAAACCATGTGTTGTACAAGGTATAACCAAGAATACATATAATACAACATCATTAATAACATATCAAGAACACACGTAATACAACATCATTAATAACATATCAAATAAAATATCATCAATAACAAATCCTCAGAAACACCAATGTATGGGGCATGATCATTATCTGCACTCTTAATTTGAGACTGAAAAAGAAAAAAACTGGCTAATTACCAAACGTTATTGAAATGCCTGAAGAATTCTGTTTCAAGAAGATTGTAATGGTTGATAAATTATGTCAACAGGAGATAAGAAGCCTGACAAGGAATGAGCAGAAGTGCAAGGATTAGTGAACTGATAAGAAAAATGTCCATTGATACACAGGTTTAATTCAATAATAGCTGTTGCTTAGTCTATAAATCCACGGAGAACAAATTAGACAGCAAAAGAGTCTTAGACGGTAACCAATGAAGTTTGCCTCTTAAAGTTCAGTTATAAAGACATAGCAGGAAAAGTGAATCAAACCTGACCAATTGTCAATTACGTTCCTGGCACCCAGACACACTGGCCAAACATAAATCAAGAGTCATCTGTCCAGATGGTCCACTAACCTGAATCTAATCCATAGAATAATCTATTCAAGGATGCTAAATACAAGCAAATATTACTGACGACAAATATTAAGTCTCCAGACTTAACTAAAATTATGCAGATGTGCTCTACCGTTTGATCTAAAATCCCCATTTGAAGTTTAATTTTTAACATAAATTATATAATAATTATAAAGCGAATTCCTAATTTCAAATAACGACAATCCAAATGAATAACAGGTCATACTAGACAAGCATGCAGAGTTTCAGCTCAAATCAGAGGTCATTGTCAGGAAAGGCCTTGGGCCTCCCCATTTTTAAGTACCGTTGTGCAGTTAATTATTGGCTCCTTTGATAGGAATAACGAATGTAAGAGTTGCAGCATTCATAATCTCATCACTGTTTCCGTTTGTAAAGAAGAATTGGCAAAGGCTGGTAGCATGCCTCATAATTAGCCGTGGAAACTATGCACACTAATGTTAAAAACCATTCCCAAGCTTCATAAAAGATTCAATAACATGAAAGAACCAGACATACTCTAAAATGGTCTGAGCTAACTCCACTTTCTGACATAACCAAAATAATAATACTTGTAAGTAGTGCACGCTTCACCGATGCTATGAATTTTAGCAATCACACAAGGGAAAGCGCATCAATAAGCTATTGTCTCACTATATTCGGCCAGAAAACCCAAAATCAGTTTTTACAAGGGGATCAAAATGATCACAAATAAACAACAATAATAATAACATACTTTTAATCCAAAAATTACGAGGTATTCCAGTTCAGAAACATAAATTTTCAGCACTAAAATTCTTGTGAAGCAGATCCAATATCATCTCTCGCTTTGCCCATCTTCCTTGGCAAGAGATTCTGATGAATGTTAGGCAAAACACCTCCATTTGCAATAGTAACTGTGCCCAAAAGCTTGCTCAGCTCTTCATCGTTCCTCACTGCAAGTTGAATGTGCCTTGGAACAATACGGTTCTTTTTGTTATCCCTTGCAGCATTGCCGGCAAGCTCAAGAACCTGTATTGGACATGCCAAAATCAATACAAATTTGTGAAAACAAACATTTTAACAGATTATAAGACTTCAAATTTCGTTTCTTTTATGTTTTGATTTCCCATAGTTTCTCTACAACTGAAAGGATTCCAATAGCACACGTGCCATCATAGTGTAAAATCAAAGGTCAAATAAAGCATTTCAATATCAATTCCTCCATTCTCAATCATATGTAAACAAATAAACATCCAAGATTTCAACACTTGCCAAAATTTGATTACGTTAACTTCACGTACAGAAGAATACAAGGGCAAAAGCGAAAAAGATACAGCATTAGGATTCTCCAAACAATAAAAAATCTAACATTGAAAAATCATGCTACAAGTTTCCGGATTACCCAAACTATAAAAATCTAACATTTGAATATACATATTTTAAGTTTTCTTGGCAACCAAAGAATCCCCCAAAACACAATAATGCAATCAGAAGAAATCTGCCCAAACTACCTCAGCAGCAAGGTATTCAAGAACCGCCGATAGGTAGACGGGAGCACCAGCACCGACGCGATCAGCATACTTTCCAGCTTTTAGGAAACGAGCTATTCGTCCAACAGGGAACTGTAGCCCTGCCTTTTGGGATCTGGATATTGATTTTGTGGACTTGGACTTTCCTCTGCCACCCTTGGTTGATCCTGCAGAACTCATCTTTTAGTTGAAAAAATGTTTCTGGGTCTTTCGCTTACACTTTCCGGGGAAGCGTGAGACGAATGACAGCTCTGTTTATACACAGAGGCGAAGAGCAAAGTTTATTCTGATTGGTTCAGAGAGGACCCTCAGGATTGCCATCGTGGAATGTTCTTGATTTTTACAAAATTTATAAACAAATTTTCACCTGAGATCCATTAGCGTGTAAATTAGTAAAATACGCCTTAAATAATCTAAAATATACCCCTTATATTTTACATACTTGATGTAAACGTATACCGAAAAATTCTAATCCTACCTCACTGCCACCAAAAAAATAAGCTTGTGATTACTAGTATTTCGAAGGCAATTTGATAAAGATATTTGTTTCGTTAATTTTTAAATTGCTAAACATTATTGTTAAAAAATCACCTATAACAGAAGCCACTCATAATCGGGTGGCATTTTTACCTCCGCGTGTTTTGAGATCACCAAGGTCGGCAGAATGCTGCCTTCAATTCTCGCAAAATCTGTGGGAAGGTATCCATCTACATTAGTTAGTACAAATCTGCAAATGGGGGCATGGATACACAAAGCAGCACCTTAAAAACAGCTATGTAGTCTAATAATAATAAAGAACCAATATTCCAAAAAAGAAACATTGTTCTTTGTATATTTTTTTTAATTAACTATAAATTTTACGGCACTCTGTTAATTCTTTGGGGATTTGTAATGATAGTTCTATGAAAAACTTAATAGGATTCTTCTAGCTATTGACTTTGCCTACTCTAAAGGTGCAACATAACAAATTTTACGAGTTGCAATAGCTCAGGTAACTATCATTTCCTAATTGTGGTCTATAAACTTATTTTCTAACCAATATAATAGCTAAAGAGCCTAGCCTTATTCGACAATAGTTTAATCAAACTTCCACGATAAATCTACCAAGGGTTTCAAATCCTTGTGGCAATCCTATCCTTTAATCAAATCAGGTAGGCCAATTGAAGTGAATTTCGCCAATCTTGAAACATAAGACAAAAATACAAATGGTTATCTGCGCCACTTAATCCAGCCATCTAACAAGCATAGTTTAAGAATCACAATCAAATGGGACTTTTACAACAAACGAAAACCTCTTAGCTAAAATATCAGATTTTAATGTCATAGCTTTCAAATATCATAAGTTGTATAAACCGCTGACAGATTGCACATACGAGATGAATCAGGGCATAAACCAAAAGTTACTCATTAATCCAAAGTGGGATTTACACGTTGTGAAATGAAAACTCAAGTTCTCTACATACTTGTCAACACAAGCCTAATACCAGTTAACTATCTGCAAGATCCTTAAAACTCCTGAGACGCAGATCCAATCTCTCCCTTCTTCGTCGCTGCTTTCTTGGGCAACAAATTCTGATGAATGTTGGGCGCAACACCTCCATTTACAATTGTCACAGAGCCCAATAATTTACCCAACTCCTCGTCGTTCCCAACAGCCAATTGAATGTGCCGTGGAATAATTCTATTCTTCTTGTTGTCCCTCGCTGCATTTCCAGCCAACTCCAAAACCTAGCAAATTTAAAGCCCACAGAAACACATAGTATTAGTCGCTAAACCCCCATTAAAAGGGATTTCAGAGAAAATAAATTAAAAGGAAAACATAAACAAACCTCTGCAGCAAGATACTCCAGAACAGCAGAGAGATAAATCGGAGACCCTGATCCAACACGCTTGGCATATCGACCTTGCTTGAGGAAGCGAGCAACTCTGCCAACGGGGAACTGGAGACCGGCCTTTGAGGACCTGGAGACCGATTTCGTGTTCTTACTCTTTCCACGGCCTCCCTTGGTTGCAGTAGTTACTAAACTCATGGCGTTTGTTGAAAATTAAGGGAGCGATCGCTCTGCCGTATGGAGAACGTTTTCCATGATTTTTAATCGATTTATGACGAGACTTAGGTTGTTTTTATTTATAGAGGATATGGAGATGCGTTTTGATTGGGTATTTGGGTTCCTTAAGGATCGATGACGGGGCCGCGTTAAGCGATGAACGAATGTTGGTAAGTAATTTTCAATTTCACGAAAGAATTATTTCTGCCTTTGCGCGGTCGCCAGCGCTGCATGGCGGGTCTTTTTAAAAAGGAATAAACTGGGTTTGGATTTCGGATTTTGGGCGGGACGTATTAGAAAAACGTCCCTAACAATTACTTTTACGGGGAATGACAAATAGGTTTCAAGTTTTTACAAGTTCTCCTCTATTAATATTTTTGAAATAAAATTTTTCCTAAAATTTTTTAAAATATCGAATAGCTTGCAACAAAAATATTTTTATAATTTTTTTTAAATAATAAATAAATATATATACTTTTATTATATAAATTTTAATTTTTATTATATGAATCTTCGATCTTTATCTTATAAATTTTTAAATTAAAATAATTAAATTTTTAATTAAAACATTAACTTTTAAAAATTAAATTTAAAATATTTTTATTTAAAATTTATAAAAAAATATAAATTTACATTTATTTTATAATTTAAATTTATAAAAATATTATTTTATTCTAAAAATTAAATAAAAATAATTTAAATTATTAGACGATTATGATATTTTATACAATAAAAAATTTAATTTATAATTTTATATTTATATATATGTTTAAGAAATTTATTAAATATAAATATAAAATTATAAACTAACTTTCTATTTTATAATACTTTATCCAAAAGAATTTATAATCTAATTTTTAAAAATTAAATTTAAAATATTTTTATTTTATATTTATGAATTTATTTTTGTTTCATGATTTAAACTTATAAAATTTATAATTTTATATTTATATTTGATAAATTTTATTTAAAAGTACCTATAAATATAAAATTATGAAATAAATTTTTTTATCATATAAAATATTATAGTTTTTCAATAGTTTAACTAAAATATTTAAATTACTTTTATTTAATTTGAAAAAATAAAAATAAAATAAATTTTAGTAAATTTAAATTATAAAATAAAAATTAAATTTATAATTAAATTTAAATATAATTATAAACTTATAAATTATATATTAATTTTTTATTTTGTAATACTTTAAACTAAAATAATTTATAATTTAATTTTTAAAAATTAAATTTAAAATATTTTTATTTTATATTTATAATAATTTATAAATTTAATTTAATTTTATAATTTAAAGATATAAAAAATTTATTTTAATTTTTAAAAATTAAATAATAATATTTTAAATATTTTATTTAAATTATTGAATGACTATAATAGTTTATATTTTAAATTTTAAATTTTAAATTTTATATTTGTATTTGATACTTTTTTTTAAAAGTCATTATGAATATAAAATCATAAATTAGATTTTTTTATAGTATAAAGTATTACAGCCATTTAATTATTTAAATAAAATATTTAAATTATTTTTATGTATTTTTTAAAAATAAAAATAAAATTTTTATAAATTTAAATTATAAAAAAATTCATAAATTTTTATAAATATAAAATAAAAATATTTTAAATTTAATCTTTTAAATTAAATTATAAATTATTATAAAATAAAAAATTAATATATAATTTATAAGTTTATATTTATATTTAAATTTAATTATAATTTTATTTTTGTTTTATAATTTAAATTAATAATTTTTTATTTCTATTTTCAAAAATTAAATAAAATAATTTAAATATTTTAGTTAAATTATTGAAAAACTATAATATTTTATACCATAAATAGTTATTTCATAATTTCATATTTATAATTTTATAAATTTAAATATTTTTATTAGTTTAAAATAAAAATATTTTAAATTTAATTTTTAGAAATTAAATTATAAGTCTTTTAGCATAAACTATTATAAAATAAAAAATTAATTTAGAATTTTATATTTGTATTTAATAAAATTCTTTTAAAAGTACTTATGAATGTATAATTATAAATTATTTTTTATAATATAAAATAATATAGTCATTTAATAATTTAAATAAAATAAAATTTTTATAAATTTAAAAGATAAAATAAAAATGAATTTGTAATTTTTTATAAATATGAAATAAACATATTTTAAATTTAATTTTTAAAAGTTTATATATATATATATATAAACTTTTAAAAATTAAATTTAAAAAATTTTTAATAAAAAAATAATTATTTTAATTTAAGGGTTTATAAAAGAAAAAATTAAAATTTATATCATAAAAATAAAAAATATATATAATAAAAATATATATTTTATCTTTTAATAAAAGAGTGTCATTTAAAAAAATTATAGGAAAGTTTTTTTAGTCATTCCCCTTTACTTTTATCCCGCGACGTTTAAGTTTCATAAGTCAAAATAGTCAAAGCATGTCGTGTGTGTTTTGTAACGCCGTATTATTCTTATTTTTCTCTCTTTGATGCCTCAGTCCGACTCGGTATATCATGGCCCAAACTAGACTGGATTTGAAAATTGATGAAAATGGAATCGTGGTATTAGAATAAAAGCGGGTTCGAAAAAGAACCTTCAATAAGGAACCATATTTAATCGTTCAAGGACCTCTACTATGTTACAGCTTGATTACATAATATAACAAAAGGTACATTATACATCAATTTTAAGAGAATCATCGGATAAAACCGTAATATAAATAGCATAAACTTATTAAATGTAATGATAATTAACAATATGATAAATTCATTTCAAATTATATATATATATATATATATTGATTAAAGACTTTTTATATAATATTATGTGGTGAAATAGATACTATAATAATTTTGGTGGATTAAAGACTTTCCATTAAATTAAACAGATATATATTTACATAATTATATTAGAGAAATACGAGTGAAGAGACGGCAAATGGATAACAGATAATGATAATATGTGTGAGTGTGTATATATATTTGTATCTATTTAATATCTATATTTATATTTATTAAAAATATATGAATATTCATATTTGCATGGATAATTATGGATATTTAATCCAACCTTGCCTGAAAGAAGGATTTCAATCTTTGTTGACTCAAAATGGATAAAAAAACTCAGAAAGTCCAATGTGGCTTATTGGCTTGCGAGGGCCACCAAGCGAAGGAATAAGTGCTCCTATTCGTGTTCACACTTCGGCTTTTATATCAGAAGCTACATATAACATATGTTCTAACAAGATACCTTATTATTCCCAGATATCCATTTCAAAAAACAGTGAATAGCTTTCACTCCTGTAATTGTATTTCTTAATATGCTCTGCGGACGAATCTTAATTTGTTCTTTCATATCAAAAATGTTTTCTTTAGACTTTTAGCATTCTATATTTGATAATTATTAATTATTAATTAGTTTGAAAAAAAATATATAATACAAAGTTTGAATGTATCGATGAAGACTATAAATAAAGCGTACTGAAAATTTTCTATAAATTTTTTATAAGAAAAAAGACTGTAAAAATTCAGGATAGAATGATTGAGCATCTCTAAATAAATATTAAGAAAAATATAAATGGATCAATTGTGATATTTTACAAATTGTGAGACACTTTAGAATAGGGATATATTATAGTAAAATGGGACGACGATTAAACATTATTAAAGAAAGTTCGATGTATATTATCCAAGACTAAGTTAGTTATATATTTATATCATCTCATCAGCTATTGATTACTATTATTCGTCATTGAAAAAATAATTCTGGAAACCTACTACAGATAATGATTTTTTATGTGTATTTAGTTTTACTACATTGTATTGTATTGAGAAATTAGTTGGTATCTATAGATAAAAAAGATAATATTAAGCAGAGATGTCACTTTTGTTGAATCTATTATTTGAAAAAAAAGTAACAATTGTGAGGAGATAAATGATACTCTAAAATAGGTGGAGTTTTGTTATCCTAGCAGTCGAAGACACTTCTATAATAGAGGAAAGTCATTTGAAGAAAAGGTTTTCACCTAAAAAACTCAATAGCAACTTTGTATTGAGAAAGTCACAATTAAAATTAAATCCTGTTCATTTTAAAAATATGGTAACTTTTGCATCTTTAATTAAAATTAAAGATATTAATTCTACATTTAAAGCAGTTTAATGGGTTAATAGAAGAATGATCAATAGATGAAAATCTAGAAAAGAAAATGTAATCTCTTTAAAAAAATGTAATTGAATAGATGCAAATGGCTAGATTTCCTATTAGTTACTATAAAATATTATTGGTGGCTAATGACTAAACTTAAATAGAAAGAATCGACGTTCTCTAATTGTGAAATATTCTTTTATTTGGATTTTATTGGCTTTATTAGCACAATTAAAATTGTATTTTGTAAGAGAAAATCTACAAATCTCAGTCATATAGATTTAGAGTTGTTAAAATTAAAGACATAGTCTGATTATTGTATGACAGTGGTACAAATAGTTTAATAGAACAAAAGAACACAAGAAATGGATAGGACTATGGTATGTATTTGTGCAAGCGACAAATGAAATTTTTGAAATTTAAAGTAGTATAAAAGTCACGATAAAAATACTGTATGCA
>JAWDEX010000001.1:5628-34657 GCA_035221805.1 Trichilia hirta | reverse complement strand
CGTCTGTGTGAATCTCATGACCATGGTCGGTCGATGGCTAGCCTATGATGCTCAGTAATTTAATAAAATATGACTGTTGACACTCATTTTTTGTTTCTTCAATCGATCGCAATACAGCTGGTGCCTATGTAAAAAGGGTATAATCTTAAATTTTGTGTTACACAATTCATATAAAAGTATATCAATAAAAGTATAATTATATTACCGATCACCGGTTATAAAGATGATTAATAATATCCACCGATTGGGTATTTTTTTCAATGATTGCCATTGCAATATACATGATAGACAATTATTTATTCTTTTACAAAAAACTTCTCCTATAGTTGGAATGACCTCGTAAATCCAAATTTGCAAAAATTACACATATGATTATATTTATGTATTGTGTAGTTGTATAAAAAATTGACTTAAAAGTTAAAATATTCATTATAGTAATGTAAGTATGATCAGTGTTTCATACCTGGAATGCAATAGGGAATCCGTCTAGATTATATGAAACTAGTCGCTTTTTAGTACCACTAACCTTCTTGGTTGACACATTGCATAATGATGGTAATGTGTATGTCTAGGAAGCTGAATCCTATGGATATCGATTAAACTCTTCTAAATCATCGATAACTTGCAATAGCCATATACTTGACTGGTATCAACGATCTCTCCCTAAAATGGTATGCTTAATTAACAAATATAATGACATTTTCACTGTATTCATGTCATCTATCATTCTGAAGTCCATTCTAGTATAAATCTCTTCAATCATTTATAATATAATTGAAGGACTTTTACTGAAATATAATTCTCGGAGTCGGTCACTCTGTGAGTCAATTGATAAAAATTCTCTAAATTTCAATCTCGTAATAAGTGCAAAATCTAACCAACTGAATTTTGTGAGACTATTTCTAATTATAAACCACATCACTTCCTCCTTATCAAAGTTAGCATTCACCTCGTGCATGATCATATGATGTATTAAGTTTCTTGAAAAACCAAATTTGGTTGTATCTTGAAAAAATGTCCAAGGCATGATTGACTAAACAGTGTTTGTTGTTGTTGGGTCAATTTTTCTCGAATTAATTTTACAATACGCAAGTGAGATAATGATGTCACGCTACCTTCAAAACGCTATTTCTCCTTGCTCTTCAATGTAAACATAGCTACCTGTATAAAAAAGTAAATATTATCAAATATTTTAATTACCTTATTTATTAACTTATGAATAAGATATTTATCTTAACTAATAGTATTAATTATTTCATAATATACAAATACATATTATTAACTTTTCGTACAATAGAATCATAGTTCAAACAACAAAATATTCATTAACCAGCTCAATTTATTTTTGATAATTATATAAAATCAAATCACACGCATATACAAGCAATTAAGTTATATTTAAATAATTTCACATATTTCTTTATAATCTACAAATATTATTGAATATTTTCACATTAACTAATCGAACATAAATTATATATTATAAAATAAATTAAGTAGATTCTAAGTACTGATATAAAAGTCGGCGTTTTATAGGGCATTTTTTATTTTTTTATTAATTTTTTTATCCACGGAAGTGTATAAACTTCCGTGGGTAAAAGTATCCCTCGAAAGTGTACACACTTTCGAAGGTGAAAGAATAAACACTTTCGAGGGATTACTCTCGGAAGTGTACACACTTTTGAAGAAAAGCCCTCCGAAATGTACACACTTTCGAGGGTAATGATACCCTCAGAAGTATTTAACCACACTTTCGAGTACTTTACCTTCGAAAGTGTTCTTGAACACTTCTGAGGGTAAAGTACAAAATCTTGCAATTTCTATTTTCTATTTTCAAATTCTTATTTTGGATCAATAATTCATACATTTTTTACTTTATTTCCACACAATATTTTAATAAATCATTGTCATATTTTAATGTTCCTCTAACGTTAATCAAAAATGCTAAAAATCTATAAAATCGTCAATAACTTCATTCAATCCATATATAATTATCTACAACAATTAAATTTTAGATACGATATACATACAACAGTGAATAAATGAACATATACCTTAATTTAGTTGCTCGAATTTTGTTCAACGGTGATATCTACGGAGGCAATAATAGGTATTAGTCAAAAAATAAAGTTAAAAGTTATTTTTTTAAGATTTAAATAATTTGAGAATAATTTTATCTTATAAATAATAATATAAATTATTATTGATTAAAATTTTAAACGTAAATACTTTTTGAATTCAAATTTTAAATTGTAGTTATTTTTTATTATTTTTCTTTTATTAAATAAACGTACTTCATATGATCTGGGGAAACACCGCGGAAGAAGATCTTCGTTTTAGAGGCATCAATATTGGAGTTGACTTAATTAGTCCGTGTCTTCAATGCTTTCCCATAAACAAACCAAACGATTTATATCTTTGTTTATATGGTTCGGGTTTTGAATAATTTGCTATCTGCAACACCAATCAAAATTAACGTCAATAAGCTTATTTATGTATATTTAAGGAATGTTAGTGTTAACAACTCCCTTGATTAAGCCAATAAAAAAAATATTATATTAATGCATCATCGATCATCTGTGTACATTAATTGTTAATAAAGAATAGAGATCAAAGATCTTACGGTTGTTTCCTTCCAGTCTGAATCCACCAGTGCCATGAGTCAAAGATCAAGATGTCAGCTTTCTTCCAAATGGATTCATTCTGGATTGAATTTAATTTTATAACTCGGCCGACTTTCTCACCAACAATATCAACAGGAATGCATTTACTAGATAACATCACGGAAACATTGTAGGCCTGAAATTTATTACCAGTGGTGAAGTCAAGGCAAAAGAATAATTCTTGGTTAACAGCACTATATTAACAATATAGATTAATAAAATAATAAATAAATGAAGATCAACAAGACAATATGAATTTCTCAATAGATCTACATATATTCATACTTGTACTCCATAGAAAAGTCTGTATTCACATTAATATATTGTTTTCTGATATATTGCAAGTTAAATTTATTATAAGTTGAAAAATTAAGAATAATATTAAATATTCTAAAATTCATTTAGAAAATACATTTGAATGACATAGTTAATGAAACATGATAATGAATCTTTTTACAGTTTTTAAAAATATTAATTATTATTCATTTTAACTATCTACGCAATCAAATACGTTTTTTTAAGACGTGACTTTATATAAAGATTACGAGATATCTAAGATTATTCAAAGATACATTATGGTGGAATCCTCACATCAATTAATAATATAGATAAATGCAATATATTAATTAATATGACTGCATTTATTGCATGTTTGAAAACCAATCATCAAATTGCATTAATATTTGACGAATAGAGAAAAATATTAAGAGGATATAAAACTGACCTCTGCTGGAATACAATCTATTAATCGAACTACGTAAGTCTCAAAGCATTACTTTAGCATATATATAGTTGACTTTATTACGCAATCAAATACATACAGCTGACTTTTTGTCATATGTGCTAGCTGTTACACTTGATTATCATGAAAAACTAATTATTAATTCGCGAAAAAATCCCTAAATTTTGGGAATTGAAACTTTTCTACTTACAATACGTGTACGACTAAAAGTAATATCCACGCTTTCTAATTATTTCGAAAAATAAGAATATATTTGGTATAAATTTTCACTAAAATTGCAAAAAACATTTAATTATTTTTTATCTCACAATTGTGAAGCAAAAACAATTATATGACCACATCATTTTAATCCTAAACATGCTTTAAAAGAAATTAAGTTATAATCATTGTTAATTTATTTAATTTACCAAAAAGTTACATGTGGATAGATCTGTTGTTATAACAAAGGTAAACCCAGCATTTGACACTGCTAAATGAAGCATGCATGGAAGGGTTTTAAGCTAATTGAGTAAGCTACAAACATGACGCGTTTTCCTTTAACTGTCTCCAAGAAAACTCTGCCTTCGAACCCGTAACAATAAAAATGTTGGGATTAATAATTGTAACTCAAAAGACAAAATCCTAATAATTCTCTCTAGGGACCATAAAAGGAAGAAGACAATATAGCATTTATGGCAATATTTGGTACCATTATACAAGTCATTTTCTTGTTCTAAAGAGCCCAAAGTTGAAGTAATTTTCACCTCCCTAAATCTTCACAAGCACGGAAAATTGTCGACAAAACTCTTAATAACATAAAATGTCAATAAACTCCTGTTGGTGTACGGTACTCAGAAAATTTCAAATAAGAGATAATATGTGTCCTCTATGTGAGTGGCTTTCAAAAACCCAACTATAAATTGGGGCATTGTCACGTAATTTTTAACTTTCTGTTGGTGGTTATGGAATTTCAATCCAAAATTGGGCCTTCAAGGCTGTAATTGTTGTATTGAATTCAAAATTACAAATTGGTTTAAATAGTAATAGCCAAGCTAATATGGGTGAACAAAGCCTACGATCGAATTAAATTAGCATTTTAAGTTTCTTATCTCATTGTTTTATAAGATAAATAATATATTTCATAATTAAGAATTAACTGCAAACAATCCAGCTATTTAATTTGTTTAAACCAAAAAAAAATAAAAGAAAAAACAGTTTAATGCTTCTACTTCCAACTAACTGTTGAGAAAGATGTTATATATCACCGCTGATAGGCAAATTCGTGTTCATTTTTTATTTTTTATAGTATGATTTGATTTGGTCTGATACATGGTTCAGTTTGTGGGGATATGGTAAATAATTAAGCAAAACCTGGATGATTGACAACTTGTAAAGTGAAACAAATTAGGTACTGTGTCCAATGTATCAAGAGCTCACAATCATTGTTCTTTATTATATGTAATGAATGATATTGGTGGAGACGAAAGTCTCCAAAATGTTTAAATAACATGAGATCGAGGGAAGTTGACGAGAAATAATAGCCAAGGTGATTCGAACCTGACTTGTTAACAACGTTTAGGTAGCACAAAGCAAACAATAGCGATAGACACCATAATTTTCTTATTTTGAGCCTAATTGAAAATAATTCTTTCCTCCCTTCAAGACTTCATATGGATATCAATAAACGAATCGCCAACAATTTTTAAGGCATATTATAACAAAAGCACGTTTCATGGTTAGCTTAGCTAGAAATCGGCTTTGGGTTGGCTAGTGTTTTGATTAAATAGGCGGGCATTGATTGGGACTTAAAACAAATAAAAGCCAATAAATAACGTGTAGCTCCTATATAATCCTCCATTCATGAGTCATGAAGAAGGATTCATTTCTTGGCCAGAATCATATAAAATCTCTTGATCCCTGTAATATGTCAAATCATTGGATAAACCTAAGTTCGATTATCATGCTGAACCAACGATAAAAGCTGAACAGATGCACATCCACGGTTATATGTCTTATCTTTCACAAAAAAATATATAAACTAAAGCAATATTCTCCGAAACATGATAAAATGACAACAAATGACAACTAGAAAGCGTGCATCTCAAGGATCTTGGTTTCTTTTTCACTTTGAAATTTACATCATTCTATAATCCAGGATATTAATTGGTTCAATATTGAAAAGCACAACATTACCATCACTGCCGTTTCCAGCTTTATTGTGAGTAGCTCATGAACAAGTGAACTACTAATTATTTCATCATCATAAGCATGTAACTTGCACAATATAATGGTTCATATGCCCACAACAATATCTTCAGATGGATGATATGGCTCATATCAATACTGCTTCTACAAGGATTACTAGTCATTATACATGGACGTGCCTCCACCACAATGAAATCAATCTCACAGTTTCGGAATAACAATTTGCAGCAGTCCATTTCTGCACCAAAATGAACACATCAAAATCAGTGTAGTACATAGATTTTCCAGCTGCCAATTGTCAATATAAGTCAATAAGCAACATGTTTTGAGAAGCAGCAGCATTATTTTCACCCGCCTAAGTCGGAAGCAACATGTGGATTTACATAAATTATAACAAGCTAACCTTTCCATAATAATGGGATAAGAATAAAACATCAAACGGTAGCATCGATATTCTGAACTCACGATCAAAGATAGAAAATGAAAATATTAGCTCAATTCTCAAGCACCATGGATGATCAACATTGGTAACAGAAGATCTATATCCTAGCATTAAATTAGAGCTGTATATATCATTATATGATTTTTGCTTCATCTCTAAAGTTTATAACTCACTTTTTAAGGAAGATTCGCCGGCAAACTCACATCAAGGCAACACCAGAATAAACTTTGCTCATTGAGCTAATACCAAGACCTCTAATTCAATTCCAGACAACTTTCTCTTTCTATTTACATGCTGAAACTCTGGCATAAAACTCACTAGAACAACTATAGTAGCAGCATTTGCAAATTATCCACAATTCATTCTTAATAGAAAATTATAACAAGTATATAGAACAAAAAAATAATTGAAATGAGAGGAATTCACTCATATTCTCATATCAGATGAAATTGAGAAGCTCCAATGTGTAAGTGAGACAGTTTTCTTTCCACGAGGCAACAGATACGAAGATGATGCATTTCCGTATGTGCAAGAATATTGCCTCAATAATAAACTTATTAAGATAGAAGAACAATAACTAGGGCTGGATGAAAGAGAGATGACTTACAGAAACTCAGCTGAGATGGTGTCTTTGTTCACATCAATAGGAAATGGCCACACAACCTGGTATGGCTCTTCTCTCCTGCGATATGCAGAGATTGAATCACTTGAATAATCGGTTACTTTCCAACTTTCAGAGGAATGTTTTGCCATCACAGTCAAGCTGTCATAAAATAGCATTACTATCAAATCAAATTTCAAATTACAACTTGAATAAATCAAGATATACATACGCAAAAAAATCAGTGAATCACAACAGAAAAATGACTCAACCCATCACAAAGCCTGAAACTGAAAAAGCATATTTCACTCTGATGCTTGCTATAAAATATCTGTGATAAATTTAGGACCACACATCTTGGAAAAATGTATTTACTTTTGGTCATTGACCTCCACTCTGATGTCATTGATGCCAGCACCCGGAATTTCTATGGTCATAACATAATTCCTCCCTAGTTCTGCGACATTCATCCTTGGAGACCACTCAATTCCTGCAGGTAAAAAATAAAATAAAATAATTTTTTTTTTTAAATAATTAAAAAAAAAATGTAAATTATCTGCTTACCTCTGATGGAAATTAATGAAAACAGAAATCATAAGCCAGCTCACGTTCAAAATTAATCTCACAAACAATACTTTTCTCCAAAGCATTTGACCATGTTTCATATCAATCTTCAAATCTCACAAACAATACTTAACGCCAAAGAGCATTCTTTGCTACTCATAGGGACATATGATTCAACTATCAAAAGCTTGTACTGAATTTTCGACTTCATTATTATTAGCAGCTTACCTGCTTGCCCTAGAAGCCAAAAGCCTTGGGCACCATGAATGCCTAGAAGCCAACTTAGAGTCTTCCCAACGTATAACTTTATGCATGAACTATAGAAATCTATGAGGGTAACCTTAACAAGCTCGAATGTGAAAAATTTTGAACAGTTCGAAAACACTCACAAGTTTAAGGATCAAATTACTTACCATTAGATTTGAAAGAATGCAAAATCTTCTTCGAACCAAACTGCTCTTCTTTAACAATTCTTCTATCTGGTTTGGCATACTTGGGAAGGTCAGGTGTTGATAATTTGCAATCTTGCAGCAGACATTGCTTTAGTGCATAACTTGGAAAGCTTGGCTCCGTCCTTGTGGGTCTTGAAAACAATGGGGCTTCAGAAGAAGCATTGCAAGAGCCCTCATTTGTGAAACCAGATCCCTTGAGAGGTGCACAAGGTCGTGCAAACAATGGTGATTCAGAAGCATTGCAAGAACTCTTTATTTTTAAGAAAAAACAGGTCAACACAGAATTAGTTCCTGGAAAATTGTTTGAACAACATTGAGAATTGTATAAGGAAATGCAAGCACCTGTTCACTTGAAATTTGCCTCATGAAACAAGCTTGCGAATCAGATGCTTGACGTGCAAAATACATTCGATTATCACACCTTCGGATCACAGAATTCAAACTGCTGCTGCAGTTCTGAGACCAAAAAGACAAATCAGTCTATTTAAGATGCACGCATGTAACATAATATATCTCTGCGTGCGCGCGCGCGGACGTTTTATGGTCTTTTTTCTCTTCTTTTCCTTAATGTAACTTTAGCTCACATGTTTGCTTCATTAAAGGGGTAAAATCCCTGAACAATATAACATGTAGCAAGTTTTCATAGACTCTGATAGAGTCAAACTGACAGGGTGAACACTTAACCATAGCATGAAAAGCAGCATCTTACAGTGAATAATAACGCTAGAGACACAAACCCTTCATGCAAACTATGAAATACACAAACTGTTGTGCCTTTTTCGTATGATTGCCTCATACTACACAGTTTTTATTCTCATTAATTGGATTGATTTTATATGCTCATTAAACAAATACTATCACACCAAATTAGTTTGTATGCAATAGTTTATATAGAGACCAGAGAGTGTGTATACTTAACATTTCAATGAGACGCACCAAATAGTGAATTGTGCTATCATAGATACGTCATAAGATCTGTGTAGAGTCCAAGTAGATTCCAGACCAAGAAGCGTCAAATATCACCCCAAAAATGGGGAATCAATTATACCCAAGGCTTAGGATAAACCACCGATAAGGATTTACCATCAGAGAATTTCTTTCCCCTTTCTAGTATCTTCAATGGTTAAAATCAAGTCCTTATATAGCTAATAGATGCCAGGGTTTTGGTTTTCAATTATAAATTTCTCAAAATAATAGTAGAAAAAGAAATCAAAATAGTAGAAAAAGAAATCAACTTCATAAAATTCACTGCACCTCATGATCTGTGTTTTCCATATCAAGCTGAACTAAAGTATAGCAGAAAAGCACAAGATTGAGTAAAAATATATTACTATAGGAAGAAGTTGAGTGGTGGACGATATCATATCATTATTTGTAGGTGCTACATGGCCAGCGATTCTATTGATTCTTTGTCTCACAACTTCGGTCTCCATTCCTAATGCTACAAAGCTTTACCGACAGATGTTCTGAACTGAAAATTTTAGTTTGAGAACAGAGTAGAAGAAAGCAGAGGCTTGCGTTCGTAGTTGTAGTTGGGATAGAGTGAGATATTTTGGTGCGAATGACGAAATGATTGATGGGATGGATGGGACCCTATAGTAAGAAAATAAGCTGTTAAAAAGATATATAAATGGGATACCAGGTGGCCGAGAGGAAAAATATCAGTTGCAGTATTGGATTTTGCTATTCATTTTTGGACGCTTGTTTGTTGGACATCTTAGAGTTTTTTAAATATGGTCTCTTGTTGCTCTGTTTTTATCTGCAGAACTTGGCAAGATTGCGTTAAAATCCTAATGACTTTATTCTGAAACACTGTAGACAGTAGGAGGTACAAGAAACAGGGCAGGCGGATAAAGGGCAAATTTTGAACCAACAGAACTCATCGGCATAAATACATACAAAGCAATTCGCCAAACTCAAACAGTACAAGCGTGGATTTATTGCAGTCACTGCTATCTACCTACCTTTACCACATCGTTCCTTTTATTACTAAAGAATGAAAGTTGGTATTTCGACTGTTAAAATAATGCAGTGCTCCTGGACCGTTTTTTCTAGTCAATTCTTATAATCACGTTCATGCATTTTTGTGATTTCTTTTAAGTTAGCTGTACTTATATGATAAATATCCATCAATTTACCTATTCTGATCTTTATCCCCATGTTGATCAAGTAAATTTTCAAAATTTAAATTAAATTTGGAACAAAGACAACAACGGGCTCGCCTTGCTTTGTTGAAAGGTAGAAACTCCGTGTCTGCAGTCAATCTATCAAATGTATGTTCTTCTGTTGGCAAAAGAAGAGAAGACTTTCTTCTAATATCGGCCCTTCAATCACATCCTTTCCAACTTCCAATTCAGCATGACTCAGAAAGAATAACTACTGATAGCGGAAGGAAATTTTTTGAGTCAAAAAAAAAAAAAAGAAAAAGAAAATAGAAGGAAAAGTCTAAAGAACCATGCCAAAGGTCTAAATAGGAATCTTTGAATATTCAAAATTCAAAAGGGAAATAATTTGCGTTGAACACTATTATTTTCTAATGCGATGCTTATAGAAGGTGGAAGGTGGCCACAAAGTCAAATTTGTCCGCTCAGATGAGGTATCCAACTCTCCGCCCATTGCGTTTTCCCCAAGTTTTGCAATAATATTGGTGTTTATACCTTTTATTTATGTTTTTCCATTCAGAACAAAATTGACAGAGGAAAAACACACACCTCAATTCGGTCTGTTTTGGATTTTTGGTTTTGAAGCTTGACTTTTCACAGATCACTTTCCCTTTGATCGGATCCAACCTAAGTTCATTTCATTTGTGTTGTCAACACCAAATTTTGATTGAGTTTTAAGTAAAATTATCCATCTTGGATTGGATGTATTCGGTGCTCTTGAGAGTTAAGTTTCTGTAGAATTAGTGATGGATGAATCACGGGGACAGAGTAGTTCAAATGCGCCGGCTCCTTTTCTGACAAAGACATACGAGATGGTGGATGAGCCAATAACCAACTCATTGGTGTCCTGGAGTCCAAGCGGTTGTAGTTTCATTGTGTGGAATCCGCCGGATTTTGCTAGTGATTTACTGCCCAAATATTTCAAGCATAATAATTTCTCCAGTTTTGTCAGACAGCTTAATACATATGTAAGTTCATTATTGTCTCTCTCTCTCTCTTTTCTTCCCCTTTTTGTTTGAGCTACATAGCATGCCATTTAATTAGTCCGGAATTAATTAGTTTTCATTATAATTCAACGTATTGATTTGGATCCCATGAAATTACATGGAAAATCAAAACCATGTTGCTTTTAGATTAGATAATTATTTTTACTATTATCAAATAACGTCCAACTTTTATTTTGTATTTCTTTGCTATCAATTACCCTGCTCAATATTTATCTCTATAATGGGAAAAGAAATAACTGTTTATACTCGAACATCATTCTGATGATTCAACAGTAGCTGATTTTGATTTTAGATTGATAACTTCTTCGCAATACTTGATTTCTCTCTTTGTAATATTCCGGTTTTCAATGCTTGATAGTTGATTCTGATACACAAGTCTAAGCATATTGGTTTTTGTTTAATCCAATAATAATTGAATTGCTTAGCAGATTTATATTTATGGTGAATTCTTACTTAAGCTTTTTACTGTATTTGAGCAGGGATTCAGAAAGATTGATCCAGATCAATGGGAGTTTGCAAATGAGGAATTTATAAGAGGACAGAGACATCTATTAAAGAATATTTACAGACGCAAGCCAGTTCACAGCCATTCTACCCAGAATCAGTGTTCCAATCCATTGACTGAAACAGAAAGAAACGAATTTGAGGGGAAAATTGAGAGACTAAAAACGGAGAATAGACTACTTCAGTTAGAGCTACGTAGGCGTGAGATCGAAAATCGCGGGTTTGAGTTTCAAGTACAATCATTACGTGAGCATCTAAAGTATTTGGAACATCGACAGATGGAGTTGATGTCCTTCTTTTCTCAACTGTTGAAGAAACCAGGATTTTCCTATGCTCTTATGCAACACTCACAAGTTCACAACAAAAAGAGAAGGGTGTTGAAGCCTAATTACTTTGGCAATGAATCCTATATGCAGAAAAGCCAGAATTTGACAGATGACTCGAAACCAAACCTGGATACGTTTTCTTCTCCAATATTGAATTTGGAACGTATTGACAAGTTGGAATCATCTGTGAATTTCTGGACATGTTTTTTGTATGGGATTGACGTAGCTTTTATTCAAGGGGAGTATGATTTTGGTGTATTGGAACCAATTTCTGAAGTTACCGATGCGGAAGATGGTATATCCTCCGAAGATCACGATGTGCATGGTGAACCTTGCTCGCCTTTATCAAATTTATCCTCTCCCCAGTCCATGGATATTCAATCTTCATCCCCAAAGCTGGCTGCTTCCAAGAATGATGCTGATGATATTACCGGGGACAAGACATTGAGAAAAGATGTGATAGAATCACCAAATACTTCTTACAAAATTGGAATGAATGATTTCTTCTGGGAACAGTTCCTGACGGAGGCTCCTGCAGCTTCATCCAACACACAGGAGGAGACCCGGCAAGAAGGTGTAAGTGGGGATGCTGAGATCAAGGCAGCTGATAGCAAAAGATTCTGGTGGAAGACAAACAATTTAGATAACCTTACCAGACATTTTGGCAACTTACTTCCGCCGGATAAACAGAATGTGGTTTGATTGTTTAATGGATTGCTTGTATATTATAGCTTAATAGAGATAGAATTGACATCAGTTTTGATCTTAATAGTTGATGAACATGAACTTTTAACATTTTTTAGCTGCGTGCCAGGGGCTGATTTAAGTGCAAAAATCAATTCTACATCAAAATGCCTCTATAATTTTAGAGATAAATCATTGCCGGGTTATTGCGCAAGTTATTCGAGAATTGTGTATGAATTTTTGGTCTATGTAAATCCATAATATGTTTTTGTGGGTGTCCTGTGCATGCCTTTTACTGCTTGAATACAATTGAATTTCAATTAAGCCACTTCAGCTCATCATAACCCTAGCATAAGATCAGTTTCAATACCTTGGAACTGTCTGTCTGTACAATAATAAATGAATTGGAACCCTTGGTTGTATTCTGTTACTACTTTGTAATATAATTTTGAATTTGGAAATTGATTGACGAGGAGTGAACGTTTTCTTACTCCATCTAAATTACATAAAATAATCGAAGTGGAAAATGTTCGATTCTAGAACATGAGGAAACGTCCTGCGGAGAAGGATTCAACGGCATGATTCCTTAACTACCTTCTGGAAGACAGGGGGCTTATTGATATTTGATTTTATTTTAGATCTCACGCAAAATCCTCTTCTATTCTTGCAAAACCAAAGTACTGAGAATACAAAAAAGTTATTTAATAAATTATTTTATTAAACTAAATCTCATATAGCACATTTTTTTATTTATAAAAATAAATTGTCTTCAACTTTTTCTTATTATAGAAAATTTTCATAATTTATATATCTTGAAAATTTTTACTTTTTATTGTACATATTTTATTTTTAAATTATTAATTATAACACCACTAATCGTCAAATGCGTATCTGAAAAAAACTAATATTTAATTCAATAAACATCCTTAATTAATGTCAAATGTTTAAAGGTAAAAGAAAAAGAAAAAATGTTGCAACAAAAATATATAATTAATACTTAGAAATATATAATAGTTTATATTATGCATTAGAAATATATAATTTTACTAAAAATAATCAAAAAGACACAAAATTTTTTATACAAATTCTTATATAATATGATTATATTAATTATTTTATAGTTTATATTATTTATTATTTTTAATAATTAGATTTATTTTATATTATTTATTAATAACAATAATATACTATATTAATTTGTACACAACTCAATTACTGAACATTAAACAGCCAACCAGCTATAACCCATACCACAAGTCTTAAGAACTACGCATCTGGACCGGACAATAACCGACAATTACACCCGAACCGAAGCCTAACCAAACATCTCCAACAGCTTACGTCAACAGAACGGCTTGCTATTACAAAACCCAAACTCAGATCAGATCTCTCTGTCTCTCGTTAAAACGAGCGAACAAACGAACGACAAATATTGTTGAATGTCTCTGAGCGCTATGCCTATGCCATTATAAATGGAATGTCTCTCTTTTTCAACAGCTCAGGTCCTTTCCGTCTCTGTGTACAATTTTCATAGGATCATGTGCGTGTGTGATACTCCTTTGATGAGCTGAACCGTGTCAATGTAGTTTTATCTTTACTCATGTATTTATTCTAATTGAACTTTTAATTTTTGGAACCAAAATATTTGTTTTCCTTTATAAACTGGGTGGATTTGGATAGTAAATGTTATGAGATTGAATCAGTAGCCCTTTGGAGCTATTATGCGTTTGGTTTTAAATTTTTACTGACGAAATGATTACTTGAATTTAAGTAGTCATCTGAGGTCATATAGTTTTTTTTTCGTTTGTTTTTTTGGAGCAGGTATCGATTGTGATCTAAGCATAGCATTGTAAGTCGCAACAAATCTGATTTTTCTTCTTTTTCTTTTGCGTTGGCGGAAAACAAAAGTACTTCTTACCTTCCAGGTGATGAAAGTTGAATTTTAATTATCAATCAGCCATTGGATTGGAGTACATAAATGGCTTTTAGACAAGGGATTGGAAGATGATAGAGAGCATTTTAGATCCAGATGCATGTTGAGAATAACTCAGTCGACTACATTTATAGAGCTATCCTAATTTCATTTTTTCCAAAAGAGTCTTCATCTCAGGCTCTTGCAAGGAACAAGGCCTAGTGCTTTTGGATTGCCAGCTAGAAATTTCTGATGCAAACATAGAACACTCCGGTTTTCAGGTCCTTTGCTTCACCAGGGTGAGTTGGGAATAATAGGAATTTAAAGAGTAACGCAGGTTTATCTTGTTTGACAAGGGAAGTATGCAATTGAACGGAGATAACATTACGGCTGGTGATTCCGTACATGTTGGGAGGAGTAGGGTGAATAAGTATGTGCCTTTTGATATTGAAAATGGATCTGATAGGGAGATAAATTTATCACATATTGGAGTGGATGGCCTGAGATCTATTGGAAACGGTGGAACGTTGCCACCAAAGTCTAAAAACTATGTTTCTGCTGCTGATGTGTTGAAGACTTTGTTTTTCATTCTAATGTGGTACACTTTCAGCACATTTTTGACCTTGTAAGTTAATCTTTTAGTCAATAAATCGTAAGGCTTATAGTAGTTCGTGTAAACTATGCATTGTTGCAAGCTTATCCATTTTTGATTCATTGTTTTGGTTGGTTTGAGTAGGTATAATAAAACTCTGCTAGGAGATGATATGGGAAAGTTCCCAGCTCCTTTATTGATGAATACTGTCCACTTCTCAATGCAAGCTATTTTATCGAAGGCAATCACATGGTTTTGGTCCCATAGGTTTCAACGCAGTGATGCTATGTCTCAGAGGGATTACTTTGTCCGAGGTAATTACTAATTCGTTTTGTCACCTTCTTTTGTTAATTATTTAATTGGACAAGCAAATTCATATTATATCCTTGCAAATTATTGCCATTCAATTTGCTTTCCATTATTTGTTTCACATTACAGAGTGGATAAGAAAATATGTTTGAGAGGGTGATGCATCAATCTTGCATTTCCTTTTCTTTTCTTCTTTTGTTTTCTTTTCTAATGATGCTACAATCCTCTTGTCCATCAAGTTATTTTCGCTGAAATGTATTGGAGCTTGAATACATTCAGTCTTTGTCTCATGTCCCCTAATGTAGTTTCTATCAATCAAAACTTGGATTCATGTGTATTAACCAGTTTGAAGCTAAGACTTCTTTTTTCTGATTGAAGAAATCATGTAATGATTGATGTGATTGAAAAACTATTAAAGTATTTTTATTAGTGACATTGCTTCTTATCTGACACTGATTTCAATAGGGAAAGGTGTGCTAAATTACATCTAGCACTTGTTGTGGATTCAAATGGAGGTTTTACATGCTAATAATAGAAAGGATGAATCATCTAGTGCCTTTGACTAAGCAAGAGTGGACACAAAAGTACTAGAAATTGCATGCATGGTGATAGTTGACATTTTGAAAATATTTGATTTCATTATGAGTGGTTTCTTGTTTGCCTTTTCTATCACAGTATTTTTTTATTCTTGTTTAATCTAAATGCTGCCATTCAAACTTGAGTCATATTTATAGTCTTATTTCTTTCCATGCTTTTCATGATGAATCCTCTATTACTTATTAACTTTTCTATCAACTAATGCTACAGACGGAATTTGCCTTTCACAGTTGTACCAACGGCTCTGGCAACAGCACTGGATGTCAACTTAAGCAACGAATCCCTTGTTTTCATCTCTGTTACATTTGCCACAATGGTTGGTTGTCTTCTCTGTCTTTTCTGTTTCTTTGAACTTCTTTATGAGATTCAATATTCAAATTTAACATTTACCTGTATGGAGCTGTCTTATTGACTTCAATCTTTCTTTTGTTGTGTAGTGTAAATCTGCTGCCCCTATCTTTCTCCTTTTATTTGCTTTTGCATTCAGGTAAAGTTCTTGCTAATTCAGCTTCAAGACAGTATCATCAATATTACTGTTACATAAATATCTTATATGAATACAGGATGCACTTTTATGTGTATTATCAATATTCAGAAATAAACACTTAATTAATTAAAAATTATTCTTGTGTTTGAGTGTTGATATTTTGTGTGTGCCTATACTCTCTCCTTGCATACTCATGTGAGTGTTGAACTTATGTTATATATGTCATCAATACCATTAATCTTGTCATTTCATAATTAAAGTATACACCCTTGGGTGTCATTAAATGTCAAAAAACTGAGTATAAAACAAATGTGCTTGGAGCAGTTACAGATAGAGTGGACAAGATTAGTGAACAGTGAATATTGAACATCTGAGAAGAATGTATGTTGATTATCGCCAGTGCTGACATCTGTTTATAGACCCTGCAGGAATAGACTTTAGGAGTGTCCATCAAGCTTCTGGCATTCTATCTTCCAATTGTAGTTTTTATCAGATTCCTGCTAGATATATTCTTCTCCTAGTTGATCTGATAATCTTTTTCTTCTTTCTATTTTTGGTTTTAATGAATGAGAACTCTTGATGCAGCTGTTTTAAACAGTTTTGGCAAGTGATAGCAGCCTCAGGTTTCTTTCATGTTATAAGTGTATCTTGCTCAATTATTTATAAGTCAAAAATCTTTGTTACCGCAAAAATTTTTAACTGGACGGAGCATACTGCCACAGAAAAGTCTTTGCAGCCCTAACTATCAGTACTTAAACCTGGGGAGGGTACCGAGTTTTCAGTTGGTAGTACCTTGATCCTCTAATAATATTTTCACTCAACTTTGAAGTTTTTTACAGGGATCCCCAATCCTGTTTCTTTTCCTCTGTCTCTGTTCAAGTATTTTATTATTATAATACCAGCAATAGTTATACAACAAAACCGTTTGCTCTTGATGGATGACCTTTGTAAAGTTTCAAGGTTTCTACTGACCATCTTGTATTTATTTGGTGCCTTTTACATGTTATGGAAGATTATTGGCTGAATAGTTCATCAAAAAATCTGTGAACAACTTAAACTATTTTTGTTTCGCTTTTGCTTTCTTGATGCTCAATACAAGGTTGCGCTGGGGTTGGAAAGGTATTTGTGTCTGTAGTGCCAATCTCTTTTGGAAATATGAATGTTTGTTGATGACTGTTTTGTTGATGCCACAAATCAGTTTTGAAAACGTACTATCTCAACTGTAGCATTTAAAATAAGTAATAAATAAATAAAATCTATTTTTCTGCATATTGCCAATTTTCTTTTGTTCTTTTATCTATCAAATTTTATGCTTATTAGCTGAACCTCTAAAATTTTATTTTACAAGTTATGAAGCATCAGAATTCAAATTCTCCTGTTCTTTCATTTAATTCTATTTGTAACTTGTTCTACCATTTAATTTTCGTTTTAACTTTTATCTTTTGAAGGTTGGAGTCTCCAAGCATTAAACTTTTAGGTATCATAGTAATTATCTCTGTCGGAATCTTATTGACAGGTATGTGGCTTACACATTTTCTTTTTTCTACTTCTAATATCAGCAGCTGAGTAGCATTAGTTTGCTTCTGTATATTACTTGCATCTTTTTAGTTTAGCAAAATTGCAGAAATTGACTAAAATGACAATAAAGCTGCCTTTGGGTTTTACAATTTTAGTTAATGAAGAGTTTTACGTAGCCTCTTGATTATAATATTTGCCTACTGGTTTACTTGTTCACTTATTCTTGACACAAGAAATTCTGGAAAATACTGTAGTTTGGAAAGTAAGAGATCCCCGTTACGATGAAGAGTGACCAAGTTTTTTGGTCAAGTGGTAACTTAGAATTTTTAATCTCTCTATTTGTGTCCTTCTTTCTTCTTGCATTAGGAGGCTATGGCTAATTAAAGGAAGAATATGATAGTCATGTAGATATATTGCACCTAAGCTTAAGAGTTTGCTGTAAGTAGTGGAAAAGCTCAACCATATGTTAATGAAGGAAATTCTTTTGTGAAGGCTGTTGTTACCTTATACACTGTAGCCAGGTCCTTACCTAATCAAACTTGTAGTTCTATGCTCCTAATACTATTGATTTTTATTGGTAACAATTCAAGTAGAAGACTCCGTGAGGAGAAGAGGAAGGTTCCAATAGACATCAAAAGGATTTTTGAATCCCTGTTGTAGACATTGACTGCCAGCCTCACATTTTGAAGTATACTCCCTAGTTGACCGCTGACCATCACTATCTTTGGCATTGATTCCCTTTTTCTTGAATGTGGGGTCTCCTTTTGCTAATGCTTAATGGTGTTCTCAAGCATTGTAATTTCTCCAATGTAAAAATTCTGTGTTTTGATATGCCCTTTTATCACTGCTTATTCCAGTTGCAAAAGAGACAGCCTTTGAGTTTTGGGGATTTATTTTTGTTATGCTTGCTGCTGTCATGTCTGGGTTTCGTTGGTGCATGACTCAAATTCTTCTACAGGTATGGTTGAGTTTTGTTCCTGACTTGCGTGGTTTATGGAATATTTATTATCAGGACCTAAATTTGTATCCGTTCTGACTTTATTTTTTGGTTTGGATTTCAATGTGATGGTGCTTGGTGAAATGAAAATGGACATAAAGAAAGAAACTTATGGTAGGTTCTCATTCATATTATATTTGATTTGAATTTTAGCAAATCTCTGCCGGTATTAGCTTTTTATGTACTGCCACAAGTATCTGCAAATGTGTGTAATACATGTTAGATTTTTCATGTACTGTTATAAGCATCTGCAAGTGTGCACAACACGTAGGATCCTAAGAGTTTACTTTATATAATGTTGTTACAGTAGAAATATTATTGTTCTTATCAGCTTAAGCTTTGGGGATTTATAGTTTGTGAAGATGGTGTCGGATCTGCCTTTTAACCGTAAGCAAGTCAGGCTTAATGATAAATTAACTCGATGAGCTGCCTTGTTATATCGTAACTTTTTGCTCTTGGCCAAAAGCTTGGGTTCTGTTTTAGATACATTGACTCAGTTTTTTGTCATTGTTTCTTATCAAAAGGTTGGGTTCTTGTCATTAAGAAGTTTCGAAATTGTTTCCATCTTTACTTTCAGGTCTTAAAAATCCACTTACTTTAATGAGCTACTTGACGCCGGTGATGGCATTGGTGACTGGCCTTCTTTCTCTATTGCTGGATCCATGGGATGAATTCAGAAGGAATAATTATTTCAATAACCCATGGCATGTCACTCAGAGTTGCTTGCTGATGCTTTTTGGTGGAACTTTGGCCTTTTTAATGGTAGGAATTGGGGTTGAACAAATGGGGTGGGTGGGGAGATTATACCAAGTGCTGTTTCTGTGTTCTATGTGATAAGCTCAGCATATTGAGTACATATCTTTTGATATGAGTTTATGGTCCCCAAAGAAATAAACTTGTTTCTCTGTTTCCAGGTTTTGACGGAATATGTACTTGTCTCAGTAACAAGTGCTGTCACAGTGACAATTGCAGGTGTTGTAAAGGAGGCTGTAACCATAGTGGTAAGAATGCTTTATAGACCATTAATCTCGCAAGATTGCTTGTGTGAAATGTTGGCACTCATTATGTGCTTTATTCTTTACTCCGAATATTTTTACTTTCTAGTCATGTAAACTCCTTTTAGTTAAAGTGCCAATATGTTTTGTTAACCATTACACATTTGAGCTCTCAGTTTTTGATAAAATACAAACACGGTTTACCTAAAAGTAGCAGTTTTTTATGATTCTAACCACTGTCTTACAACATTTTGCATCTGTCTGTGCCTTCTTTTGTAACTTCTGATGGTGATCTAAAATTCCTCCTGTTCTCTTGTTTTTCTCTGTTTTTCCTTTTAGGTTAGTTTTTTACTAGTAATAAATATAGAGAATATCAAAGGCTGCAAAGTATGTAACAGCTCACAAAAAGGATTATACATGTGCAAACTTACAGGTTGCGGTCTTTTACTTCCATGATGAGTTCACATGGCTGAAAGGGTTAGGTCTCTTCACAATCATGGTCGGCGTTTGTTTATTCAACTGGTACAAGTAAGTCATTAGTTATTATCGTTTTGAACTACATTTATATGCTTCTTTGTTCTTTTCCGTGACAACCAATTTGTATTGTTTTTGTTATTCTTTCCCTAGTATTTAGCTTTTAGGTTATTGTGTAGTATGTAGCAATCAAACCGACAATTATACCGTATGGATTTATGGGTATCCAGTGCATTGCTAATAATGTTAAACAATATATAGTATGTTGTGACTAAAATGGGAAGAGATATGATCTCAGAATGTTTGAACTGCACAAGTTTCCAAGGGCTAGCTTTGGCTTTTGGCTGCTTGTATGACAATGATGTTCCTGTATATTCCATGTTTTCCATGATAAATATCTTTTTTCGAATGTAAACACTAAAGCATGGTTGATGTAAACCGGTTTTGAATGTCAACTAAATTGTGTTGATTATTTGCCCATCGCTTACAATGTTTGACATGTATTTCCTTATGGATATCTTTTTTCAGATACCTAAAGCTACAGAATGGCCATGCTAGTGAAGATGACATATTGGGATCACATGCAGCAAATGCTACTGCAAAATATGTTATTCTAGAGGAGGTTGATGATATAGATGAGGGCACTGGCACCTGACTGTTTACCAGTCAATATCATTTGAATTTGATGAACTTATGTAAGCCTCTTGCTGAACCTTCTTTACTGAAATGTTGTAGTAAATCATTTGATGTGTATACAGTTAGTGGTAGAAACCGTATGTTGATACCATCATTTGATTTTGTATTTATCATCTGATGTTCCAAGTTTGTGTAAAGAACCACTGATAAATAGTTGATTTTCAGGTATGTGCCAAAGAAATTCGTGGCAAGTTTTTGTAGTAATTTGGTCTGAAATTTGCAATATATACCAGATTTTGTCGCTGGGAAAGCTTTTGCCTTGGACATTTTCTACTCCTAAAGCAGGTCGATGGCATAAACAAGTAGTGAGTATAACATTAGGGGTTAGCGAAGATATTTTGCCAATCCAAATTGAGTATACAAAGCCTATTTCTTATGGGAAATTATCTCAAGTTTTTATGATTTGGTCCGGTGTAAGATACATTCTTCCAAAAGCATATTCTAGGGTCATTTAGTCAAGTATTTCAATTGTTGTTTAAACATCGAGATGTAAGTGGCGAAGCTAAGCTGTAATAAATTTATTATATATATTTTTATATATAATCTGTAACAGATTGAACGCACAGTTTTCACTTGTCAGTTCTCAAAAAATGGCATTCTGCTCTTCCAGGACTTTTCTGGGTCGTCCTTGATTCACATCCCTTTCTTGCTTTTACACCATAGATGCACTGAGTCTATTATTTTGCAGTATTTCTCAAATATCAAATTTGCTCTGCCAGATTTCTTAAGGATAGTCTCTGATGATATCCAGTACCTTTTTTCTTGCTTAATTGTTTGATTTGACAAAAGAAATTATGTTTGAGATTGTTTAATATTAACAATAACATGGTTAAAGTGGATCTTTTTTTTATTCTGGCTCGGCCAATGTATTTCAAATTAGCGTTGGACAGTTAAATTGACCTCTCTTTCCTTGAGAATGGATAGCTGGGAGTGTCAAACTTGGCTGGTCGAATGTCTATTGTACGTAGAGCAATTGAAAAGAAAAAGAGAGGGTTGACTTGCATCTATGGTGTATCATTTTTGCTCTGCAACTAAAACAAATCCGACAATCTGCATTTCAATTATTCTCTTCCAGCTGAATTGATCTGCCAATTGCAAATGATGATTGTCAATGGGAACTGTCTTTTAGTTTTGTTGTTTATTAGCTTCTATATTCGCTTATCTTGTTTGGTTAATGCCTAACCTATTGATTATCCTATACCAAACCTCTACTTCATGGGCCAATAGCCCATCCGCTCCCCACTCGGTAGACTTCATTGACGGATCGACGGGGAGAGCTATCCTTCTTCGGGGAAACTTTGGCCCAAGATCTGCATGTGGCTTCATCCCCAACGGAAATTTTGGCACTTATCCGTTTGCTATTTTCATAGATCAGATCAATAGTGTTTCCTTGATCCCTTCACTAGCTAGTGGATTCCCGCAGGTTGTGTGGTCGGCTAACGGTAAGAATCCTTTTAGAATAAACGCAACCTTACAACTCACTTTAGACGGAGACGTGGTTTTGCGAGATGACGATGGAGTCATAGCTTGGTCCGCGGATACTGGCGGTAAATTTGTTGTGGGCTTGAACTTGACTGACATGGGCAACCTTGTACTGTTCGACGAGCAGAATGCAACAGTTTGGCAGTCTTTCGATCATCCAACGGATTCTTTGCTTCCTGGAGAGAAATTTGTTGCAAAGAAGAAACTTACAGCTAGTGTTTCAACAACTAATTGGCCTGACGGAGGTTTGTTTTCACTTTCTGTCACAATGAAGGATTGTTTGCTTTCCTAGAGTCTAATTACTCCTATAGCCCACTACGAAAATAGAATCAGCGGCACGAAAACAATCACCAAGCTATGTTAAACTTCTGAACGGAAGCTTAGCTTTATTCTTAAATTCCTCAGAACCAGGTGAGTCAGATGGGCGGGTTTTCCCTTTGGCATCATCGGCACAATACATGAGATTGCGGTAGGGTTTGCGAGTGGCTGCGCACAATTGTGGTAAGAAGTGAGGGATCTCTTGACAGGTTATTCTGGGGAATGCTGTTATCCCATGCTTTGCGGGAACTATGGTATTTGTTCAAGTGGGCAGTGCAGTTGTCCTGGAACCTATTTCGAGCCAATAAATGATAGATAGCCTGCCCTTCGATGCTCCCCGATTACTCCCATATCATGTGAAGCTTCACAACATCACAGTTTTGTTGAGCTTAATGATGTCAGTTACTTCACTTTTAGCTCAGATCACTAGAACACATATTCAGAGAAATGTAAACAAGCCTGTTTAATGAATTGTTCTTGCAAAGCTTCTCTTTTGGGTATGGTGGGACTCTTCTGCTGGAGAATGCTACTTACTATCTGCAATCTTTCGATGATGAATGACGATAAAGAAAAGACTCATTGTAACTCTACTACTTATGTTTAGGTTCAGAACATCCCAAGTGTACCTCCTGGTGGAAGGAAGACGAACCATGCCCGAAAAATATTGGGGTTGAGCCTTGGATCATTCTCTGGCTTGTTAGTTTTGATTGGTATCTTGGTCGTTTTCTTTTGTGCAAAAATGATGCTGAAGAAATTGAGGAAGATTATTTGGATCAAGTGCCAGGGCTTCCCAAGAGATTCTCTTATGAAGATTTGAAAGTTGTCACAGGGAATTTCAAAAAAATGCTAGGTAAAGGAGGATTTGGCTGTGTCTTTGGGAGGACTCTTAACAGGCGGCTACAAAGTTGCAGTGAAACGTCTCGAAGGACTTGCCCATATAAAGAAATCATTCTTCGCCGAGGTAAAGACGATTGGAAGAAGTCACCATTTAAATTTGGTCTTGGGTTTTGTATTAAGAAATCTCATAAGGCTTCTTGTTTATGAGTACATGGCTAATGAATCCGTGTGATACGTGGATCTTCCATAAATCCCGTGATTTTTTGCTTGATTGGCAGCAAAAAACGATGATCTTCCTTGAAATAGCTAAGGGACAAACCTATCTTCATGAAGATTGCAGGCAGAAGATAGTCCACTTTGATGTTAAGTCCCAAAACATCCTCTTAGATGAAAACTTTAACCGCAAAGTTTCTGATTTTGGTTAGGCCAAACTCATTGACGGAGAACGGAGCCAAGTTGCAACAATGAGGAAGTCCAGGCTACTTGGCTCCCGAATGGCTAAGCTAAGTAATTAAAGAAAAAGTAGATTTCCGTAGCTTGGAGTTGCACTCTTGGAGATATTGTGTGGATGGAAAAATCTTGATCGCTAATTATAAATAAAATATATTAATTATAAATGTTAATTATATAAATTAAAAATATAATTAATTATTAATAAGGTGATCGATCAATTTAAAAAAGATTAATTTATTAGAAAATTAATTGTTTTCATATTAAATTATAAGTTTAATATTGACAAAATAATTTAACAATTCAAGTTATTATATTAATTTTAGATAATTATTATAGGATATAAAAATTTCTAATTTAATATACTTAAAATAACATATTAAAATAGATAAAAGTAATAACAATTATAGTAATAGCTAAAAATATATTATTTTTAAACACATGGTATATCATTACTATATATTATAATTAATGTTAAAATAAATTAAAATATACGATTAACGAAATATAATTATCATATTATTAAATTATTAAAATAAATAATATTATTATTTGTTTGAAAATAATAATTTAAAATTTAAAATTATATCAAACGTGGAGTACTGACAATTAATATAATTAAATTAATTTTATAATTTTAGTGTACTAAAGTTTTAATTTAAATATTAAATAATTTTTAATAATGGTAATTATTATAGTTTTAATATCATAATAGCATTAATATTATCAAAATTAAAAATAATGTCATCTTGTTCTCAATTTATTAGTAATACAATTTTTTATAGACAATCCAAACGGGGAGCTTTGGTTATTTTTAAAATTTGTGCTATTTTATAATACATTTTAATGAAATCTTTGATTATACCCATCAAATTATTTATTTTTAATTCTAATAAAAGTAAAAAACGATAAGAAAACGATAATATAATATAATATAAATTAGACTATTATTTACATAAATATAAATATATTATATTTATTAGAATATAATAATTTATACAATTTTATAATTAATTAGCTATAAATAATTATAATTAATTATAAAATGTGTATCATATTATAAATATTATAATATTAACTACAATTAATATTATAGTTTATTATGAATTTATAATAATAATAATAATAAATACTAATATTAATAAATGTATTTGCTTTTTAAATAATATAAGTATGTAAAATTTCCTTTTAATATTCTATATACTTATTACTAAAATTTTAAGTGAATTAAATATTAAAATAACTTAAAATTATTTTGTTAATTTATAATTATATTATACCAAAATTAATGATCAAACATATATAAAATATTATAATAATAAACTATTACTTTAATTAATAAACTGATTAATAATTTTATTTTATGAAATTCAAATCATAATTATGTTTTGAGAATATACAAATAAAGATATAATTACAACGTTTTCAGTAATCATTTTTAAATTATATACTGTAAAAAAAGGTCATTATTTTTATAATATTAAAATAATACATTATTAGATAATATTACACTGATACAAAAATTATATGTTATTTACTATATTCATAATGTTGAAGAATTATTAATGAATTTACTATATATTATTTATGTATTAATTTATTATATTATTTAATATTTACAAAGATTTGAATGCACAACTGTAAAATTTTAACTTATTAATAACTACATAACTTTTTATTAATTCGACTCTAGATTTTCTTTTAATGCAATATGAAAAGTTAAAAAAATAATAATGTTCACAAAAAATATTTAAAAACCTAAAAACTTATTATACGATCAATCCTCAATAAAAATTTACTAACACTGAAAAAAGAATAAGAGATCAGGCAATTATAAAATAATGTAAAATTTATGATTTAATAATTTGAATATATGATCGAAAGTCTTAAAGATTAATTAATCTCAGATTTTGAATATTAAAAAAATACTAAAATTAAGTTGCAATTGAAACAACAAGTTCAGTGCCTAAAAATGGCCATCTCATATTAAAAAATATAACGATTATTAGATTTTAGTACATCAAATATTGGGTAGTTTAGTCTCAGAATTCGTTTAATAAAAGTCTTAGATATGACATTAAACTTTAAGACCTTTTTATAAATGAATGTCTTAGTCATGAAGCTGACCTCTGAGACCTTTTTATCAATAAAGATCTTGTTAGAGATATACTCTAAAATTAATCATATCACAAGGTTTAATGTCATTATCTTATTGTATATATAATTTTTTGTAATTTATTGTAAAAATATTTACGATGAATAAAATGGCATTTCTTTTTGTATCTTGCACTTTGTTCAGTTGCTATTTATTTTATTTTCTTATTAATACAAGATATGTTCCTGTGATGTATTATACGTCAAGATCTATATACAAAGAGTTGTATATATGAGTGCAGAATCTATGATTTAAATACATTCAAATCGTTCCTAATCAAGATAATATTATTAAGGATAATGACATTACATGATCAGCATGTTTTGTTGCTACCACTGATTAGTATTCGATGCTAATAGTTGGGTAACGAGTCTCATGTCATAATAGTATAAACATGAGTGTTGCATTTGAGAATGTGACACTAACCAAACATGACAAATTATATAGGTGAATATCCACAGTCAATAAATTGTCACATAGCTGTATCAGTATATCGTTAGTCTTTAGACTTAAGATATTATGATTGTAATCTATAATAAGACACATTGTTTACTTGTGTATATTACACTGGGCTAGCCATGCTTGGTGAAAAAAGCTTGATAGCAATGTATTTTTATTATATAAGAACAAGTAATGATCAATATGGAATCTGCTGGCTTAGATATTTGAGCTTGAGATCCTAGGCAGAATTATTATATAAGGAAATTAAATCTTTGGCCACAATACACTATCATAACCTAATTTTATTCTCTGAAAATTTTATTCATATTCAAGGTGCCGAATTTGTGATAATGACATGAGGTTTAATTTTTAAATCATTCTACCAAAATTATTTAATAAATTTGTATCTTAACTCAAGGTGTCGAATTTTGATAGCGATGTGTCTATATTTTCAAACTAACCATTAGGTTAATTTTGACAAACTTGTCAATAATATAGGTATTTATTATTTTTTTTTTACTTTTACTAACCTAGTCTACATAGATATTACTATTATTTTATATTTTTATTTACTATAAAAATATAATTATTTTCTTTAACTATTAAAAATTATATTAATAATCATTTGTTTATTTTACAGGGAAGTTTTGTTGCGCTTGGATAAGTGGCTAATAACGATAATATGTGACATTTTAGCTTGACATATAGATAAAGTTCTGCTAAAATTATATAAGCAATTTTCTGCTCTTCCTGTCAGTAGTCTGGTAAAAATATATAAAATTAAAGTAACAATATTACAGATACTTATGGACAAGAGTATTTCTCAAGATATAAGATGGCTGATTGAAGTAAAAATTCGACTAGGTGGACAATCTCCTAATCTTTTCGTCGCTCACATGCTTGGTTTAGGTAAGAGTTCATACTATAAGAAACGACGAGCAAATAGATTGCAAGTTTGTCATAAATATACAAGATAGAATTGTAATAAGCGATGTCGCTCTTTGGGATACCTTTCTAATAATCGTGAGAACAAAATTCAATTCATTAAGAATGGACTGAGTAAGGAGTCTTTAGATAATATTCTATTGACTCTTAAGACGCATTCCTAAATATTAGTCTAACGTGAGCTTTTGAAATTATAAAAACTATTTAAAAATGAGCACAAGCATTATAGTATTGAAAATTTCATTGTATATGACTTTATTTGCCAATTTCTAAGAAAATTAAAAGAAAAGTCTATTTCTGATTCATAAAGAATGTTCAAGCGATTTTTGAAGAAAGATATCAGCCTAGTTACTGTATATATATATTTATTATCACTATTTTTATTTTATTATTTATAACTTATCTATATAGATATCATTATTGTTTTATCTTTTTTTCATATAAATATATTTTATTTATTTTCACTTGTACAGTGATCATTATTTTATCTATAATTATGCATTATTATTTGTCATTTACAAAGTCAAGTCTAGCTAAAAATAAAAAAAAATGTCAGTCCATCAATTCGAAATATTTGTATCTTTTATTGAACAAGTCTAAAAAAATACAAAGAGTTTTTAAACAGTGCTAGTAATCTAGGTCAGGTTTTAGCTGAGAAGAAGATTTATTTAATTTATAGAGGAGGTAGCTTAGGGTTAATAGGATGTGTGTTGAGTTAAAGGTATCTTTTATGCATGAACGTATTGCAAGAATGAAGTGTAACTCTAATGCCTTTATATGCCTTCCAAGTAATTTTAATACTTTAGAAGAATTTTTTCAAGTTGTTTCATGGGCTCAATTGAATATTCACCAAAAATCTATTGGTTTATTAAATGTTAATAATTTATTTGATCCTTTTTTATCTTTTCTTGATCAAGCTATGGAAGAATAATTTATCTCACCTTTAACATGTCAGATCTTAGTCTGTGCCTCAAATCCTGAGCAATTAATTAATCAATTACAAGATTTTGTTTATAAACTTAATCCAATGGTAGCTCAGATAGATTGATCAGTGAAAAATAACAAAGAACGCAAACTAGATCTGACACTCCGTCTTTAACTTTTCCTTTTTATAGTTTCTTGCAGATTTTTCTTATATAAAATTCTATCTCAAGTAATATTTTTTATACTTTTTTTTTTTATATTAAGACATCAAAACAATGTCTTATATTAGATGAGGTATGGATAGATAATGTTAAATGATATTAGAATTATAAATATTATTATGTATTTATTTGTATGTTAAAGTGTGTTTATTGTATTGTAAAAAAGAAACAAACGTCCGACTTCTGTATGGATGGCTGAGTAAGGGGTCATTTCTTCTCCTCTCGATTCTTGAGACACATCTTAATAATGTTATTATTATTTATATATATTTTAAATTTACAGCAAGGTCTTGTTATTTACTTTTATTTGAGTTATTTAAATTTTATAAATTCTTATATTATTATTTG